>JASDQU010099915.1:113229-162498 GCA_032191745.1 Picea mariana | reverse complement strand
CCCCCCCAAACTGAATCAGTTGCATGCCCTCATGCAATTTAGTGTAGGTCATGGAAGGAAAGAGAGCATGGGGAGGAAATTTTCCAAAATATTCAAGTCAACATATGATTAAGGCTTAGAAAAGAACATACCTCCACTTACCCAAAATAGATGTGGCTATAGCGGCTATTGGATCAGGAAAACGTGTCTGGCGCTGTAGCTGCAACTGCTGGAGAAAAGAATATATGACTGTGACTGATGGAAGATGGAAGGTGTCACTACTACAAGATGAGAAAAATGGAACTGCTAATGCTACTATTGTTGTAACTGGATCATGGGAAGTGAAGGAATCTGAACAACTACTGTTGAATCATGAAAAATGTGGAAGGCAGAGAATATGGAACTGTCGTACTCTCATAGATCAGAAATCAAACTACTGCAATTGCTGAGGGGATCATGAAAAAGTGTATAGTCTTCACCTGCTACAAATCAATGGTACAATTCTAGTCATGCGAATAAATGTGTCGATGTCAAGCATGAAGAGAAATCATTGGATTATCGGCCATTGATGAATGCCGTTAACCAATGTGAGACAACCTCACCAGTGATGACAATGACTGTCAAGGTACGCGAGTACATCTTGCGAAGTGAGAATAGAGGTACTGATATCGAGCCACTTGCAAGATCTAACGATCGAGGGACATTGATGTATTCCCATGATTGCTAGTGAGAGAACTTGCCATTAAGGCATGTAAGCCTCAAGGTACTCAAAAAGGAACTCTAGTCTATATCCCAGATAAGGTGTTGAGGTCAATGGGGCAAGACTGTTGAAAGGTGGGCCTTAAGGAATCCCACATCAGTCAACACGAGTTTATAAAAAGAGTGGTAGGACTATAGATGGAAATATCTCAGTAGAAACAGGGTTTATGGCAAGGAAATGTAATCATGGAAAGGGAATTGGTTTTATTCAGGAGGCAAACTGAAATGGAAAAAGAAGGAAAAAGTGAACTGAAAAAGATAAAGGAATGTATGCAACTCAGAAATGAATAGGCATGTGTGAAGTCATGAAAGTTAAGGCAATGGAAGATGGTTTCAACACGGGATGACTAATTAGCTTTGAAGGAGAAATGGGATAGTGTCACACCATGAAATTAGGCAAAATGTGGAAATAATAGTGTATCAGCATGGTCGTTGTGTAACAACAAACATCAAGATGCGCAAAAAGTTTGTGTAACAGCAAAATGTTGATGTGTATCGGTGAAATGTTTCTGTGTAACAACAAAAATATTTCTGTGTAACAACAAACTATTTCTGTGTAACAACTCCTTCAAGATGTCTATCACATGTTTTCTTTGAAAAATTTTGTGATTCTTAAAAATCAATTCGGCATGAATTACGAGCGTCTTGTTCTTGCAATCAATCTGAATACTAATCATGCAATCAAACTTGTGAGAGCAACGTAAGATGTGAAATGCAAGATTAAGTACAAATGCGAACAAATTCAAAGTAGAAAATAAATGCAATTATACCTGTTGTCTGCATTTGTTTGTTTCGTCATTGATTTTTGCCAAAGTGACTTAAGAAAAACAAATGAATGTTAAACATAAAAACATGTCTTAACTATCGTTTTTAGGAATGAGATGTCCATTTACACTTTTTGACAATGTTTTTTATTTTTATAATTTTGAATTTTATAATGTTTTTGTGTGTTTCCATGTTTTTATAATTTTGTTTTTGTTTTTATTGTTTCCAATTTTTAAATTTGTTTGTTTGTTTTTATTATGTTTGGTTTAAAACAAAACAAAAGCACTATATATATTTTCTTGTATTTTATCTATTTGTTTGTTTTAAGAAAAACAAAAATAAACAAATAAATAAATAGTTGTTTATTATTATTATGATTATTATTGTTATTATTATTATTATTATTTTTAACCACAAAAAAACTATAAGCATTTGAGTAAACATTAGATCATATCTACAAATTTCTGTTGTGGGAAAAAAAAATACCAATCTTTATTATCATAGAATCAATGTAAAACTAGAGTTTATATGCACGATACATCAACAAGAGATGTGGATTCAGCATATCAGTGGCATATATCATACAATATGCAGCTTATTGAACATTAGTCTCATGTCCAAGTCACTCTCTAGTGCTCTCCTTGAGCCACTTTCGATAATCATGGTTTCCTCCAGAAATAGGTAAAGCAATAACTTCTGGTACTTCGTATGGATGATTAGCTTTTACATGTGTTATCAAAGCCTCTAAAAGAGACTATCGTGTCTTGATTATAAGTAGTTCTTTTGAATCCGTCTTTATCTTATCTTTCCACCAATATGTTGACTCAATACCCGACACCTTATTGACACAACCTACAAGATTTTCTTTGATTATTCTTTGAGCCAGCTTCCTACCTTCCTCTTTGTTTGGTACAGTTACATAAACAACAATACTAGGCACGGTGCTAGAAACATATGCCATCGTTTGGGAGAGGATTCCTTGTATGTTTGATCGACTACTGAAGCTTGACATGGGGAATGGTTGAAGAAGATGAGAAGAGCCAATATGAGTTGGAAGTCGAGTGCGAGTGGAGATGGAGTCTGTGGTACCTACTATTGCAACAAATACAAATAGTTGATCAGGAGGAGGGTTTGATGACAACAAAAGAGAGATAGTTGACGTCTTTACTTGACTCTGAGATCAGAAGGAACTTTGCGCGTAGCACCACTAACCCTAATTTCATGAAATACATGAGCACTCGAGAAGAGCAGGTGGTTGAGCCTTGGAGCATGCTTTGAGTACTAAGAGTGCTGGAAATATTCATTGATTCTTTTAGTCAAAAAGTGGTTCTAGTTTCTCACATATGACAGTTTGCATCAATGATTTGATTATGAGGAAAGAGTAAAGGGTGGTGTTCAAATCAAGATCGAAGAAGTGGGATAGAAGGATAGTGTAAATGGCAGAAAACTCGGGATCACATTCCACAAACCACATGCGATAATTTTCTCGTGAGAAAAGAATTTAGAAAGAAAACATCTGGGAGACAAGGTCAAAACCATGATGTTGATGCCCAATCTTGCAACAATCAGTGAATCTTTGAATGGATCGACACCATAAGACAAATTTATGATTTGATATGGTTATGATTTGATTTTAGATAGCCCTTATCGTGTGAATATTTTTTTGCATAAAATCTTCCTCTTAATTCAACGAATAGAGGCTATCTTTCCGTAGTTTTTAATGACTAATAAGCGTTAACATTTTTTAAAGATTTTATTCCCCCTAAACTTAGTAAATACGAGAAAAATGGTAGGGATTTGCAATAGCCAGAAATTGCAAAGACTATGATCGGGATTCTGAGATTATGATAGGGATTCAAAATTTTAGTTGATCCTTCCGCATTTTTAACTTTTATCATTATTTTTATTAGGTTGGTAGGATTTAATGTTTGTGGATTGTATTAAATGTCAAAAGATACAGCTAACAATGAGGGTGAGATATGATATTGTTGCTACTCAAACCCAGAGATGAACCTAGATCGGAAGTTAAAGACGAGAAGACACAAAGTTTTAACCATTGTTTTAAAGACGAGAAGACGCATGAATTTTACAATTTCGGCATGATACATGATACTGACATAGTTTCATAAATGGACCAGACCAGTAGTTTAAAAAAATGAGAAGAGGGTAGACATGACACTGTTCAATCACTGTTACAACGAAAACTTCACTATTACATCAAGTAAAATTTCACTGTAATAGCAAGTAAAATTTTCGCTGTATCAGCATGCTGTAACAACATGTAAAATTTTTGTTGTGTTTTATTTGTCTAATTTTTATTTGTTTTCTGTGTTTATTTGTAGGTCAAAGGATGGACGCAAAAACATTCATTCATGAAATCAAAATCATTCCTATTTTCTGATCCTCGCGATCTCACGAAGCGTGGAGGAGAGCATACTTATTTTAGGTAAAACAAAAACTGAAAATTAAAACTTACCTACTCTATGCTAAATGGAATTAGAAATTAGTTACATGTAGGCAAATTTACAGTGGAGCCAAGCACGCAACAATAATAATAATATGTTCAATGGAAATTTTTCAAATGAATACTAGAAATATTTGAGAGTGAATGAATCTAGTTGTTGTGACTGCAAAATTTCTAAATAAAAAGAAAAATTAAAAGAATTTAACCTGGTAGTCGCTTGAAACCATCGTTCGATATAGATTTCATAGGCATAGTTTCCTTCGCTCAGATCATGCTGTAGCTCCTCATTATCCTCCTCAAGTTCCTCAGATGTTGATTCCTCGTTCATTTCTGGAGGAGCATTTAAGCTTGCGGCTGAATTCAATATCTCCTCTTTGTGAGAAGAGGAGATCCTGACTTTCGCAAGGATCTGAGAAATTTTTTCCAAGATGATACTCATAGTTAAATCATATTTCAAAACGGGTTCATATAGTACCCAAATCAAAAATAAAAAATTGAAAATCATACTTGCTGAAACACATGAAAACCTCTTCATAGTTACAAAAAAAAATTGAAATTGCAGAGATTAAAATTTCTAGAATTGAAATTGTAGAAATTGGAACACTCCCTACATGCCCTTACCCATATGTCACCTCATATTTAGGAGCATGACTAATCAAACTAAATCTCAATCCATCATGCTTCCTCGACAACGACGCCAAAATGTTAGGTGGAAATATTGTCGTTTAATTCCGTTGTCGTATTTTCCCAACTATTTAATTTGTCAATCTGAGGTTTGTAGGTTTACGAAGCACACACACTATATATGCAGGATTGAAGTAGAAGTAATCTAATCTAAATTTCTGAAATGAAATTAATCTAGGAAAGCATTGAAAGACTAACTAGGAAAGCATGAAATTAATCTAGGAAAGCAATACAACATGTGAAGAGTTGAATGACAAAAGACATATGTGAGCTCACACAATATATCAATCTACAATTATATTACAAGAGTCAAATGAAAAAGCATGAGAGAATAACAAAGCTAAGAATCCCCTTCTCCTAATTACAAGACTAAATTATGAATAACATAATTCTAACTCCCAAGCTAATCTCCCAATTATGAATGATATGATGACCCTCATGAAGAGAGAACACTCTCTTATATACATGAGAGTCTTGAAGAGTGTCATAATTACAGATCCACTATTCTCTCAACCATTCTCAACTAATTTCCCATTATTAGAAGATATGATCCCTTCAAATCCTCCACACATCTCTCACATATCTTAGATAAGATATGCCATTCAAATCTTTCATGATNTTCTCCTTTGAATATGCTTGAATGATTGTCCCAAATATTCTTCAAATCTTCAAAGCTTGAAGATGAAATTCGAATTTGAGGCTAGGTGGTAATATTTGACTTTGTTGAAATCTTCACATATGCCTGCACACATCATCAAACTCATCCAACCTTGATATATAATGAAAATATGTTATTTTTCTAATATTTAATCACAAATTCACTTATAATACTGAAATTAATACAATGGAAAATAATAAGGAGAAACCCAAGTATCATTATGGAAATGGTATGATAAAAGGTTAATGGGACGATGAAATGTAAGGAATGGTGAAGAGAAAAGAGGATATAAATGTGACATTTCTGAGGCCCAACACCACAAATTTAGGCATATGGATCTCATGAAATATTTTGTATTATCCTATTCAAATTATCTTAGATCAAATCCAAGATTTAGTGGAGGAGATCCACATGTTTAGGATTTAGGATTTGTTGGTTATGATATCCACTTGTTTAGAATTTGATCTCATCTTGATATGTATAAATATGAGAGGATATCATAGCTTCATAGTTCAGTAGCTAGATAGTTCATAATTTAAGGAGTGAGAGCATAGAGTTTCATGTTGAAGAGAAGGATCATTGTAATCATTTTGATGTTGGTATAAAGAGCTCGTTGTTGCACATCAATATTTCTCTACTGTAGTCCTTCTTGGTAGTATATTCCAAGAGAGGAAGGACCTCCTCTCTCTGGTATATGTTGCCTTATTATTTTTCATTCTGTTTTGTGACATTATTTCATTAGTTTTTCATTTCAATTATTTCTCATTCCTTTATGCTCTTTCATTTCTGCAAGTGTGGGTTTGCCTACAGAGTTAGGCATTGAAGTTTGAGTTTCTTTAGTGATCACAAGACCAATTGATGCTCTTTCTTGTCAACCAAAGGAATGTGGTTGAAATTTGAAATATAAGTCCATTGACCTCAGTTGAACTTTGTAGCATTTCATTTTTGCAATTTTTTATTTTTAGTTTGATCAAGCTACAATAATTAGTCAATACATGAAGTAGCTAACTTATCATTGTAATAGAGCACTTGTATCCTTGATTATGATTCTTGGAAGTGTCTTTTCAAGTAAATCATTTTGATTCAACTTGCTTAGCTTAGAGTTAGTTGTCTACTCCTACATATATATTTTTCGGTGTATCAAAAGCCAACGAGCCCCCAGATTGATGAATTAAATGTAACAGAATTCATGTAATAGAATTGACTGAAATTTTTGGCATCTTTGTCGGGGAGATGCTAAATGAAATAGGCGTCCTCCCAAGTAGTGAAATGTGGGCTATAAATTTCCCACTAGACCTTGACCTGATCGACTATTCGACATCGTAGTTGTCGAGTGCGATGGTCCAATATGAGGATTGGCTCCACTATGAGAGCACCCTTGTCTCACACCTGCTATGAAATCATGTCAATAAATGAGACGGATCTGAAATATAATGACGTAAAACTGAAACATGAAACACATTGTGCATATGCCTCAAAGAATCAGGTAAGGCTAGTCGATAAGCCATAGGTCCTTTCTTTTCTACAGCTTCGAAAGGTCCCACAAACCTTGGAGAGAGTTTATCTCCCTTTCCAAAATTAATTGAACTCTTATGCGGCTTCACCCACAAAAACACTTTATCACCAACTTCATAACTACGATCAATATGATTTGCATCTGCATAAATTTTTTGTCGGTCTTGTGCTTCTTTAATCATTTGCCTTATGGATTTCATCTAATCTTCCATTTCCTGAATCACTATTGGTTCCACCAGGACCCTATCCTCTAGTCCATCCCAACTTAGAGGTGTCTGACACGGTTGTCTGTAAAGAAACTCAAATGGTGTCATTTTTAACGAACTTTGATAACTATTGTTGTATGCTAATTCTACCAATGGTAAAAATTCTTCCCATCGTTTCTGTTGATCCATCACATACATTCGAAGCATATCCTCTAGAATTTGATTTTTTCTTTCAATGTCTCCACTTGTCTCGAGGTGATATGTTGTACTAAAATTCAATTGCGTTCACAAAGCCTCTTGGAAACTAGTCCAAAAACATCCAGTGAAAGTCGATCCTCGATCAGATATTATCTTTCTCGGTACACCATGCAATCTCACAATTTTTTTAACAAAAATTCTAGCTATGTTAGGTGCTTGATATGTCATATGAACTGGAATAAAATGCACACTCTTCGTCAAAGTGTCGACAACTACAAAAATAGAATCATGTCTCCTTGTCGTCAATGGAAATCCAACTATAAAATCCATCGATATGACTTCCCATTTCGATTCAGGAATTGCATGTGGCTGTAATAGTCCCGCTGGATGTCTATGTTTAGCCTTCACTTGCTGACATTCCAGACATATTGCCACATAATTAACTATATAATTTTTCATTCCCTTCCAAAATAATAAAGGTTTAAGGTCTTTCTTCATCTTCGTGACTCCAAGGTGAGCTATATATGCTACTCGATGAGCTTCGTTTAAAATTAGCTTCCTCAATTCGTTAATTAGCGGTACATAAATTATGCCATTATATATTAGTAGTCTATCACTATCCAAATAATAACCCTCATACCTCGATACCATCATGGTATCTTGTCTAATATTTTCCTTAACTTCCTTGTACCAGTCGTTATCAATTTGTAATGCTAAAATATTTTCTCGAAGATTCTTCTTTAGGGGTATTACTAAGAAGATGTGAGGTCTCTGACTCATCGCGTCTACTACTCTATTTTCTATTCCCTTAATGTACATGATCTCAAAATCATACTCACTCAAAAGTTATGACTAATGTATTTGTCGCACGTTTAAGTCACTCTCAGTAAAAATGTGTTGCAAGCCACTATTATCAGTTTTCAACTCAAATTTCCATCCAATAAGGTAGTGTCTCCAAAATCATAAGGCATAAACAATCGCTAATAATTCCAAATCGTGGGTTGTATAATTCTCTTCATGCCTTCTCATTTTCCTTTAAATATATGTGATGACTCGACCTTCTTGCATTAATACTCCACCCAATCCTTCCTTGGATGCGTCAGTGCATACCAAGAATTCCTTGTCCATATCCAGAACTTTCAATATTGGTGTTGTCGTCAATAATTCCTTAAGCTTCTGATATGATTCGGTGAATTTCTTTGACCATACAAATTTCTTATTCTTCTTTTGCAATTCCATAATTGGATTTTCTATTTTTGAAAAACCCTCGATGAAACGTTGATAATATCGTACTAATCCCATAAAAATACATACTTCTTACATGTTTGTTGATGCTGGCCATTCCATAGTAGCCTCAAACTTCATTGGATCTATAGTGATACCTTCTCCAAAAATAATGTGTCCCAAATAATGAATCTTCATCTGATAAAAATAACATTTCGACAACTTTCCATATAACTTGTTTTCCCTTAAACATTGCAAAGCTAATCTCATATGTTCGTCGTGCTCCTCTTTCATCCGAGTGCAAATTAATATATTATCAATGAATAATTGTACAAACTTGTCCATGTATTCATGGAATACCCCATTCATTAAACTCATGAATACACCATGGGCATTTATCAATCCAAATAATAATACAGTAAATTTGTAATGTCCAAATATTGTCTTAAACGCAGTCTTAGGAATGTCTTCCTCTATGACATACAACTGTTGATATCCCGATCTCAAGTCAATATTTGAAAACAATTTCACTCCCTTCATTTGATCAAATAAGTCATCAATTATCGGTAAAGGGTATTTTTTCTTGATCGTGGCTTTGTTTAACTGACGATAGTCAATGCAAAGCCTCCACGATCCGTCCTTCTTTCTTACAAAAATTATAGGTGCACCCCATGGTGATATAGACGTATAAGTCTCAAATATAACAACTCCTTTAATTGCATCTTTAACTCTTGAAATTAGGGTTTCGACATTCGATATGGCATTCTAGCTATTGGTTGTATTCCTAGTTTTAGATCTATAGTAAATTCCAATTCTTTTTCTGACGGTAAACCTGGTAGTTCCTAAGGAAAATCATTAGTAAACTCTGATACTACTGGAAATTCTTCCAATCCTTCAGCGTTACCCTTTTCGTTAAGAGATAATATGACATACAACTTACATCCCTTGCGCATATTTTCTGTAATTGCAGGGAAGAGATCAATCTTAGCGATACTCCTTGTTTTCTTCCTACAATTACTCTATTCTATCCCAAATCATCAGTTAAGCTTAATATTTCCATATTACAGTTAAGTATAGAGTTGTGAGATTCTAACCAATCCATTCCAATCACAACGTCGTAAGATCCCAAAATTGTGACAAAAAGGTTTACACTTGCGACAAAGTCACCCAAATTAATTTTACAATATTTAACCTTTCCTCCAACTTTTTGCTTGGCTCCTGATGCCAATTCTACATATCTAAACTCATCTTGTTCGACTACCTTCACTTTGATTCTTTTCAACACAACACTAGAAATGAAACGCTTAGTAGCTTTTAGATCTATCAAAATACTAAACTAATGATATACTATCATACTTGATGTCTCGAGCACTATAGACTGATTCTCTTCCCGGTGGTTATTCATCGCTACATGAATCCTATGGGATTTACCCAAATCTCCCACTATCACCTGTCTCGTTGATCCAATAACTCTTTACTTCTCAATAGGATAATCTCTCCGATAGTGGGGCTCTCCACAAGTCCAACATCTATTCTTAGGGTCGGTGCACCTAGTTCCAAAGGAAGAATCTGGTGGTCTGGGGTTCTGAGGTCATGATATGTTCTGCGGAACAGATCTATACAGTGTTTTTTGCTGAGGATGACACAACTTATGCTGCGATGGTTCTCTATACAGAGTCCTCTGATTGGTAGTCTATCTATGTGGTGTAGAAAATACAACTCCTCTTGGTGTATCATGGTGCCTAGAAGTCTGTCTAACGAGTGTCTGCTACTGTGGCATTCTAAGTGGTGTATGTCCTATCTACCTGGAAGGAGTCCTACTTTGACCCCCACTATTCAATTCTTCTTCAACGATAAAATATTTATGTACTGCATCGTGCAAATTCTGAGGCATCAGAATCATCACCTTAGCACGAATGTTGTAGTTAAGACCAAACAAAAACTTATTCACCTTTAAATTTTATGTGTTCAGGTGCGGAGCGTATCTAAGAAACTACATAATAGCCTCATACTCAAGAATTTTACAACTGGCCTGTCGTAAAGCATTGAATTCATTAATTTGGTGCTCAATGAACTCATCAAGAAGGTATCGCTCACATAATCGTTCCTCAAACAATTCCCAAGATACGTCTTCAATGGCCATATTCAGTTGTGGAAAAAGTGTCTTCCACCAAATAAGCACACTCTCTTTCAGTTGGAAGACCACCATGTCGACCTTTATGTTGGAATTATAATCGTGCAATGCAAAGCATATCGCCATATTCTCCAACTAAACCATCTGTGGAGCCCAAAAACTCAGAAAATTTTACCTTCTCAAGTTCTCTATGAACACTACCACTAACTATAGGAGGGAATTGCAAACCCTCATTGGGTACACACTCCCTGACTTCATCATGATCAAGGAAATTTATCAGTGCCTATGACATCCTATGAAAATACCTCATCATTCCCATAACATCATCCACTGCAACTTTCTCTTGCTCCGTAGTTTTATCTTCTCCTTGTGGAGCAGATCCCTCGGGTGTGGATGTACTTGGAGGAGGCATAGCTCTTCCCCACACACCCCGACGTCTACTCATTCTCCGTCCTCTAACCATGATACCTGCATAAACAATTTCAAATGATATTATTGATACATCAAAATTTAAACAAAATTTACATTGGAAGTCATAACGAGTCTTGTGTTGCAAAGTAGAACCCTGCTCTGATACCATATGAAACAACCCTCTGTAATTAACAATTGTGAGTAAGTGAATACAACTAAAGTAACATTTTTTTTAATCAATCCTAGAATTCTAAAAATAATAATTTATGAAAATAACCTTGTTCCTTCACATAATTTTTTTTTATTCATTATACTCACGTTATAATAATATTAGATAACAACTAACTTCTTAATGTGCACACGATATTAATAGTCTGAATCATTTATTCATCTTTAAGAATGATTTTATAAACTGTTTGTAATCCATAAAAATCTTAATCGATCACTAAAAGTGTAATTAAAATAATTAGATTCACATATTACATAGTGCACCAATGTTACATTTCGTCAATTTTTAATATCCGAATACAGTACTCGGTGGACAACATGAAGGTTTTAATCATACCCATACATGTGAGCTCTCTTACTGGTCGGTAAATTATAATAACCTAATCTAACCATAATAAATATAATTCCAATGAAGTTTCGAACGATTAGATACATTTTGTTTTCATCAACGTATTACAAGGGACAGTGGGCAGAGAAACAAGGGCAGAGTAGCAAGTTTTCAGTGGTCAGACCAACATATATTGAAGGGTTAAGCATAAAACAAAGGGTCAGTTTTGGGCAAAGACGTTGATTTCCCTTAATATCATCATGACAATGGGACAAGAAACTTTAGAACCCGTGGAAACAAATGATATACGGCAAGTGAAAATTGCCTCATCAGCCAAAACTACGAAGTGGGTTTGGTTTAATGCCAAACAGTATCGGGGCATTTTAAAACGGAGACTAGCTCGTCTAAAATGGGAGAAGATAAGGAAAAAAAGGTCTCAAAGGGAAAGTATCGGGTCCTTCGCAAGAAACAACATTCAAAGAAGTCCTTTTTCCAAGCATGTGGCAACAAGCCCAAAGGAAAAGGAAAATTCATTGATAATTATGCCTTATATAGTCCCACATCCACACCTCTCACTTGGTCATCTGATCTTTATGTGAAAGAACTGTTAAAGGTTAAAGAGAGGTTGGAATTAGTATAAGCTAAAGAGATGGAAAGAGATTGTACAATCCATATAATAACAGCTGAAAACTAGGCTTTAGCAGCAAACAACAAAGTTCCGAAGGAGCAAGTGTCATTGCTACATGAAGCTCTCCGAATAGGGAAAACATAATGGAAACGCATGAAAGAAGAAGTGCAAAACATGAATAAATTTGCAGTGGAGAATACAGAGGTGATGAATGCGAAACCATCCCAGGATAAGGGGAAAGTAGTTGCCCAAATAAACAACAATGAAGAGACATCAAGAGAAGAGAGGAAAAGATATTCCGCAAAACTCTCCAAAACCTGGGCCCAAGTTACTAGCAATTCTACTAAGAGGGAAGGAGAACAAACATTCAGGTGGACAACATGCAAGATAGAGAAAGCAAGGAAAGACAGGATAGAGCAACAAACATAATTATTAAGGGGGTGAAAGATTATGGGAAAAATGAATGTACTCTTGACCTTGCAAGATACTTCTTGAAAGACAAGCTCCAATGACAAGGAGAAATATGTCAAGCATGGAGAGTAGGTAAGCCTAACAGTGAGAGATCCAGGACCATAAAAGTCATCATGCCCAACTTGCGTGATAAAGATATCATTCTAAGAAGGAAGCAATTGTTGAGGGGTTCTCAATTTTTTCTAGAAGAAGACTTAACTGTAAGACAACAAGAGGAAATGAGGGATGAAATGAAAAAAGTTAGGGCAGCAAGAGATGAGGGAAAGAGAGCATGGATTTATAAAGGTAAATTTGTGATAGCGCAATTTGGACCTCCTTCCAAAACAAAGCAGCAAAATGATAACAAAGAAGAGGCAACAAACTCTTCAACAAGAAATGAGGAAGCAAGGTCAGTATGGGCAAGCAGAGACAAAGAATCAACTGTGAGTCTTTCATGTCAAAACAAATAGCAGCCAAGTCATACCCATGTTTCCTTAATATTAGTTTGTTGGAACTGCAGGGGTTACCCATGAAGACGAGGACCTGGGTTAGGGCCTATTGTGAAAGATAGAGACATAATTTGCCTCATAGAAACACATGAGCATGAAGGGTGCAAGACACCTTTGTTTGAAGGGTATTGGAAGATAGCAGTGTGGAACAAGGAAGCAGGGAATGGAAAAGGGAACGGGGGTATCATAGTATTAGTAAGAGAAAAAGAAGGTTGTTTCATTCAGCTAGAAAAAGAAGACCCAAATAAGCAATTTGTCTGGTTTAAAATATCAAAAACTGGAAATCACATCATAATTGCAACATGCTATTTTGCGCCGCAAGTTTCAAAAATCTACAAAAGTAGAGGGCTTGACCACAAAGACCCCTTTGCAGCCCTAAAAACAAATATTGCAATATATTCTCAGCTAGGTGAAGTCCTTATAGTGGGGGGTTTCAATGCTAGAACTACAGGTGAACAAGCTAGCATTATTTGTAGCAAAGAAGACGACGACCCTATCTGGCTTAAAGAAGAGAGTAATCATCAGTGGAAACGAATTTCAGAGGATAAAGGCTGCAATCTCTTTGGAGAACAATTTCTTACTCTATGTGGGGCTTTCGATTTAGTCATTTGTAATGGTTTGACTAGATGGGAAAAGTTCGGCAATTTCACTTGCAATACTTACAATGGAGCAAGTGTAGTAGATTATGCAATTTTCTCGCATAGTTTGTGTGGGAAAATGGAGGAAGTGCTCATGGGAGATCAAATTTGGGACTTAAAATCAGATCATAAGACAATATATTTAAGTTTCTCTTGGACCAAAAAGAAGCAATTAGGGTCAAAAACTCAGTGTGTCCAACAAAATCCTCCAAATGGAAGAATTCTTTTGACTCCAGAGAATTGTAATACCTTCAAAAAGATGTTAGAGAGGCTCTTCAAGAAGGAGGAAATATCATTTCATTGCCTTCATGGTCACGAATTAACACATTTAATTCAAAGCACACTTGCTAGGTGCAAAAGAGAAAAAATTAAGAGGTCTGAAACAAATTATTTTCCGATTAATGCTTGGTTTGACGAGGAATGCAAAAAGGCAAGGAGAAGGTGGAAGGAATCAGACAAGGATAACATAAAGCTCAAAGCTTACAAGCAGATAGTAAGAAAGAAAAAGGTTGATTTCATGGTTTTGAGGAGAGAAGAACTAATATTCCTTAGGGAAAATAACCCCAAACTATTATGGAAGGAGCTCCAACTGAAAAAGGTGCAAACTGAAAACAACATTACAACTTCTAAATGGTTCGACTATGCAAGACAACTATATGAGCAGGATCCCAAGGTTGACTCTCCTCCCTTGGTCAACACAGACACAAAACTCTTCACGGTGTAAGAGGTAGAGATGGGTATCAAGAGGTTGGGTGCTGGAAAAGTAAAAGACTTAGATGAACTCCAAGCAGAGTATCTAAAGTGGGGCTTAAAAATTCTTCCACCTCACATAACAAAAATTTTCAACAACATCATACAATAGGGGTTCCCCACAGATTGGACAAATAGTATGGCAATACCTCTTTTCAAGAGTGGTGACATCAATAATCCCTCCAATTATAGAACCATAATGATAAACCCCTTGTTTGAAAAGTTATTTGGCAGCATGTTAGAAAAGAAAATTAGCAAGTGGGTAGAATAAAGAGATAAATGTGCTAAAGGGAAAGTATGTTTTAGACCTAAACACTCCACAGTTGATCATTGCATAACTTTAATGCACATCATTGAAAAAGTTTGAGAAAAAAAGGAAGAAGTTTTTTGTTGCTTTATTGATTTCAAAAAATCCTTTGACACGGTTCCTAGGGATAAGATTTGGGGCAGAATGGAGGAACTCGAGGTTCCCAGGCATTTGAGAGCAGTTTTGCATAGGCTGTATGAAGAGGTGAAAGTCGAAATTAGAACTTCAGCAGGCATTTTTGAAAGTTTTAGAAGCGATATCGGGGTCAAGCAAGGTTGCCCATTGTCTCCTACCCTTTTTCGGTTATATCTTGACAAGCTTGAAGAGTGGATAAATTCACAAGGGGCTGACGGTATCCATTTGGGAAAGTTCGTTATAAGGCTTCTTTTGTATGCAAATGACCTTATATTGATTGCTAAATTGGATCTTGGTTTGCAAGAGCACTTATGTTCCCTTGAGCATTTTTATAGAAGGGTGGGGATGCAAGTCAATATTAGTAAAACAAAAGTAGTGGTTTTCTCTAACAAAAGAAAGCATAACCAACATAAATTCTAATTTGAAGGCAACATTTTGGAAGAAGTTGCAGACTACAAATACCTCGGAATTGACTTCAGCAAAAATTTAAGTTGGGATGGTTGTAGAAAGAAAAGAACTTTAGGGGGTTGGAAAGCATTTCATGCTTTTCAAAATAGGTGTAGAGAGGCAGAGCTGTGTGACTGGAAAACCACTCTAACTCTTTTTGGGATTCTACTGATTCTGGTGATTCTCTACGGTTGTGAACTATGGGCCAACAACACAACCGAGATGCAGTGGAAAACAATTGAGAAAATTCAGAAGCATTTGATTACAAACAAATTCAAAATTAAAAGTGTAGTCCCTTATGCTATCATGTTAAGTGAAACATGGGCTTCTCCTATTGAAGTAATTGCTATGGTGTGAGTCATAAGGTATTTGAAAAAAATTGAGCAAATGGAAGAGGGTATATGGCCTAAGGTTGTGTTTAGTGACATATTGTGCAAAAGAAAGAAGACTTGGATGCAACAAAATAACAAATGGTTTAGTAAATGGGGCATTTTCTTGAGCATGTGTCCTATAAACAGTAAGGAGATAATTTTTTTTGTTTATGGATAAGTTCCACAAACGTACTTGAGAGAAAGAGCTAGGGAGAAATAAGAAGTACTACATTGAAGAGTTTAACCCCACTCATAACCATCAGCAAAAGGCGTACATAGGGGCCAATATTTCTTGGAGATCTAAAATTCTTATTGCTTAATTAAGGACTAATTCTCATCAACTTCGTTGTGAAACAGGGCACTAGAAAAGGCCAAAAGAAATGTGGGAGGAAAGAGTATCTATTTGTGCTCTTCTGGAAAAGTGGAAACAGAAAAACATTTCATTTTAGAATGTGAAGCCTTAAAAGACAGCAAAGAAAATTATGCATGTATTCTGGCAACTAGTTCTTGGGATAATCTATTCAGCGAAGAGTTTGTCAAGAAGCTGGGAGCAGTTATTGTAAAACTTCACAGGAAAAGGGCCGAATACAAAAGTCAGATGGAAAAACAATATGTCCCATAGACTATTTTTAGCCTCGTGGGCGTTAAAAAATACTTTCTTTCTTTCTTACTTACTAATAATAATTTGGTTTGGGGTTCCAATGTGCAATTTATCAACTCCATCATGATGCGGCGTAAGGAATTTGTCACGATGGCAAGTGTATGCTATTTATTTTCTTAATCGAATGCATTGGTTGTCAATAAGGAGACTCGCTCGAATAGATAATAATTAAATTTAAGACGTTGCTTAAAGTCTAAATCCAACTTTGGATAATCATAGGAAGTAATCTCCATTTGCAATAATTGACGAAGGGGAAAAATATTTTATTACAATAACGAACAAGTGCAACATTTAACTTCAGTATCCTAGTAAGTCAATTTTTTTTTTTTTGTCACTCTTATCATTATTCCAAGAAACTATAGATCTTAAAGGACTTGAAAAAGGTACATGCCAACGACAACAAGTCTAAACATGGAACCCTCCAGCTAAATAACATAGACACTTGGGAACCCACGATATGCTATTTTGGATATATATACATGATAAGATTTAAGGAATTCTTCAAGAATTTTGTTGGAGTTACATGATCATTCTAGATCGAGTAAATAGTAAGAGGGAAATCAAAAGGGTGGCTCTGTTAATTTTATTATAGGAGGAATTACATGCTAAGTTTATCCACCGTAGAAACAAATTTATCGCCTAACTTATGGTTATGATATTGTAACTTAAATACATAATATAAAATGACGTAGATCATAATTTAGAATGCTTGAAACAAATAAAATAAAATTGTTTTACATCATAAATTGTACTGGAAAATGACTACAATGGATCTTCTTAAGAGTAAAATGAATAATGGGATTACATATAAATCCATCAACAATTAAACTAAAAATACAATTTGTAGAATTATTATTTTATTGAATAAACATAAGAGTTTTGTGTGCAATTTGGCACATGGAAATAAGTTTATGAATAATACTAAAAACTAATTAGGTACAAATAGATTCTAATTAAATAAAAGATGTAAAATACCATGACCAAGAATGTTAATAGGTGAAGATGATCCTTGCTTAAAGAAGAAACTTGAGTAGCACTTGCTCCAAAACTTGCACAATGTCTTGCTAAATTTGCTTACTAATCCCAAGACTTCACCACTACCTCCCAACCAACGCTAGGGGTACTCTTCTTCCCCCTTATCCTCTGAGCCACAAAGGGGTCACACACATAGTTTCAGATCCAACTAGCTCAAGATTTCTCTCGCAATGAGAGGCTTCCACCTCTTGCATAATCTTGAAGCCCAACTCAGACAAGTAAACTTAGTCAATAGAAATTTCACCAACATTTCATTCATCTAGCAATAGGGTATCTTCCCTCTTCCTCACCATTCTTTTTATAATAAATTTCACCTTGACACTTGTCATCTCATGCACAATTAGCTAATTTTTAATAATTTAATTAGAGATTATTCACCCCCAACACATGTCACACTTTCCCCAAGTTGCACATGTTCAATCTTTTTTAATTTAAATAATTATACAGTTTCCCTCACACTTCTCAATTAGTTCCTAGATTTTCTATTAGTTGTCCCTTAGTTCCCCAATTCCTCTTTTATTGTGTCCCATAACTAATTTACAGTTGGAGTTTGATTAAGACTCTTCTCTTAGTTAGGATTTAGTGTTTGATTGAATTAGGATACTAACTCTATGTTGACAACCCATTCTCTCATGAATATAATTTCTTTTAATTTAAAATCCTTTTTATTAATTTCATGCACACATTGTGCACATGCCTTAATTTTTATTCGTATTCTCCCTTTACTAGTGTTTATTAATTCTAAATTCCCTTAACCCATTCTATAAAGTTTATTTAGTTGAAACATATAGACTTAAACTTTTGATTATGTTTTTAGGTTTATAACTAAATAATAATTTGTATTCTTTTCTCTAACAAAGTGTAAGTATCCATTTTATTTGCCTAAGGTCTTCAAGATTTTTATTAACTCATTAATTTATTTATGTGACCTGCCCTTCAAGACACACCTCTATGCTCCAAGGGTGCCACTTTCCATTTGACTTAGTTTGGAAGTTGGCTGGCGCTTGGAGTCAATACTCCACTTGTCGACCTTATGTGAGACTAAGAGATTACTGAGGAATAAGGAATCGGCCTTATTGCACGCCCCTCAGAAATCCTCGTGAGTGATTGTCTCAGTCTACCCTCATGACATCGTGAACCTCTCGGACCAAGGTAGTCGTTAACCTTCATTCCAGGTCACGACGGGAATGCTAGTAGGTTGTGACAAGGATGTTTCCATACCTTTCCCTCATCCATATGATATTTGTGTATGACACCTTTACTCCATATGTGAGTCGAATTAGCAAGTGTCACCATGCTTGCATCCATTGAAAAAGACATTATTAATAATTCATATACATGAAATCCATACTGAAATCATCATCAATAATATATGTGTATAAATCAAGTACTCAAAACCAAGTAAAAGTCCACTCCCTGACTCAATCCGGAGACCATGGAAGTTTGTTGATGCCATCAACATCCTCATCATGTCATGTTTCCTGCACAGTTAAGAAACCTCATCATAATACCTATCAATGCTATACATCAATATAAATAACATATCAATCTTTCAAAACATAAACATAGCATTAACACACAAACCAAAAATGATAATCATAATGTACCATGTTTTAATTGAATCACTTGCTTGCAAGTGTCCTCAAAGAATAAGTCAATGTATGAAAAAGTAATTAGTGGAACTTGATGTTAAAAATTCAAAAATGTTGGAGTGAGGTTCTTCATACCTTTACCTCAACATTTATTTGGCAATCGTATTGGGGAACTTTGAAAAAATTCATTATCCATATTCCCTTGGTTACTTGTATTTTAATATTTTGTATTTTTGTATTCATCGTTTATATATGAATTTGTTGAATCCTAACTTGCATGTTCATGTATAAATCTAATTTGATCTTGAATGCGAGGTTGTCTATGGTTGGTTGTCCTCTTTTTTAGGGTAACTCATGGGAATATTCTTAGGATCATATTGACGACTTCCTTCATTTCTACCAATCGGTTGGGATTTATGATATACATGCATCTTCTTGTTTATTCCTACTTCCCCTTCATGGAAAATCAAGAGATTGGTCTAGACGAATATCACCCAATCCAATTTTTGTAGGAGAATCAATTTTCATAAAGTTTCTTATTGACTTTCTTTCTTCACCCACCTTTCATCATTTTGAATATCTTCCAGAATGTATCTATGATCCACCTCAATGTAACTTTTGCAATAGCCCTCATGAAGAGTTAAATTATGTATGGTTCTTAAAATCTAAACATGAATATCACATGAATCCTCATATCTTCTTGACTAGTCGGGAAGACAATCATACATATTGTAGTGCTTTATCCTCAGAAGTATGTGATGATTCTTGCCCTGATCAACCTACCCACCTTACTTCTAATGAAGCCTTATATGACACCTTACCTTTCAATGATGATCTTTTGGAAACACATCATATTCAAGATCGACCTCTATCAAATGAAATACTCTCCATGGATGGATTGTGTGGGGAGGCTTGTCTCGAGTCACATAGCATTATCCATGTTATTTCTCATTACCATTCTGAAGGAAATGAAAAAAGGTATTCAAGGGATGATATAAATTCATGTGACAAGTTTCTTCATGAAAGGTCCTTAGAACCTTCTTAACAAAAGCTTAATGAAAACTTTGAGTTTGGAGATGATTATGGTAATACCATGATAATAAATGGTCAATTATTTCCTAATAGTATCATTTATGAAATAAATAATCAATTCCAATCTCAAAATCATGATTTATCTCAAGAATCTTATTCATATAATGGTAAGATTGACTATGACCTCTTTCATCCCATCTATGATAGATGTTTGTTTGATAATGATACTAATGAAATTTTCATCCAAGTTGATGAGGATCCTTTTGATTCTATTGATTCTTCCGACGAGTCCGTTTATGAGGATTTTCATGAAGTCAATCAAGGTCCCAATCTTGAAAGAACTTATACAAACCCATTATTTTAGTTACAAGAGATAGAGGGAATTGAAATTGGTACCATAGATGATTTTAGGGGCGAAATTTCACTCATGGGCGAAATTAAGGGGCCTCCAATTTTTTATTGGGCGGATTTTTTGTATTAGAGTGATTTTTTAAAACTTATATCATTAGCCCGTAATTTATTTTAGGGGAAAAATCATGTACAGGGTTAGCCCGTGTTTTTAGGAGGGATAGAGGAAAAAAAATTACATTTAGCCCTTGAAATTTGGAGGGACAAGCTTCCATAGCCAAATTTCTAGAAGTATGGGAATTTATGATAGCTTCTTCGCCTTGCCATTTGGTAAAATTGGGGTTTATGGTTTAATTTCACCCCGATTTTGTGGTATGGGCACTGGGAAGTGGGCATTGGGTAGCTACAATCTTCCCTTTGCCCGATTTCCAAAGAACATGGATATTTTTGGCCCTCCAGGCTCCCACATGGTATAAATTATATGGGATCTGAAATGCATTCCCTAGTTTACATCTTCGTGCTTATTTGAATTTCCCCTTTGGGCCTTGACGGAACGGAGGTTTACAAATTATGGTTTTACTCTGCTACCTCTTATTTCCCCCTTGGGCCTTGAGGTTTACGATTTTAGTATTTTACTCTTCGACAGTTCTTCTACTAGGTAACGGGTTACTCCCAGGTTTGGCCCAGGCACCACTCACAGAGGAGTACCCCGCGTTTGTTAGCCTTCCAACAAAAGAGGATGACCACACTCATAGAGGAGGACCCCGCTCACGGCTCGGCGCTGAGGCTTGACCACACTGGAAAACTCGCATATCTGGATTCTGATTCTCTACGTTTCCATCAAACAAGTGGTGTAGTCATTGCTTCAGAGAGGTTTTATGTTTGTTGAACATATAAGTTAGTGAATGTCTGTTTACATCCATCTAGTGTAATTTTCATCAAAACTGTAATATAAGAGATAACACAATTCAAATAGCATTTAAATTGTTTAATGGCATGAAGGTTTCATCATAGGTTATTTCTTGTTTCTTTGCTTAGCCCTTGGATACCAATATTTCTTCATGATTATCAAGTGATCCATTGACTTGTAGTTTATTTTGTATACCCATTTTCATCCTCCTATTGGTACTAAACATCATACCTTTTTCTCTAGGAACCCCTTTGAAAATACTTGGAGGGCCTTGTGCTTTTATATTAGTCATTTTAGTTCTTGGTAACATCCCTTTGATTCTCTTGTTTAGAGCAACTAAGATGAGTCAACTTTATGTCCCAATGAGACTATTCGGATCCACCTTGATTCATGTTACAAATTATTAGTACCTATGTGAGTCATACTCATCCCGTGTTGCCCAATATTAACCTCTAGTTTTCCTAGTGGTTTATTGATATGTCATTTAAAATATGTGCTCCCAATAATTGACCATTCCTAGTGGAATGCTTTCAGTCACTACTAGGTGATTATTGCATTTATTGTATGAACAAGGAAAGTCTTCAGTACACTTCTCATTTCCTTCCCCATTACCTTTTGTTGTCATTCTATGTCAGCCACACCTTAATTTCTACCTCATGTTGGATTCAATGACTCATCATTACCTTGCTTCTCATGGGCCTCCCCCTATTGACTTCAAAACCTATATTCTATGGGTTTTTCTTAGAGGACTATCTACCTTGGCCTCATCTTCATCATTGGTGGGTGCCTTAGAATAAGCAAGGATAGACATGAGTGCTCCTTGACATGGTTGTTTCATACATGCTTCACTTCAACTCATCATTACACTTTTGAGAAATATACACTTGACAGTTCAATGATCCAATTGATTCTACCAATTTCTCAAACATTTTTTAGATGCATCATACCTCAAAAGGCGGTTTCCCTTCAAGTATTGCCCCACATGTTCTGGCATCACCATTTTCTTTCAAATATATAGCTCCATTTGTTGTAATTTGAATAGTAGGTCTTGGAGTTTACGAACACCATTGTTAGCTTTTTGGTCAATTCTGGACATCAATAAAATTTGTTTACAACAGTTTAAATTTTGGTCAATTTTGGACATCAATAACTAGGAGTTGCCTTGTTTACAACAGTTTACATATTACCCATTGAAAAATTCTACACCAAATATCAAGGAGTATTTCCAAATCTTTGATCTTGAATACCCTTGTTAGAAAAAGGCATTAAGCACTCAACAATATGACTAGGACACCTGTAGTAGAAACTATGTCCATATTCAATTAGTGATGCTCGTTATGATGTGGACACATAAAATTGTGGAGAAACAGAGCAAGATGAGTTGGTGGATGAGCAACATTTTGAAGGGACAATGTGGCAAAAGGCCAATTCCATTTCTAGTTCCATGAAGAAGGTGAGCATTGCATTTTCAATATAGCCACACATGGGTTGCTTGAATTGCTGTCAAAAGCTTGTGGTTCCATGCAACTTCATTTTTTATAAAAAAAAATCTTTAGGTTTGAGTAGGTTACTAACCTTCATCGTGTGGCGATGGTAGGTATCTTAGAGCCTTCACAAAGTCTGCAGAACTAGATTTTTCTTTCTTCATACAGCTTGCATCCCAAAGATACCATTCCTTTGAACTCGATTACAACACCACCAAAATCTATATGCTTTGTTTTGGTTTCAATTTTTTGTCTCATGGATGGTTGATGGAGGTGCATACTTAGGGTATTTTCTGCTCCAACTCTTGCTAAGAGCTGGCTATGGATATGTTTCATTTTCTAACATGATATGGGCAACACAACGTTCTCATTTATTGTATTTCTTCATTAAAAAATTCTTGCAACGGTCTGTTTCTCAAACCTTGGTTGCAGATCTAAAGAGGAATGTCTTGGACAAATTCAAGATTTCAGCTAGAGTGAAGGTTATGTACTTCTGTAACCTTCAGAAACATTTTAGAACCTTAAGGCAGCAAGGATTGCAGGGTTTCAGATCTACATGATGTGATTTTGAACCAAAATCGATTCTTGGGAGTGTCCCAATTGACCCCATAGCGCAGTGAACCTAAATAAGGCACTGGAACTCACTTCTACAACCATCCCATTTGTCATTTTAACTAAACTTTCGTAAGGAACAGATCTGGAGATTTTAACGAATATTTTACTCAAGTCTGTTTTAGATAGGGACACCCTCCACTCACAATTCCAGACCTCTAGAAAAGGATAACTCACTCCTAGGGCGCACAATTATGCTGGATGAGACAGGGATCGAACTTGAGAATAGTAGACTTGCATCAATGTTATCGATTAACTGCTGGAAACCCTGAAAATGCCAAAATTATATACAAGCTGTGATAAAAATTCATAACTCTGGTTGTTCTAAGTCTGAAATGGGTAATATCCTGCAGGATAACCAGAAAGTTTGAAGGGGAGAACTCAAAGAATCTTGCAAACATTCTTAAAATTTAGCGCAAGATCATCTCTGCTTGTGTATTGGCTTAGAGGTTAGGGTGGTCTATCAATTAATTTATGTGATACTTGCCTGGACTGATTCTTTTTCATCCTGCTATGCATAATCATGTTCAACCAAACTTGAAACAGAGACCCCTATGATAGTCTTTTCATGCCACAAAAATTCCCCAAACAGTGCACATATCCTCTAGCATGGTAAGAGTCTAAGAGGATGAATCTACAACACCTAAAACTGATTCATTTTGAATCCATAATTTAAGAGGGCGGGCGTATACAAGCTTGCATGACATCTATTTGATTAAATGCATAAATGCACAAATTCATTGCCTGCATAATAACTTTTACAGGGGGTGATTTATCAACCCTGTTTGTGCATGATGAAGATGATTTATCAACCTCCTTATTTTCTGTTTATTTATTCCTTACAAGTGCTTGGAAAGACTATTGCAACACTCCTTATACTGAGCCCATACAACCTTGATACTTGTACCCTTGTTCATGGAAAAATATGCATTGAATAATATTTCAAATAGAGGGCTATAATAAATCTTGAAGCTGATATACTTTGAGACACAAAAAATACCCTCAAGGTTGAATTTGTATGTTGATTTGAGGACCTTGAGTGCAAGTCCAAAAAAAAATTTGTTTTCTTGCTTGGAAGTTTGCATCATATGGCACAAAACTTTGATTTTTCACGAGGAATTATTGCTTGAGGATTGTTGTATTAATGAAGGTAGTCTTCTATGGTTTATATAAGATGAAATGAACCCTTCAAACCATATCTCTACAAACAGGTTTTAGTTCCCTCAAGAACAAGGTTTTCTATCTTCATGTACACACATACAAACAGAGGATCTCTATCCAGATATGTTCTCAAAGTTTGGGTGAGGTGATTCATTAGCACATAACATAGGTCTCAATATTATATGTAGATATCCATGCTATGAGGAATGGAAACTAAAATCATTTAGAGAATAAAAAATTCACATCATGTCAATACTGAAGCCTTAAAGGAAGGAAATCCAGGCCAAAACACAAATTTTAATATAGTTGTTCAATTGTGACTAACAATATCAATATATTTTGTGCACCCAAGAATCCTACACAGGATAT
This sequence comes from Picea mariana, assembly GCA_032191745.1. NCBI lineage: Eukaryota > Viridiplantae > Streptophyta > Pinopsida > Pinales > Pinaceae > Picea > Picea mariana. The sequence goes on along the minus strand of JASDQU010099915.1, from coordinate 137,506 downwards.
TCTGAGGGCTTCATCCTGCTTCAAAGGCACTATATAAATTCCCTGTAAGGTGGGTGACTCTGAGCTCAAGTAATGCCCTTGCCTAAATTTCCTAATGCTAGATGCCATCTTTTTTTCTCTCGTCAACTGAATTGGCAAGATGATATTACATGCTACTGTGATGAAATGCAAACATTGTTTTCAAAGAATCAGTCAATTTACAACCAAAGAAGCAAGAGAACCATCCAAATATTGAAAAACAATGCTAAGTACCCAACCTTTCTCCCATAAAGAATGGAACAATACTCTGTCTAGTATGCATATCTCATCTTTCCATTATTACCATTTCAAAAGTTATTGTATAAATGGTATTTCAATATAGCATCTCAACATATGGTAAATTATAGTTCTTCGGTTGAGATTATTTCATCAAGAATATGCCATCATTTTTCTTTTCTTTTCCATCATTTCCTCTTATTCTTAAAATTCATCTCTACACAAAGAAAGCAAGAAAAGTAGTAAAAAGGGTAAGTATATTTCACATAAGATTAGAGCCTTCTCTTAGCTAGTGATAAGGGGTGCTCCTAAGCACCTTGACTAACCTCGTGGATTATCATACTAATACAAATAAATACGTTTAATCAATAAGCACCAATACACTGTGACAAAAGGAGCCTTAGCCAAACTAGCATCAAGATATCATATCAACTACTAACACAAACAAGTTTTGGCCAAACTATAAAAACTAGTTTGGTTGTGGCGGAGATAACAAAATATATAAAAACTATAAACCACGATGAACTTCACAGGAATTGAGTGTTGTCATCATTTACTGACCATATCTGTAATGCCATAGGTAATGTTCAAATCCCAGTGCCTTCCGGACAAGATAACTCAAAAGGTTTTTTTGCTTTTTATTTATTCATATATGAAGCATTGATTATATTCATGGTTTGAAACTAGGTTCCTTTACAATAGTCACAGGGTAGTTTGTGTGGCTTATAACATAATTATTTACACTTCCAAGGAAAACCCTGCAATACAAAATTGAACCATCGGAAATCAAACATTAACTCAAGTATACCTAAGTACGGTAGCCAAACTTGTTGGAACAGTAGGGTGCTTGAGATCAGCCATGGCCAAACCCCCTACAAAGATTTTTCCCTATTGGAACTTAGTGCACTAACATGAAGTGCCTACTATATATTCAATAGGGTACTGCACTGGTGTGCTATCCAACAGTTAATTACAAATGAAGTGCCTACTATATTTTAATAGGGTACTGCACTGGTGTGTTATCTAACAGTTAATTGAAAAGGCTAATTGTGAAGAATCTATAGACAGTACATACCTTTTTAGCTGCCCAAGGCCTCTACTACCCATTACGAAGTTGTCAAGATTAAGGTCCTCAACCGCATCGCATAACTTCTCCCTCACGTCACCCCAATAAACCTTGGCTATCCAGATATGTTCACCCCAACAATGTCTTCAAAATTTGTAATGAACAAAGGCTTTGTCCCTTCATGGAGTCACCATGTGAAGAAAGGTCTTCAATACAACACTCTCATAAATGTATCATGAAGCATAGTTTTCAAATTTCTAGGTGAATGGGATTTATCCCTAGAAACGATGCCAAAATGTTGCCTCCCAGATTGTACTTAATGATAAAATCCCAAATCCACAAGATACAACTCCCTAATCCCTAATCCACAAGATATTAATGTATGGATTTTCACCTCTTTTCATTATATCCATTAAGCTTTGCAGTATTTCTAGGTCTTGAAGCATATCACAATGTGAGGAGAAATTTGGGAAAAAGTATTAGAGTAGCTTCCTTCAAATTGAATATTCTATACTTGGTAGGAATTTTACTAATTTTATATTATTTCTCTTGCAGGTTTCACTTTTGGCTTCTAGATCAATTTGAAATTTCAATTGTGGAATATTTATTGAGATGTCAAACACCGATCATGGGAAGAAAAGATCAAGACAAAATGATCTATCATCATACTTTCAAAGACCTCAATCCAAGGATCCACATTCTCTTCATGCTTCAAGCTCTTTTGAGAAACCTATCACTGAAAGAGATGTCAACTCTTGTGAGAATGCATCTAATATCCAAATAATAGATAAGGAAATATGTTCCTCTAGTGATCAAAGTGAGATAAATGCATTTTCACCAGAAATTGGTAGTACAAATGTTGAAAATATTTCATTGGAAAAGAACACAACCAATTCACGGAAAAGAAAAAAGGGCCAATGGGACATAGGGAGAGGCTTCCAACCAGATTGGGTCTCAAAATTTCCATTTATTGATCTATTACCTCCAAAAAATGAGAAAGAGAAACCAAAAGTTAGATGCAATATATGTAGTTGGAAACTTGGCACACCAACGACATTTCAGATGAAGTTAGATACAATTGAGAAGCATGTAGGAAAGGTGTATGAAAAGAAAATTGTAGATGGCGAGGAGAAATCTATTGTCAAATGGAAATCTTCTGAGGAATGTCGGCATGTCAAATATTTTGATGAATATAATGAATATTTAATAAGTAAGAAAAAACTCGAGGCAGGTGGAGGAACCATCGCATCTCTATTCGAAAAGACGATGGAAAGAAATTTGTTATCCAAGATAATTCAATTAAGCACCGTATTTAACATCTTATCTAAAGTCCGTCCTATGATAGATTATTCATATTACATGAAATATCTATCTTTTCTTAAAATGCCAAACTTTCCATCTTCTCATTGGTCTTTAACGAGTGGTTGGGAATGGGCAAAATATCTAGCTCAAGTAGAAAAGGATGATATGAAAGAGAAGATTGCAAGTGCTAGGTTTGTGTCATTGTCTTTAGATGAGGTTACAGCTATTGATAACACTTCATGGATTTGTATGAGTATTTATATGGTTAATGACTATATTAGGCATTCCTATATACTTGGGGTTCATAAAATGATGGAGAATTCTACAGCTGAAAATATTTATGAACTTGTTAATAATAGTTTGAAGGAAAGTGGTGGTATGGATCCTTTAATTATCACAAAAAGTTGGTATGTGTTGGAGAAGATGGAGCATCGGTAATGAAAGGACAAAGGAATGGCCTTTGTGTTAGACTACAACTATCAGCTTCACCATATATGTTGAGTATTCATTGTATGGCTCACAAGATGAATCTTGCATTTAAAATAGTAAGCAAGTTTCCATCGATTTCAAAAGTTGAAGATCGTGTACAAGAGGCTTATTCATATTTTTCTCGTAGTCCCAAAYGATATTCAGAGTTTAAAAAAAAWTTCGACGGTGTTACAAATGGAAACAAGCTATTAAAGGATGTTGATACAAGATGGATCTCATTGAATGGACCAGCTCAAATATTATTTAGTGAGTACCAGTCCTTGCTAGGGGTGATGTATGAACATCGCTTCAATGTAGATAAAGCTTGAGATCTTCTCTTTCGACCAACTGACATAGAGACATTATTAACATTGGTTGGAATTCTTCCTATGCTAGATGAAATGAATGTCCTCATGAAAATGTCTCAAAGTCGCACAATGTATATTGCAAAATACACAAATGCAAGAAAATTTGCATGCCTTTCATTGGATAATTTGTATACTATGCCAGAGTCTTTCGCAGGTCCACAGTTTACAAATTGGACTATGATCATTGATATAGAAAATACTGAAAATTATTTTAAGTTTGATGAAAAAGGGATACTATGTATGGAAGTGTGTGGGTATATGCTTCCTTTTCATTATATTGATAAGACAAGAAGAACCACCAAAGAGCGCCCTGTGTCAAGAGACCTATTCGACAATGTTGTCATTTCAGTGAGATGCAACTTGATCGAAATTGCAAAGTCACTATCATCGGAGATAAGAGAACAATTCCCTCGAGATGAATTGTTGGAGGCCATGTCTGTGGTGTACCCTGAATATTGGAACAATTTAAAATGTCAACCTACTTTAAAACATGACTTTGTGGCAAAATTAAATACTTTAGTGGACCACTTTTGCAAGAAGGTTGAGATACATGGAGAACACGTTGAAGGTATTTTGGATCAATCAAAATTGTTTCAACAAGCCACACGCTTCGTTGAAACAATGTGGAATCAATTTCGTGCTTTGGAGAATCCTCTATAATATGGTGCAATAACAAGATTATGGACTATTTTAGGTGCTATCCAATACTTATAGGAAAATATATCCGAATATTTCAAATTAGCGGATTTGTGTCAAACCATGATTTTGGGATCAGTAGAGGATGAGAGAATGTTTAGTGCACTATCATTTTTTAAGTCAAATATGAGGAACAATCTTGATAAACATATGGATATATGTTTAAGTTTATATGTAACAAAGTATGACATTTCCAATTTTCCATATGAAAGAGCACTAGCTCTTTGGCGATCAAATTGTGATAGAAGGGGAGAAAACAATATAACAAGTTTCTCTAATGAACTTGATACACAACATAATTCTTTGGAGGCTCATAATGATAGTCCATATGGAGAGGGTCTTGTTCATAATGAAGAAAATGAGCACCAACTTGGAAATTGATATACTGCAACATTTGATCTAATCCAATATATATGAGGGCCTAGGGAACACTTATTTCGGTATATGTGTTTCATTGGTGGTTCAAGAAATAGTGAATGGAATAGAATGGATGATGTGATTCTTGTGATACATTCTTCCTCTATTTTTGGAGTAGGTAGGAAACTCTTTATCATGGCAAGATTACTATATGCCAATTTGAGGATGCATTTCAGGTAAAAATAGGTTCTATAATTTATATTTTGTGTTTTTCATTGTAACTTTGGAGCCACATTTTCTTGATGCAAGTTATTTTAAGATTGATTTTTTGATATTTAACTATTACATTGTCTCTTTATTGTATGTGACAGGAAATGAAGTTGGAATTTGATGAAGATGGGACCTATCTCTTCACATAGATAGTGTCATATTATTAAAGGGTAGATACCCGATTTAACAAGAATTCTGCTAAGCAAGAATGGGCTCATTCAAGTAGATGAAATTTCTTGGATGTCTTTCTCTAATATGTTGATAAATTTTAATGGTTTGTTTGTTTGTTGCATTTTGGAGCATTTTGTCAAGTTTGGAATTTTGTTTTTATTTTGGTTAAAAATGTGTTAGGCCCTTGAATGCTTCTAGTTCTCATTTGATGTTTGACTGAACCTTTTGTTATGGAATGATTGGATTCATCTGATTTCCATTGAGTCAAGGGTTTGGGTTAAAGTTAAAGACCTTTGTTGAGTAAAAAATTGTTTTTCATCTTTTTGTCATGACATTTATTTGAGACACATATGGTCTTAGGCTTAATATATGCCTTTAGTTATTTTGTGGGCACTCAATGTGTTCTCCATAATTACGATTATTTTTTTAATATGTTTGATGGTCAAGGAAAGATTTTTTTATTTCCTTTCATTTTTTGGCATGACTTGAGCATCTTCACCTTTTAGGATCTACTATGTTTATTTTGTATTTTCTTTGAAAATACTTATTGATTATTTAGAAAGGGACATGAGCTCTACTTAGCTGAGCGAAGAGAAAAATGGTCTATGCACTAGGTTCCTATGCGTACATCATAGGAAACCTATTAACATGAGACCGACATTCCTCTAATGCAATTATACTTTCATAAATATGGTGGTTGAATTTCATATTCCATAAACAATGTTGCTTGATGTGCTTCTTGTATCCAGATAGATGACATTGGCAGCTTTGGCAGAGTTTTGGATCTCCTTGGTTTCATTACTTGACAAGCTCTAGATATTGCCAAACTGACTTTCTAATTAAAATTGAAGGTCGCATTTACACGGACTTTAATGTATGACATGGAAACCCAGATCAGGTAGTGTTTCTGGGTTTGCAAGAGTGTCTTTGATCCTAAAGACCTCTATAAGAAATTGGGATTCATCCTCAATCTCCTTGGTGAGGGTTTAGGCCTCATCATAGTTGTAATTGCTATCCCTATTCCCATCTGTCCCACAAGTACTGTTGTTTACCTTGTCATTGTCTTTATCATGGAAGCTCTTGATACCCTCCTTGTCATCCTCATTATCAATAATGTCATCATGGAGTTCATCCGAATTAACAGGATCGCACTCACACGTGGCAGCTCTTGAATCTCGTGGTTGAATAATCATGTTGCGTTACAGTGGAGTGGGTGTTCTTAGTGTTATTATTTTGATTTTATATTCACTCAAGGCACATTCTGTTTCTTCTTTCATGATTCATAGTTGTAGTTGTTTTATGAACTGGAATCTTCCTCATATTGTGTGACTAAAAGTTTTATTGTGTCCTCAGTTGTTTGCATGCATATCGAGGACAAATATTGTGTGCTAATCACAAGTGATAACTACGCATATTTCCTAAGTGTTGACAGCATATGATTACTAGGGACACCCCTCAGTGATTGGAAAAGCACCAGTCCAAATAGAAGAGTGATTAGCAGTGACCTTAGGCTAATTTCTCATAGTTATTTCTGTGAGATAATAGGTTTCCATGCAATCAATTGTAGTCGGGTTACTATGGTAGAATTAGGAACGAACCTATAATGAGTCAACACTGTTGGCTCTAGATCAACATGTTACTCTTTATTTTCCAACTTTCTTATTGTTTTATTGTTCTGTGAGTTCTATTTTGGTAAATCGTGTAAGCTCTAAGGAAAACAAATACTTATGTTGGCTCTATTTCTGTTGGCTCTGCATGGTGCATTCTTTGTTTGCATCTTGGAAGTTGCTTTAATATTTGATGCCTACAGTCACTTTCTTTTGTATGTTTCACCTCCATGTCACATTAATAGTCAGATCAAACCATGAAAATGACATTTCACTTTATAGATGCAGTTCTCAATGATGCATATTTCCTCTGCAAGCACAACTTACTACTAGAAGGAACAAATGCTTTCTCGGAGGCACTTTAACTCAGAGTATATTAACTTCAGGTCTTGAGATAGAATATCTCCTTGAGCAGTATAAGGCTCTGAATGCCTCAATCAAAGATACCTCTTTGAAGCAGAATTTGGAGGTGAAACTGAAACTTTTACTTCTTATCTTGCTATTTAAGTTTTATATCAACAATTTACCTGGCTTAAGGTTATAGATTGAACAACTGATGTGCTTGCCTCATTTATAGGGTATACCCACTAGAATTACATCACTGTTTGTTTGACTACATCAACATTCTCACCTTCTATGTTAAATTTGTTTCTTATAAACATTGTACTTTCCTCTGGTCTCTTACTTTATTTCATCCTGAATCTCATTCTAGGTCATGCGATTAAACAGGGGGCCAAACATACAACTTCACTGGTTATGGTATCTGCAAGCTTTGACCAACCTGCAAATTTGATCATTTCATAGGACACTTAGGTTGTAGTTAGTCAATCTCTCCACCAATTGCTATTGTGTTGGTTTTCTTCAGTTGTGATCCACGTTGGTTGCTTCTGCTTCAGCTTCTTTATCTTAAGACTTAGTAGTTTAATCTGGTGGAGGTAATTCTATAGAGTGCTCTTCTGTGTCAGAAGCTTGTCAACAACCTTCTGGTGTTGAAAATTTAGGAACATATGCACAATGTTCCACCTCAAGAAGAAAAGTGGGCTTTTGTTTTTGCAAGGTTGCATAAGTCCATTGGTTTAAATGTGAATCAGATGTTTGTTCAAGTTATCAACCAAATAAGAAACAAATAATGTCTTCTTGATCAACCAACTAACCAGTATGGGAATTCTATTTCTAATGCCTTATAGGTGGGACTGTAAATTTCCTGTTTGTTGTTGGGTTATAGGGGAGTGGGCTTGGAAAGAATAAGCAGGGGATATCCATTCTGATCGAGGTGGAGTTGAGATCAAAGAATATGGGGATGGATTTTAATGATTTCTGAGAGACATCTATTGGTTTGCCTTTTGTTGAATAGGTTGAAAATATGAAAGAGCTTAAACACTAGGGGATAGAGAAACTTTCGTCGAAGGACAACCAGAGCAAGAACAAAGAATAAATCATGGTTGAAGATATTTTAGCTCAAAATAAATAGGGGATTGAGGTGGTGCAAAAAGTGATTGATAAGAGAGGCCCTCAAGTGAGGATGCAGACAAATCTCGAAAACCTGAACATAGAACATAATGCCACAGGGGATTGGGTGCACTAGCTAGGGCTGCAATAGAGTGTGAAGTTAATCATTGATATGGCAAAGGTAGATGTTCATAAGTTTGATCAAAAATTAAGGCATGAAAGGGACTTTGTGGCAATATATTGAAAAGAAAAGGAACGACTTCAGAAAGAGGTTGAGTAACTAGAGACCATAGAGAATATTATGGTAGCATTGGATAGAGTTTGAGAGAGTGTTACTACAGGTTCCATGATGGTGGAATCCATCGCGGTGCCATTTTTTAGAATTTGCAAGCCAAATATTGGGAAGATATTAATAAGCTCTGTAATTTGTCTTGTATTGCATCTGCATTTTTCTTTGCCATTGTTTATAAGAGTTTTTCCAGGCTAGGAACCACGTCATCATCCATATCAGGCTTTACAGATTATAGCTTTGTGGTAGAGGCTTATGCAAGTAGATGAACCCTGTCACTATAGAATATATGCAGAAGCAGAACATACTGCACCAACTCATTACACTTTGTTGTTATCAGAGGTTGTCCTTCCAGTAGTGAGAATAGATGCTATAACTTCTTGGGAGACAAGGACCCTGAACCTATGTTACACTTTATGGAAACATGGGAGACATTACTACCAGCTTCCACACTCCATACCTTTCTTGAATAAATGGTGATGGTGATGGTGATGCATAAATTAATAGAAAACAATATATTCTTGGGATTCTTGCAAAGAATATGTGCTAATTCATGTGCATGGTTGGTTGCTCCCTTTGTTTCCATTATTGCGACAGGATGGAGCCTTTGTATCTCCAAATTTGTTATAAGTTGGAAAGGGTACTTCTTGTCTGGCATTCAAGTGATGCATCTACAAATGCAATTTTATCTCCTTGGAAATTGTTTTTGATCCTACTAGTTGGAAGCAGATGATTATCTACTTTATTATGCCTAAACTATGGTTGTGTTACAGGAATTTCAAATTAACCCAGCTAAATTGCTAATCAACAACTGATCAATTCTTCTGGGTTATGGGTTGGGCATCAACTATTCCTATAGACTATATGGTTACTATGTTAGAAACACCATTTTTCCCAACGAGGCAGTAGGTTTTGTTTCATTGGTTGTGTTCAAATAATCCCGACTTTGATGAAGTTACACAGTGATTTTTGGTGTGGAAAGGACTTCTTTCCCTTGATATCCTTGCTAATGAGAGAATTAGAAATCAACTAAATGTGGGCCTTGAAATGATGAATCAGGTTGTATAGGATATAGCTGTCAAACAACCTGATGCTAAAGAGAATGTAAGTTATCTCAAGGTGACAGAACATTTGAGGCACTTCAGTAGAAAGCAACAACATATGCTCAACAACAGGTTGCTACTTCTTTTGGCAGTGGGGTTCACTTAAATAATTAGATGGGAGAACCTCAATTGAGTTTAAAGGAAGTCGAGGCTTATGCACAAGAATATGATTGTGAGGTTTTGTCACAAGTCTTGGTATTATGTTGATAATGTATTCGATAATCCCTCTAAACCTGGCATAAGTCGTAACCAGATAAAAAATCCCATGACCCTAAATGAAAACCCACAACTACAGTATTATATATTTTATTTCTATATAATGTACTTTTCCACCAATATTTTGCATGCTTTGTACTCAAAACCTTGACTGGAATACAGTGCATGCACTTTCTCTCAGAACATCTAGTTCATTTAAGTCATACAACAAGTCCTTTGAGTGTCAAGAAATATGCATTCACCTAGAAAAGATGCTCAACAAAATTCCTGCACTTGGCTAACCTTGTTCAAAAGATATATGTCCTCATCAACCCCTATATATATGCAGAATTGATTGAAATGACATTGTTGCTATCAAGCTACATTGTAGAATGACGATCACTAGTAGCATGTCTTATTAATTACCATTATGGAATAAAAATAGACCACCCATATTTAGGTTGTTGAAATAACATTCACGAATGCAATGTTGAAGAAAATTTTTATAGTTGGGAGGCTAAACATGTTGTTGTTAATGAACAGTTTTTGATGAATTCAGCTCTTTATAACAAAAGGCTTTTTGTAATCCTTGAAATAATTAGTTTGAATCCTATAGACATTTATATACTAATGTTAGAAACTGAGTACTCTGATTAACCAACTGGTTAACTATTGAGTGAGCTGGTGACTCTTCATGGTTTTAACCATTGACTATCGAAGAATGTATGTACTATATACAACTATATCATAAACAAATCTATCAAGTATATTTACTAAATTTTGGAAGTTTAAATGTTTCTAGTTGTATTTGATAAGCTGGTGTCCAGTTTTGTGTTAGGGTTTATCTTTCCCCCCCCCCTCTTTTTTTGGAATTTCTTAGTGGACATGTATCTAAGTTGTATCTATAGCAGATGGGGATCTATATGGATCCAAATCAATGGGAATATGGATAGTGTAACATAGGTGACCAATTGTTTCTAGTAATACCCTATCTTCCAAGCCAAGCCAAATATTCCTATCTTCAATGATTGCTCCTGCTTCCTTACAATTAGCAGCATTATCAGTGATGACTTGAATGACATTGCAGGGCCCAATATCTTGAATGGTTTTAAGCAAGGCATCTACAATATTAATACATGTCTTGTAGTGATCTAAGTATTCATGGGATGAAAGAAAGATCGCACCACTAGCAGACACACCAAGAATATTTATCAATGGCCCACCTTTCATATTTTTCCAACCATCAGATACAATTGATACCCCATGTTGGTTCCAATCATTTGTAAGTTTTCCTAGAGCACCTTGGATTTTGGCTCTTTCCATGTCAAGTCCCAAGGTTCTAGCTTTGTCATACCCAGGGCTCCTATATCCTTTAGGGGCACCGTTAATGGCTTGGACCATTTCATGAAGTCTAGAAAAATAAAACAACATCCGAAAGGAAGCACAATATTTTTCTGTCTATAGATCACTCATAAACTTGACATCTACTATCAATCATAAAAGCGAAAAAGCATTAGAAAATCTGTTTCTGTATGCATTAAATGCTCTACCTACTCTGTGCCCTTGAGTAGATATAATTCCTAGTTGAAGAGACAAAGCCAATTTTGACAATCCATCTGCAAAAGAGTTGTTTTCCCTCATGGCCTGAATGAAACCAATGCTTTCAAAAGAACCCACAATCTCCTTTGTGGTATTGATCATCCTTTCTAGCTTTAATGATTGTTGCTGATATTAGATGACAACCAACCAATATCCAACTTAGTCACCAATCACTTGGAATTTGTCACATAGCTAGTTTCAATAATAGATTTGTTGCCATGATGTTTTCCCTATTGTTTGTGCCAACTCCTAAGTTTCATGTGAACTGCCACCAATGATCCTCTGATATAAAAATACTACCCCTACTCCACTATTTCCAGGATTCTCTTTTGCTGCACCATAAAAAATAAAAACAAGGACGAGAATGCCCCTTGATCCACTGTTTCCAAGATTCCCTTGAGTTGCATCATCGAAAACTAAAAAAAAAAAGAATACCCCCTGCTCCACTATCTTCTTAGAAAGGAAAATAATACCCCCTACTCCACTGTCTTCTTAAAAAGGACAAGAATACCCCCTGATCCACTATCTTCAGGATTCCCTTGTGCTGCACCATAACAAAAACTCCATGTTTTACTCCTTTTCTATCTACTTGGCTACTCATATGCATTGAAGGCATTTTGAACTTTGTAAAAGACTCGAGAGGAAATACTTAGATTTTCTTTGAATATGGCTTCATTTCTTACTAGACATAGTGCCCAAATTATAAAAAAAAAGGAAGATATTTATGTTTATAACTTATATCTTGATCTTCTAGCCAATGGTCGAGGGCTATTTCCATTGATTCTCCCATCCATCAGTGGTTTTGAATAGACATTCTAGGTTTGTTGTCCCTCACCAACAATGAACCTCTAACTTATGGATTAGTACTTGCTAATTTGAGGGGGTGCTCCTCATATAACATTGTTGAACAAAATCTTGGAATCTGCCAATTATGGCTTCAAATAAGCAAGAACAATAGACATATCTACAATCAAAAGATTGCATATCAGCAAGCAAATTCTCAAAATGTGTGAACTATTATACAAAATTAGTTAGAATTTGCTTAAAGTTGATCTTGATATACATAACTGATTGGTTCCAGGGATAAGTGGTTGATGGAATAGAGTCATATACAAAAACTAGCAAGACAATTATAAATATGATCCTATTGATTAAAAAGATCCTAAAATCCAATCATTAAAGAAAAGATGAGAACTGTTGGTCAAAATTAGTATTAAGTCAACCTCAAACATAACACTGAAACTACACAATAGTTTGCATGCCTTGCTTAACTTAGACAAGAAACAAGATCACCCCAGTTTGTGCCCTCCTTGTTCCATCCACTGTGCACATGCCAAGATTTTGCAGTCAGCTACTATGTAAGTCCACATTTAGTCAAAGGAATACTCAGGCATAAGAATAGGTCTAAAAGATCATTACAAGGTGCTTAAGATAAACCTGAAATGCCATAATCCTGAATCACATACTACTACAAGAAATACCCCTAATGCATACTGGAAATATGTTGTAAAAATACCCCTTGCACTGTAGCTGCATGGAGTCAACATATACTTCCATTGGTACATGAAACTTCTAAATTTTGAATATAAGCAATGAACCTGTTGTGAAACAACCATTCCTCTTAAAATTTTCTCTTTAATACTGGTAATTAGAATCTGAAACATACATATTATTGAACTTGTCCAAACACATCTAGGCAAAGGGTGCCTTAACTGTGGTTTCAAATCAGACTTCAGTACTGATTCTACAAGCTGATTTTATTGTCAAATTCCGCTTGAGGATGTTGTCAAAGTATGGCTAAAGTTTACCTCATAACATCCAAGTGTTGTCCATAAAAAAATTATATAGTTGTTTATCAGTTCTAACCCATCAAACCATGGTTCCTGCCTCAATTTATCATGGATGTCCTTGATTTTATCCTACAGGCTAGTCACTGAAATACAGTCCTACAACAACCCTTTCTCACATATGCCACTATTTAATGATTCTATCCTGAAATTTGTATGTATAAAACTTATCTGAGCACTATTTCACAATAGAAACACACTACCAACTACTGATTAGACGACAATCCTGCCGGTATAACATCCTCAAAATCAACATATTGTCCTGAAGTAGTGTACTGCTTGAACCAACTTGTAATAAGAGTTATGAGACAACTACATAAACCACATACTAACTCAAAAGGAAAAGAAATGGATAAACCTTCAAATGATGTGAAGAAATAATACTTATAAGGTTGGGTTTTTCCAAATCAAGAGGGAAAACTAGGGTTCCAGGTTTAAAATAGCAAGAATGGCAAATAAGAAATAGAAAATTGAATTCTCACATGCAATAATATCAACTAAAAATAACCCACTAAGTTTGAGATTCAACTGGCCAAAAAAACACAAGAACCAAGGTGAATTAGGGTTTTGAGCTTGATAAAGTTAGCATCATCACACATGCCACCCAAGAAGCCCTTATTAAAAGAAGTCAAACCTGGTACAGTAATTGACATAATATATGTCTTTTAAGATTGATGTTGTTAAAAAGGGCAATTTCTACCTTTGTAATATTACCATTTATTCCAGCGTAGACGATGAAGTTCAATGCCTTGCACAGAGTTGAAGCTCTACCCTAGCTATGCCCCCTTCCATCCAACTCTTCCCTAGCCACCCCTCTTTTTTTTAGCTCTACCCTTGCCACTAATGATGTTACTCCTAGCCACCCCTCTTTTGTTGAGCTCTACCCTTGCCACTAATGATGTTACTCCTTGCATCTTGCTATCTCCTCTACTACTCTTAATCTATTGCATGTGATTATTGATGTGGCTAGGAATTTCTTCCAGTGATCCCCACAACCCTCAACTTGAGTGAAATGACTACTCCATCCAAGAATGGCCTTATGCCACCCAAAAAGGTGCCTTTATTATACCCAAAATGGGGGTGTTCTCTTACCCCTCAATGAATCCTCAAGCTAATAAAACCAATGGAGGGTTGGGCTTGGAGAAGATGGTCTACTTCAAGTATTCATTTCTGACCTCAAATAATCCTCCCCGATCCTCCTTTTGAATCAATAAGTTTTTCTCGATGTTGGTTCTAAAAGTAGACTCCTCCTGGGTTAAGGAAGAGGAAGATTCTGACCTAGCTCATGGTTTGATCTATAAGTTTAATAAAATTTGAACAATACTAAAATATATTTAGGTTTGGGTGTTGAGTCATGGGATTCCTTCTTGCAGTATCTTCCCCTAACATTCACCATTGGACTTAGTTCTTTTTTATGACTAACCATTTTATGAGAACTTGGTAGTTAGGTTTCAACTTGTACACCAAAATGCTATATTTAGTGCATGTGTGAGTGTAAATTCCTAGTGTGCCTTTATAATATTGGCATACCAACTCCCTTATTGCCAGTAGGAATGCTCTGGTAAATTTAATTACCTGGGCTTTATAGATGACAAATTTTCGAGCTTCTACTTGTCCCTAAATTTGCATTGAAGATAATTTGAGCAATGGTCTTCCTGAAGAAATCATTTTAGACTTTAATGGTTGCATCTAGACTATGAATGTGTTGCTTTTCACTGCAAGGTTTGCTTCAAATATGGTCACTCGGTTTGCTTTAAAAATTCTTTCTAAAGTGGTTTATGGTCAAAGAAGTATATGAATCAAATCCCACTTGGTGGAAGGACTCCAAAATTGATAAACCATTGGGTGGAATCAGATGCAAATATAAAGCCTAATGTTGATCTTGATATGCTTGGCTATGTGGATGACCTAACTCCTTGATGACAATGGTGTTATGCAAAGGCCTCCAAATTCCAATGAGGATTATTTAATCACATGGAGTGCAGTATTCATCGTACCCTCTTGGATGAAGGTTGGACAAAAGTTAAGATTAAAAAAAAAAAGACAAAAAGGAAAAATCCCATTTCAAATTATTTGTTTGTCATATCATTGGGGGAGAACACATCTTCCTTTTCAAGCCCTTGAGGGTAAAAGAGTTTCAAATTAAAGGATTTAGCTGAGATGAAATGTTCCTAGTTGTTGTTGAATGACTTCTAAAATTTTAAGGAGTTAAGATTGGACAAGTCTTTTATTATTCATTAAGAGTTTTTTATTAAATTTTAATGATTTCAACTATGGATAAAGGTTGAGAGTTCTTTTTTTTCCCTTCATTTCGAGAATGGTACCCAGCCCAGGATAAACCAGATTTTGTAGAAAGTTGAGGCTTTTACGATAGCGTGCTTATTTAAGAGCCCAACATGTCAACTTTACACTTCAACTTAGTTCAAATTAGAACTGGACTTGAGACTTCACTTAGTTCGAATTAGAACTGGACTTCAACTCAAATTAGAACTGGACATGCAACTCGAATTAGAACTAGACATGCAACTCGACATACAACTAGATATGCATGTGAAGCATCTCAATATGCACTTGAAATGCATGCATACAACTTGTCATGCATGCAACTCATCATGCATCATGCATGCATGCAACATGCAACATGACATGCATGACTTGACAACTTTGGCTTCGACCGCTTCGACGTAGACATGCAACTTTGAATTTCACAACTTGAGTTTGACAACTCAGCCTTGACATTCAACTCAACTTATTACATGGAAATTCGAATTTCTTCCTCTTGGATAATGTTACACATGCCAATGCACTAGATCAATACATTTACATTTATTTGCATAAGAAAGATTGTTTGTTTCTAGCTCATAGGAATTGTACATTCAACATAACTTTTGCGAGATGCCTTGACTTTTTCTCATGGCTCACAAGGCTTGACTAGGTTCACAGAGGTTGTACATTTCCCATGGATTTTTCACTAATCTGTCTACGCTCATAGAGGTTGTACGATCCCCTTGACTTTTTCACTAGATTGTCTATGCTCATAGAGGTTATACATCCCCCCTGACTTTTGCATTAGACTTACATCTTGACTTGTGTCTTAGACTTACAAGACTTATTCCTTTTCCTTGGCTAGAATCACAAGATCATATAGCATCTCGTTCATCCTGACTTTTGGTTTGACTCACATAGGTTGTACGTTCCCCCTAGATTTTTTCAATACCTCACAAGACTGGTTGATTCTACAAATCTCCCTGACTAGCCTCAGGGTGGCCCACATGGCCTCTCATTGGAGAATGACTGTCGATGCTTTCAAATTTAACACTTAATCTCAATAAGGGAGTCATTCTCAGCCACACCAAGCTTGCCTCTCATATGCTCAAATTCTCTCTATGGCAATGGATTGGTTAGGATATCAGCTACCCGCTCGCTCATGGCTATGTACTATAGCTTTACAATTTTTCTTTGGATCATGTCTATGATGTAATGGTATTTCATGTCAATGTGCTTTGATCCATCGTGAAATATTCATGCATGCTTTGATAAAAAACAAGGGTGATACTTGGAGATAGTGAAACAATAGAGAGGGTGAAATATTCATGCATGCTTTATGTTGTAATGGGTAGTAGAAGGGGCACCACCCTTTAGGTTATTTTTGGATCTGATTTATGTAATAGAAAGATCCCACTCAATGGTATATGATAACTGGCATCCAACACAATTCACTAGTGGTTAGTGGTGCACTTTACTAGGATTTCAACAGTCCTTCAAATTCATCATCACTACTATCTAGTATGATACCATTTTTTGTTGACATGGAGTTTCCTACCATGTTTGTCCATTGAGAGTGTCATAAGGCATCATAACAATGAGATCCTTGACAAACACAACCCCTAATGCTTGCAACGTTGTCTAGAGGATGGACAAATTATATTTCTTTTTCCAAATATGTAAAATGAGTATATTACAGTTTAATGAATAGATTTTCCTATTATTATATATGGTTTTGTAATTTATCAAAAATTCGCCAAGACTTTATAAGGTTTTGTAATTCAATGAAAGATTTACCAAGATTTTACAAGATTTTATAATTCAGTGAAAGATTCGCTGAGATTTTACAAGATTATATAATTGACTAAAAGATTCGCTAAAAAATTATATATACATATTATATTATTGATAAAATAGCCTTCAATTTTTCCTATGTATCATGGGGATTCGCCCATTTATTATATATATGAATTTAGGGGGGGTTCTTAAAATCACCCCTGGTTGGCCCATAGTATATTTACCATTTTCACCTCCACCTCCACTCAACCAACATGCCTAGAAGATTTTCCACATTTCATCCCTTGTCTAATCTTCACATGCAAGAAAGAGACTCAAAATTACCATCCCTGAGCTTAAGTCAAGCAAAGAAAAAAAAGTGGTCACTCATTCTAAGTCATCTGATGATTCCTCTCAGTCAATCACTTCCTATGCTCACCAATTTGATGAACACTTTCGATCCTTCAGTGAAGTTCACCTTCAAGCATCCAATCAACCACACTCTGAGAAGGCCAACTCAACAAACAAAGCAGAAAATGCAGCAAGCAATGAAAAGAAGTAGATTGATTCTCACATTAAATATGGTTTTTGATAATTTATATGGTAAACAGTCTATTTATATTTTGATCTGCTATAGGAAGCATGGCACTATTTTTCCATTTTTGGATAGCATGATACTATGTCTTCATTTTTGGACAACTAGTTAATATTTTTTTTTGGCAGTGGAAAATACATTATATATATATATATATATATAAAATTTTGGGAGACGTGAGGGGTTGTTCAAAGTGATTTCTTATGTATATATTTATGAGGTGGCATGATTTATTATTTAAGTAAATTATGGAGCGACAAGGAGGAAATCAAAACTTAAAGGAATTTGGGGTCCCACCTATTAGTTTTTATTTATTTACCCTTTATCTATTATTATGATTATTTAATATTTGTCCCTAACTAATATTAAGTCATTTATGACTTAACTAAAGGTAGTTTTAAATTACCACAACTTCTTTTGAGAAAGAAAAAAAGTTGATCAGAATAAAGGACAAAGGGAGAGAGAACAAGGACATAAATTTATGATAAAGATCTTCTCTTATACTTGTGATACTAATTGCTTTCATTCATTATGAGTTATCATAGAGTCTTAACCATTTTGTTGATAGCAGGGTCTTATTGAAGATAGTAGGATTCAAGGATTGAGATACATAATTCAACAACTTATTCTAGAAAGGTTGATCATTTGATCTTGGAAGTCTGTGTATCTGATTTGTGTATGAATCAGGTTTCATTACTAATAGAGAATATTTTGCAGGGTCAGTAAATGATACTTTCATGGCTAAATTGATCCAATTTTCTAGTGTTAGTATTATGTTGTTGTTAGAGTCTTTTTGTATAGTGCCCATCGAAGATCTCTAAATCTGATCTTGGTCCTTACCCTCGCAGGAGTTTGAAAACAAGGTTATGATTGTAACTTGGAATGAAATCAATAAAACTGCTTTGATAATTTTGATCTCACATGTGCTTTCTCTGATATTACTTTCAAATTTGTATTTCATTTGTTCCTTGATTATCAAAACACAATACATATGGTTTTTTTTCACTTTCTTATTTTGCATAGTTTAATTATAAAAAAAGGTAGTATTGGTTCCTTGTACTTATTAATTGAGAATCAATTGAAAATTTTGTCCAAGTCTATAAACCCTGGGTGATAATCCTAACTATCTTACTCTAGCCAAGTAATATTTGAAAATTTTGTAGTGAGGTCCTTCATACATTTTCCTCAACGTGTGTCTTGGTTATAATCTTAAAATTCATATAGAAAAGAAATCATTTTAGAACCGTTTTCCCATTGTAAGATTTGCTCCATAAGAGGGACATGATAGTTGTTTTTTTCAAAAGATCTGTTAAGATTCCTTAAATCAACACACAATCAAATTTCTCCTTTTTTCTTCCTAACTAGTACAAAGTTTTCCATCTAAGAAGAATGATGTACATGAAAAATTATTTTAGAATATTACAACTTCGTTAATTCCTTTTGTACCAATGGTTCTAATGTTGGATGAATATTTCATAGTTTTCATTGAAAGGGTTCAATATCTTTTTTGACCGGAATGACATGCTAAAAAAATTTAGTATCATATGTCTTGAGGTCATCATATGCCCACGAAAATACATCCTTGTATTATTTAAACAATTTAATGTAATCCTAAATTTTCAATTTTATACAACAAAAGCCCAAATCCATAATTTTTGGATCCTTTGTTGCACCGAGATTTATAACTTATCACTTCATTAAAGAGTTGTTTGTTTTAAATTTGGTATCTTTCTTGAATATGTCCTTTAAATCAAATAGTTTTTCAAGAGTAATAACATTCTTGGGGATTTTATTGGACTTCATAATTTTCATCCCTTCTTGATAGTCTTCGAGAGATTTCAAATGTTCTTCATTGTCTAGCAAAACATCCTTAAAAGTACCCTCATTAGTTAGGAATAGAATTATTTGTTGATCATCATTAAATATTCTCCAATTGGTAATGTTATTTGGTACGGAGGGCCTAAAAATTACTTCGACAGAAAATATATTAGTCAAAAAAAATATCTGATGGGACCAATCAAGAAGTAATAGTTGCTAAAGAATCAACATCTTCATTCTCAGCTTAAGGAATGGATTTGATATCAAAAGATTTAAATTTTTCAATCAAATCCCTTTCCTCCAATTGATAACTTTTAAATTGAGTGAATGAAAATGTATTGAGTTTCATACCTACCTCATGATTATTTCAGAATCACCCAGAACTTCAATACATTTAACATTCAAATCAGTATCTTTTTTTATTCCTTGAACCAAGGATTTATATTTATCTTTATTGTTGGTGCATTCAAACTCCAATCTATAGGGAATAAGAGTGTGCTCTCCATACAGATCAATCAATATACTTCTATCTCCAACACCTTCATGAGACTTAGGATGATCAAAATACAAAATCCAAATGTTAGTTCATATATCTACATTAGAGTTAGTAGAATTTTATAGATCTACTATATTAAAATGAGGTGCATAAGTATGAGTGTTGTAAAGGAGTTCAAACTACTTATCATATTGATGAGGCAAAATTTTAGCGATGTAATTTCCAATAATTGTTTATAGGAAGTAATTCCCAAGAATATAATTTTCAAACATAATAGGTTCATTATTTCCTTTGAGTTTAGTAACTATGTATTTCATGTGTTTTCCTCAATCAATCTGAATTTTATTGGGTTGGCCATTCCATGGTAGCCACAACTGAAACCTTCAATGTCAAAGTAACCTTGTGACTTTTGAGACCAATCCCTACTAACTTAATAAAATATAAGCTTCAAGAGTATCCACCACACTAATATCAATAATCTGGTGAACCTTGGATTAGAAGCTACTTGAAGCAAAACATCCTTCAATTCACCAATTACTTTTACCTCTAACCTTTCAAGTTGAATAACATGTGTGGTGCATTTGGTTGATTTGACATACAAACTTTGGAAAACCAACAATGGCATGGCATTTGATGATGCTTCTAAATCAACCAAAAAATTATGCACATTATGATTAAATATTTCAAATTTCAAGAGAAAAGGTGTTGTCTAAGATTTCAATTTGTTTTCAATAATGGATACATTAACCATTGATTTTGTTTCTTATCAACAATTGTTGTTGGTTTCTGTTTTGTTTTAGCTGAACCACTTAAAAAATTCAACAATAATTTCATATATTGAGCAATAGTACACAAATCAAACATATATACATTAGCCTTAACTTTATTCATATGATCTTCTATGTTATATTCCATTGCAACAATAGGTGAATTACTAGTTACAAATTTTGTAGAATTGGAAGTCATTGTAGTTTTCATAGCTATAGTAGGAGTAGTTGAAGAGGTGTTCCCTTATTTCTAAGATTATAATCTCTTCGGGTTTTCTATGTAACATGTACTTCTTCTATTTCTCTTTCTTCCTCATCAATGAAACCAAGTAACATATCCCAAAGAACCATGGATTCCTCTTTTTGTTGTTTAGCTTCCTCACTACCTTCTTCCTTTTCAGTTTCTTGAGAGGAAATATCACACCGATTACATTAATTAATAAATAGTTCTATGATGTTAATGAATTGTGGAGAAGATTTTTGAAAATGATTAGCTTGATGTGCCCTACAAATATTATCCATGGAAACTTCTTCTAAATCTATAGGTACATTTATTGCAGTTGCTTCATGTGGTTTTGCAAGCATGATGGATTTTCCTAAAAAAGGTTTCAAATATTTTTGTGATGAGATGCGCCCCCCAAAAATTTTCTTTGAGTTAATAACTTCATTAGGTAATTGTTTAACTATGTGTTGTAGACTTTATATCTCTGTAGCATCTTTATCTTTTGATTATAGAGTAATTTTAGTTACAACCAATGGTTTATTGGTAGTGGATGTGTTCTTCTTGTCTTCAACACTAGGGTTTCTCTTAAGACCAATCATTTCCTTTTCCGCCCTCCTCACTTAAAAAGTTTCAACTAAGGAATTTTTACCAACCCTCTTCACAAACATAGCAATAGGAAATAGTAGGGTTGTAGTGTAAAACTCTACTTGATCATCTTGCAGATGCTTGGAATTTGTCAGGATTTTATTTAGGATGGAATTAAATATTTGGTTAAAATGTTTCACACATTTTTACCATCCATTTTCATTCTTTATAGTTCCAACTCTAAAGTTACTAGGGTTCTTTCATCACAAAATTTTGTTAAAAATTCTCTTTCGAAATCATTCTAATTAGTTATAGACCCAACAGGAAAATTGAAGTACCAAGTAGAAGCTTTGTTTTGAAACATGTAAGGAAAACGATGGAACGTGACATCCTTGTGTTACACATTCATTAAATGAACAACTAAAATAAATTTCTTAATATGATCCTCTAGGGGACCTGATTTTTTAGTGTCAAACTTGGGTAGCAAGTGTTCCAAGTGCTTCAGTAAATCATGAAGTTGTCCTGGAAAAGATAGAGCATCTTGGGCTAAGCAAGTAGGTGGTTGATTTTGATTCATATTTCCAGCCATGATTTGGAATAATATTTCATCTCTGTGTTTTTCAGTAGACTAAGTTTTAGAATTAGAACTTGAAGAATAGGTTATGCATTAGGATTGAGAACTAGAGGAATTCAGTTCAAATTTTCTAGGATTTTGTTAAGAGAAATAGTATCCAAATTATCTAATATTTATACATAGGTATATTATTTGGTTTTATGAACTACCCTATAAGCTCTGGTACATCTAGGCAATTGATGTACAATTGACTAACTTGGTGGGCATAATATTGTGTAATACAATGCAAATATTGGAATTTTGAGTTAGGAATAGCATAATGATACTTAGTTGTAGGTTCATGTTGGATTACTAAGAGGGGGGGTAAATCAGTAATAGATAAATCTAATCATTTTTAACCATATAATGCAAGTGTTATATCAATATAGCATTATCATCCAATATTTGCAGAGTAAATAAACAATGAACAAATGAACAATCATACACATACATAGTACACCAGTGTTTTTACGTGGAAACCCAAAGCGGGAGAAAACCACATAATGATTTTTCTTATATGTCTTGAAGAAATACATTTATTGGAAGCACCAACTTCCTTTATTTTTAGTTGCAATTGGAAGGAGGCTCCAACCCCCTAGTTTCTCAGGCTACAACTTGAGGGAAGCTCCAACTCCCCAATTATCTGGCTAAAACCAAAAGGAGGCTACAAACCCCTATGATCTTCGGCTACAACCGGAAGGTGGCTACAACCACCCTTCCTTGCCCCTTCCAACTGCCCTGGCGTATAAGTAGAATTATGGAACCACTGTCACACTATCACTGTGAGATATACTGGTATAAAACTGTACCAATAAAACTGCACCAAACAACTTGTACCAATAACTTGAACCATGCATCAACCTGTACCTCAACCTATTATCAACTTGTACCATAAATAAGTTCATCAAACATGCACCAACCTGTACCTCAACCTGTTATCAACTTGTACCATAAATAAGTTCATCAACCATGCACCAACCTGTACCTCCACCTATACCATGAACAAGTGCATCAACCATGCACCAAAACTGTACCTCAACCTGTACCATGAACAAGTGCATCAACCATGCACCAAACCTGTACAAATAACATGTCACAACAATTTGTCAAAACAAATTATCACAACAACCTGTCTCATCAATATTATCAACCAAATCATATCTACTCACCAATATTAGTCACCAAGACAACTCTCAAAGATTTGCATCAACCAAGCATAACACAACAACTCATAATCATCACCAAGATCAATATGTGCTTCTAATAATATACCAATACAAGTATGCTACATCATCCATAAACCATGTGTCAACAATACTACTAACAAGTGCCTCCAACCATGTACCAAGTATGTACCAATCATGTTGTTGAGTGCAATCTATGTCATGTAAATTTCTCAACGATTTAATGTCAACCAGGAGCTCATAAGCTTAGAGGCACAACACAATATGTGTGAGGATTTGAAGTTGTCTATCCTAAACTACTAAAGCAAAGAACATAAAGATAAAATAACATGAATATACAAATGACAAATTTTACCTACTATATACAACACATAGGTGTATTGGCATCAGTGCATGAGGGCCCTTCCATCCTTCAGTAAGTACACCATAATCTTAACACAAGATAGAGATCAAAATGGAAGCATGTCTTGTATTCAAAAGAATATGATTACATCTTCATTCCAATATAAGATCTCATCTCTACTAACCTCAAGAACCAACCTATCAATTCAAAACATGAGCATTTCCCAAACTTCACACATGCCTTTTGAAAGGAGAAGGCTCTCCTATTTATACAAGAACATAAGAAGCTACCCCATTAATGGAGATCCACTATTCTCTCCCTAGATCCATAAAAATATTATATAGTTACAACCAAATAGATAATGATGAGACACATATCCTCTTTGACCTTTATCTAAATCTCCTTCCATATCTTGAAGGGAATTCGAATTTGAGTATTGGAGGCCACATAAGAGTGTCTTGGAAGCTTCCAAATCACCTACACATGTCACCAAACTCATTCTAATTGTTAGGTATAAGTATAAGTATATTATTTTCTAAAGTTTAACCACAAATCCACTTAAAAATGTTA
>JASDQU010099915.1:84245-113179 GCA_032191745.1 Picea mariana | reverse complement strand
TTTAGATTAGATGGGTGGCTGAGATTTTGTGTCTCTTCACTCACCCTCACTTTAATCATAAAGTTATCTTTTAATTTGCATCTCACAAATTAATTTGGCTAAGACCCATATTCGGCAATTTCTCCCCCTTAGGGCCTAGGGAAGAGAAACACTTGCCTTGGTACATAATTTAACATAGAGTGGCAGCAATGTTTGTATCTCGACGAGTGGCTGAGGAAATGGATGTGACAATTGGAGAAGAATTTGGTTACAGTATTCGATTTGAAGATTGCAACAGCTCAAAGACTGTTCTTAAGTATTTGACAGATGGTATGCTTCTTAGGGAAGCTATGACTGACCCATTATTAGAGCGGCATAGGGTGATCATTCTTGATGAGGCACATGAGAGAAATAAAAATAACAGGTACTACGTTATGTCTTATGTGGGTCAAAGGATTAATACAAGAGAAGATTTTTTTATTAGGACTCAAACGAACGATAGCAGATCTACAATTAAATTTCTGGAAAGATTTTTTTTATTATTTTTTAAATAATTCAATAGATTTTCTGATCTTTCTGATCGCTCGAAGTGCAGGAAGGGAGCATACTAATTTTTATTTATGTAGGTTAGCGTAAACACAATCAAGATTTGCGACAAACAAAAATTCTACGAGATCTCATTTTATTTATTTTTTATTTTTAATCTATTCTACATTAACTTTGAAAGATGCTTTATTTTCTAAGTAAAAGAATGCTTCCAATGAAGCCATCTATGGACTAAGAATTTGAAAATGCTCACATCAAGATTTAAAATGTTTACCTAATTGTTTGCAAGGATGTGAGTAACCTATTTCATCCTTGGATTTGGTGCAAGGTTCTTTTGAAACCAATCTTTGATATTATCCTTGCTCTCCAACAAGTACCTGCTTATCATCTTCAAATTCCTCATTCGTAGATGAGTTAGTAAGAAATGGGGGGTTTTTAAAACTGAATTTGAAACTAATTAAGTATGAAAAAAAAAATGCTCAAACTTGAACTCCTTTATGAAGATCCTGCTGTCACCAAGTTATCTCTTCACACAAGTTAGCTCATGAAAAAAAATAACTCTTGAACTAATCTAAGTGTTGTATATATAAGAAATGCTAAAACTCCATTCGAAGTTACATTCATAGATTCCTTATCATATATCAACGACTTCTCTTCATGCAATCAAAACAAAAAGCATTCAAACTAGTCTAAGGTATTCAAACTAGTTTAGATACTGTAAATGCAAGAAAGACTAAACTCTTATTCAAGATATGTATTCGTAGTTTTTTCACATTTATCAACAACTTAACTAGTTCTTTTTAAATAAAAAAAAACTTTAAATCATAAACAACCAAATAGCAATGACTGATACCTTACTGTTGAAAGAAAAGATTCATATTGAATTCTCATTCAAGAAATCATTCACAATATGAAAATTAATGCTCTAACAATTAGATATGAAAAAGTAAGCCTATCTAACTAAACTTCAATCCTAACTTGTGCCTCCCCAGTAGCGGCGCCAAAATGTTGAGTGCAATCTATGTCATATAAATTTCTCAATGATTTAATGTCAACCAGGAGCTCATAAGCTTAGAGTTACAACACAATATGTGTGAGGATTTGAAGTTGTCTATCCTAAACTACTAAATCAAAGAACATATAAAATAACATGAATATACAAATGAAAATTTTTACCTACTATATACAACACATAGGTGTACTGGCATCAGTGCATGGCGGCCTTCCATCCTTCAGTAAGTACACCATAATCTTAACACAAGATAGAGATCAAAATGGAAGCATGTCTTGTATTCAAAAGAATATGATTACATCTTCATTCCAATATAAAATCTCCTCTAGACTAACCTCAAGAGCCAACCTATCAATTCAAAACATGAGCATTTCCCAAACTTCACACACATATATCCTTTGAAAGGAGAAGGCTCTCCTATTTATACAAGAACATAAGAAGCTACCCCATTAATGGAGATCCACTATTCTCTCCCTAGATCCATAAAAATCTCATATAGTTACAACCAAATGGCAAATGATGAGACACATATCCTCTTTGAACTTTATCCAAATCTTCTTCCATATCTTGAAGGGAATTCGAATTTGAGTATTGGAGGCCACATAAGAGTGTCTTGGAAGCTTCCAAATCACCTACACATGTCACCAAACTCATTCTAATTGTTAGGTATAAGTATAAGTATATTATTTTCTAAAGTTTAACCACAAATCCACTTAAAAATGTTAAGAATTAATAAACTTTGGAAAAACATAGTTATAACCCAATGATGAGATAAATGTAATGATGTGGAGGTGGAATGAAGGTGACATGAAGGTAATATGGAAGTAATGTGAAGGTATTGGTGAATAATGGAGTGAGAATAGGGACTATTTTGAAGCTCAACATGTCTCATGTCAATTTTTAAGCCAAACTTATTTGGAATGCATAAAAGACAAATGAGAAGGAAGAACAAAAGGATGATTTATAAGGAGAAAGCAATACCAAGGTTTTCTCTTTTGTTTTCATGAGATAGTTTTAGTTTTCATTCATTCTTGAGTTCATTCAGAGCCTAATTCATTTTTTGACAGCAGGGTCCTATTGTAGAAAACAAGGTTCATAACTGAACCAAATGATTCAGATACTTGTTTAAAGGTGTTGATCTATCTTTGATAGTCTATGTATACTTATATGTTTATGGATTACGTTTCATAGATGATAAAGGATATTTTGCAGAGTCAAATTGGTAGCAGTATGTGGCAAGATGATCCAGATTATGAAGTTCAATTTTTACTTCTTGTCAGATTCTTTTTGTACGGTTTTCATCGGGGATCTCTAAATTAGACTTTGGTCCATGCCCTCATAGGGATTTTGTAAAGAGAAAGATACTTTTGATTTCTTGGAATGAAATAAAGAAGATTGATATTCTATCTCATTTGTGTGTATATGTGAATTGGTTACTTTTTCTTTTTGATCTCTACATTTACTTTCTGTAATCTGTATATTTTTCAGAAAACTATATAAAAATTTTATGTTATTTTGCAACATTCTTTTTATAAAAAAATTAGCCTAAACCCTTGTAATTAATACTTGTGGATTGGGAAAATATTTTTGAGGCTATAAACATAGGGTGATATTCCCAAATATCTTGTCTTAGCTAGGCAAGAT
Organism: Picea mariana; assembly: GCA_032191745.1. Taxonomy (NCBI): domain Eukaryota; kingdom Viridiplantae; phylum Streptophyta; class Pinopsida; order Pinales; family Pinaceae; genus Picea; species Picea mariana. The sequence continues at coordinate 109,998 of JASDQU010099915.1, read as the reverse complement.
TCTAAAATGTTTGGGTAAGATAATTCATATCTTTACCTCAACATTTATTTGGCGACCATACTGGGGAGATATTCCATATCTCTCAGGTTGATTGTATGCGTGATTATCATTGACAATTTTATATTTTTTCTTTCAATTCTTTGATTGTTTTCTTTCATTCATGACTGTACCTACTACAATACAACCCAATATTGAGCTCGGTCTTAAAGACCAAACCAACATTTATTTAACCTTATTCAATAACATCTTAGAAACCGCTAACAGTCGGGCTAAGCTTGAATGTTCGTGGGAAGTGATTGAACAAGACATAAGTGTTCGAGTGCACTGGGAAGCTAGGAAAAGATATCCTAGGAATCATCCATAGCTTTATTTTTCCTAAAGTTTTGATCTTCTTTTCATGTCCTTATACCCTCACATCTCTAGGAGAAGAAGATATTTATCACTTGATATCAACCCTATTGCTGAAATACGAAGAAGAAATGTTGTTTTGTCAACCTAACAAGGTACTCTAAGGAGAACTTTATATGATTCATCCAGTTTGTCTTTCTATCCCTTAACCATCATTCACAAGATGGCATCTTTGGGTGGCTCTGGGGGCACTTGAGGTGCTTCTTCATCTCTGTTAGCGATATTTCTTGTCTCGAGACAAGAAATAGAAGCAAGACAGCGAAAGTCCCGAATCCCTGAGAGTCAATAGGGATCGTCCATCTGGAAAGGATGTGTGGCAGGAGATCAGCGTTATCGGGGAGGGTCCCGACAGGGAAGCGTCCATCAGAGTTGAGGACATTGGGATATCAGAGATCCCGGGAGTGAGAGTTTTGTGCATTGCAGAATCGCGATGCGCGATTTCTCGATCGTGAAAAAGGTGGACCCCAGAAGAGGTCACGCGAGAAAAGGACAAGTGGCAGGTGAAATTGGGATTCGACATATCGCGAGGCCCGTGGGATTATGATTTTTTTCATCGAAAAGTTTGAAACACCGACGGGGTAAGGTCATAGTCATGGGTGACGGTCACGTTGGCCAGAGATAAGCCAGGAGGGCCAGAGCGAAAAAAGGCGTGTCGTAACTCGGGGAATCGTGAGTCATGGAGACATGCGCATTGTGACATCGCAAGTGCCGAAACTCCGATGGAGGTATAGGGCTGTGGTCTTATCAGGGATTGTTCATATGAGCGGGAGCTGAGCCAGGAGGGCCAGTACGTGGAAGCACTCATCGGAGAATCGGGGATCGAGGATTCACGAGGACAGTGGTTGGTGGCAGCGGAAAGTCCAAAACCTCGAAACCTTGATATAGAGTCAGGGATCACCATGGCTAGGTGTAGAGGCTGAGAGGAAAGTCAGAAGGACCTGTGGATCGGGTTTGCACATTGATTCTCGAAAAGAATCTAAATCGTCGCTTCGGCTCAGAAGAGGGGATTTAAAAAGATCCTGAGAGCAGGAAGGCATGGTGATGTCCCAGGTACCGATTCGATGTGGGCTAAATTCCAGTAGCTGCCAGGAATGAATGAATAAAAGAGAGGGTGGTTGAGGCCTCGCCTCAATCATTAATTGCAAGGCATGGAGGGTCTGACCAACAGTCTGCTCAGGAGGGTCCTGTGTACCCATTCTTCCAGAGAAGCCAGGCCCGATTTCGCGACCAGCCGGAGGAGGTCTACACACGCTAGCTCGACATTTAAATGGCTCAGTTACTCCCCTTGATGGAGCCATGCGTAGTTAAGATGGCGTTTGTCATGGGTGCACGATCATCCTAAGTCTGCATGGGCATACTGTCAGAAGCCATGCAGACGCAATTATTTAATGCAGTATCTCGTTTTCGCTTCTATGTTTTGTTTTGAGTATATGTAGGCGTTTTCGCCATTTTTGTAAGCATCGATGGTAGAACAAAGCTCCCTACTGTAAAGTTTAACAGAGATCCTAGTTTGTGGGATATGCATCTGTATTTGAGATATCTTGTTTATGACAGACAGTTTTTCTCGCTCCATCTAATTTTCGTCTCGTGCTTAGAGAGTTCGTGATTGACTGAGTCACGTGAATTATTTCAGTTCTGTTATAATAAATGATTTATCATTGCATTATTGTATTCTCTAGTTTTCTGTATTTAAGTGCAAGAAGACCTTGCGTTTGGATGCCTTCTTCTACAGTCTATTAGGAACCTGTCGTTTGTAACAGACCTTCACACTCTTTCCATATAAGTCTTCTGTTTGTTCACCCATTACTACAACTCACTGTCTGAAGTTTATATAAGACCTCAATCACCTATGCATGTCTGGCCTAGTTTTGAAGTTGGAATAATATCGTTTTGAGTTGGTTTCCATTCGTTCACCCCATATATAAACAAACCGTGACATAAAATTGATGGGCGTCGGGCTCTTCTCCTTCTAGCAATCCAGGAGTGACTTCCATCGCCAACATTTCTGGCGTCGTTGCTGGGGACAAAGTTAAAGATTTTCCCTGGGCAGAATGACAACGATCAATTGATTCTGAAGGTGCATCAGAAATTATAATTATTCAGATTGCTACTGTGCACCTGGCGACTCCACTGTGGCGACTCCATTGTTTCCACTTTACTATTTCAGTTTTGGCCACTGTTGGCACACCTGAAAGCTGACCCAGAGGAGCTTTCTCGAGAAGGTTTCAGCGGCTGCTTTCTCAGCCTGAGAAGTTTCCTGGGGTAATGATAATGTTAAGATCTGGCCTTTGATGGTGAACAAGGACTAGACACATTTGAAGCTGTGCATCTTTCACCTGGCGACTCCATGATTCAAGGATCAATTGGCGACTCCACTAGTTCGATATGGAGGAAATCTTGGCTCGAAGGTTTCCTCCATTTTATTTTTCTGCTATTCTTAGTTTTCCTAATGTTGTCCCCTCTATGGATGAATGGGGTGATTATTTTCCCAGATTTAGAGAGCGTGAAGAGGACAACCCTGCTCAGCACCTCGGTGAGTTTCATGAACTCATGCATCAGTGGGAGATACATCATGAGGATGTATTACTGAAAATGTTCATGTTCTCGTTAGCAGGGGATGCACGTAAATGGTATCATTATTCACCTCCTGCTATCATTTCTTCACTCGATGAATTCCACGCAGCTTTCACCACCTATTGTCAGAGGTTGTATTCCCCTGAGTTAATTTGTCATAATTGTTGTGAGGGATACCACAAATCTATACAAGAGAAAGATGTTTCAAACGTAAGTTATGGGAAGGATCCTGATGACCTGGATCAGGAATCAGTCCTTTCTCCTTCCCATTTTTCTGCTTCGGGCGAAGTTATGGAACTGATAAAATCTATCACTTCTAGACTTGACAGGTGGGAAGCTGAACAATATGCTGAGGATTTACCATCCTTTGAAGCAGAGGCCCTTAGCAGCTCTACTGAGGGCGATTATGAAAAAATCTTTCCCACGGGGCCTGTTTATGGTCATTATGAATCTGACCCATGGGAGAGCCAAGAAGAAGAAATCCTCCCAGATATGATTATGTCTGATGAGGTCTGTAAGGATAGAAGACTGGGGGAGGAAGTTTCTCTGAGTGAACTAATGATATCTCTCATCGCCCAACATGCAAGGTTAAAATCTGAGGACAATGGGGAGCATTTTCCAGTCTCTGAGGCAGATGTTCTCCCACCTTAGCAGGGTCTGTTGAACTCTCATCCTATGGATCTTCAAATTCCTTGAGCTAGAGTAGCTCTTGGGTCCCTATTGGAACCTCCACAACACAAAACCACAGGTCCTTATGAACTCTGCCTGCGCGAACTAACACTGAGAGAAAGCTCGCTTCATGTGACCACACGCCTGTCGAAGAGGTGCTTCGCAACTTCGGGACTTCGGGTTTTCTGCTGCGATTCAACCTCCATCTCTTCCCTATCCCTGAACCCTGAACTAGACACTAGGGAGTGCTAGCTCCATTCCCTTTAACCTCTGAGGATGTGGCCTCTGGCTATGACCTGGTACCCCACTCCTAATCACTCCAGGACTTCTCACTTTGTGAGGTCAAAAATTATCTTACCTTTGTTCTTCTGATTCCCGAAACCTTCTCCCCAGTGAAAGAAATCGACAGTCAAATATATTCTTAGATCGACGGCCCAAACTATTCCTCCTAAGCTTCAGAGTGTTGAATAACTCTCGACCCGTATCCTCCTCGCAACTCCATTGGATCCAATGACACACAACAAGTGGCACCTTTCTCCTCCAGGGATCTCTACCTTCCTTCAATATTATTGATGGGCTTCCCTGTCAAATGACTCGGCATCAACTCTTTTGAGATTAACTTCCATGAAGTAACTTCGACCCTTGTCCTTCCTTTGAAACTTTTGACAATGCTATCCTTCCTGAGCTTGATTCTCGTTGCAAACTCTTGGATTCTAAGGAATCTTGTGTGAACTCCTTGCGGCCTTCACGATAACCTATGGTTATCTAGAACCTCCAAATCTATGCCTCCTTTCGACAGAATTTCTTCAACCACTCTCCCTTGAATTGGAAAAGTCTAAGACTTAGCCTAGCCTGCGCACACCTTACACGACTATGTGTTTCCCTTGCACTTTTGCTCGTATAAGTTCAACGGTATCTCCCATGAGCTTTCTGAGGTGAACTAAGAACCTGTCAACACACTCCTTGTAGACCTTCACTGCACTCCTTGCAGGAATTATCAGGAAGAGAAACAATTGAACCTTATACACCCCTCACAGACTTATACATTCAACATGAAATCGCATTCACATAGCATTGAATCAATGCATAAAAAATATTGTAAAAAAACCTGTAAACATACCATTCAATTGATACATTCAACAACCATCATACACCATACAATTGGATCAAAGAATTCTTATATTAATCCAGTGCTTCTATACAAGGTTTTCGACAACAACAACACTTTGCTCATAGACTTCTACAACCTCTCTACTCTAAAACAACTACTCTCTATCCTGGCTATTACAATGAGAACAAAAGATTTTCCCTCCTACTACTCTAAGTTATATTATCAAATTAAAGACTACCAACTACTTATCTTTTATTACAATAAATGTTCACAACCGACAGATAAGAGCAATGCTCTAAATCTACATTACAATTCCCCAAATCATTTAAATCAAATACATCCTCCTTAGATATTACATTAATGTATCTTCTTTTGAAATTCAAAATTTCCCTCAAAATGTGTGTTGGTATATCCAGTTGTCTTCCACTTTCACTTTGTTGGTGATGCTCCTACATCACTTAAACCATAAAAAAATTGTTTCAACAACCAAGTTCACAAGAAGAAACACCATGCACAAGTACACAAGAAGTATCCTGGGAAACCCTTCTCAACAAGGGAATAAAACCCAACCAATCCTTTGTTATATTCTTCAAGAGAAATATCTCCACCACCATAAATACCTAGCACACAAGAGGGTTCTCACAAACCCTAGAAGACTAGCGCCCAAGAGAGGTGCACACTTTTCCCAAGAAGATGTACTTGCTGAAATATCCAAACTCACACAAAACATATGATTCCTCAATGGGGAATTTACCTTTACTTATATTAGACTTGACCTGTCAACAGAAGTGTCTATTGGAACAACAGGGACGACCTCTCTAACTCACAATATAATTAATAATAACCATATTAATTATCTTTTACATTAATTATGAATTACATTAAGGTGGGGCCGACCTGTACCCTTTACATTACAATTAGGTTTGCAGGTAGGTTTGACACTTGAACAATATAGCAAGGGATCTCATACACCCAATAGTGCTCAACCACTAGGGGCACATCCATAGGGATGTCCATATCTCTATCTCACTGCGTCTCACAGGAGAACCACACTCACTAGTGCTCAACCACTAGGATCATGTTCACCTGTGCTCATCCACAGGCACATCCAACTCAACATATCTTCTTTCCCACAAAATTACACAGGAGAGTCACCTAGAGTTCATCATATCAACTCTCTTCTCAGAGGAGGCTAATACATCATCTTCATATCTGTCTCATAATGATGCACCCAGCTCATGGGAATTCACACGCTCACCTTGTGCTTAGCCACAGGCACGTCCAACTCAGCAGATCTCCTTTCTCATTATGTTACACAGAAGAATCATCTGGATTTAGTCTCAACTCTCTATAAGGAGGAGGACATCACTATGTTCGAGCTCTGTCTTAGATAGGAACCACACACCCACCTCAGGGGCTCTCTCTCAGGTCAGTATCCTAGAGGATGTCTCACGCAACTATAATCATCAACAATTTTGTGGAGCATGCTTGAGGCATGTCTTAGTGAATTTTTGGTCGTATATGTCTTATGTTACATATTGGATGTATTGTACATGTTGGTTGAGATCTACTTGTTGAGATACATTTCCAGTGCATTTCTTGGTTTATTGGTATATGGTGTATGGCATGATATGGTATATGATTGGTACATGGTATGGTGTTAATGTACATGGTTGATGTGCACGTTTGGCACATGGTATGGTGCATGATTGATACATGGTATGGTACAGGTTTGGTGCATGGTTGATGCACTTGTTATGGTATAGGTTGTGGTATAGATTGATACATGGTATAGGTTGGTACTTGGTTGAGACACATATCTTGTGATGGTATGTGTTGATATTGGTACATGCTTGGTAGAGGCTTTTGGTGGTGATATTGGGCATATGGTTTGAGATATTCTCTTGGTGATCTTGGAATGAGTTGCATGTGGTTGGGAGTGGATATAGTTTCATGTATGAGATAGTGACAGTGGAAGTGACAATGACATTGACAGGTTGGATACAGTGACAAGTTGACAGTGGCAATATCAGTTGTTTGGCACTTATATTTCAAGGTGGTTGGATGGGGCAAAGAAAGGGGCTTGTAGCCTCCTTCCGGTTGGAGAAGGAGAATTAGGGAGTTGTATATTCCTTCAGGTTGGATCCTAAGAACTAGGTGGTTGTAGCCACCTTTTGGTTGGAGCTGAAGAACATAGGGGGTTGTATCCTCCTTCCAGTTGTATCTAGAGAATGGGAAGTTGGTGCTTCCTATGAATGTATTTCTTCTGACATGTAAGAAAAGCATTCAGTGGTTTCTCTTGCATTGGGTTTCCACGTAAATACTGGTGTATTGTGTATTTGTGGATGTGTCTATGATTGTTTATTATGTAATGATGGATGATGATGTTTATGATGCACTAATGTATTGATTGTTAATAATAAACCAATGATATAATGCTCATAAAGTTAAAAGAATACATATTGGTAATGAAAGTAATAAAAGTTCTCATATTAATTCACCCCCACCCCCCCTCTCAGTATTCCAATAATTGGTATCAGAGCTGGTTCCTTCAGGAGATAGTTTAACAACTGGAAGGATATCCTGGAATACATGGAGTGCATTGAGAATGGAGTACCAGTGTTTAATGGTCTGAATGGTCTGAAGTATGAAATGTGGAATATCAAGATGAATTTTTTTTTTAAAGGCACAAGGATATGATATTTGGCAATCAATTGTGATAGGATACAATGCTACAAAGGAACATAAGAGTGCATCCAATAAGGAATTGAAAAAGAAAAACAAAATAGAAATGGATTTCATTGTAGAAGGACCTTGTGATTCAGCAAAGGACAAAGTGGGTAAATGTTCATCAACCAAAGAACTTTGGGGCAAGTTACATAATCTCCATTTTTCTCCCATTTTAGAGTCATAGAATGCCAAATATGATGCAGATGACAGCTTAGATGATGAAGAATCCTATAGAGGTGAGTACTTTTGTTTTAATTGTGAAGAGTGTGGACATGTTGAAATTGAATTCCCTTATTTGAAGATTGAAAGTGATGAGACAGAAAATCCCAATGAAATAGAAGACAATTTTGAGATTGAAAAGAAAAAGAATCATGAAGCAGATTTTAGTCAACAAGAAATAGAACTTGAAGATAAAATAATCTCATTGAAAATCCAACTTGAATAAGAAAAGAAAAAAAAAGAAGTCATGAGGAATTAGATGTTGAAGAAAGAATAAGAGGTGGAAAAGCTTGAAGAAGAAGTTGTCATGTTGATATTAAAAGTTGTCAAGCTCAGTAAGAATGTTGAAGAGACAGAAACATCCACATCAATAGTAGAGAATGAAGAGAAGAATTTTAGGTTTCTGGAAAACAATAATGAAGAAAAGAGAAATAGTTATGCAGAAGTACTCAAAGGAAGGAATCATGGTCAACCAGAATCTAAGAAAAATGATAAAGATGCATCTTCAATAAGACCCTTCACATTCAAGCCTCAAACAAGATTCAATCATGATCATCAAAGGCATGAATTCAAAAGGACTACACCATTCACTCCCATGTATGTAAATTTCTTTTATGGTCATTATTTTTATTGTACTAACTTTGGACATAAAGTTGTAGATTGCATGGCTTATGAAAGAAATATTCAAGCAAGAAATACTTATTAGCCCCACACAATATTGAATGTTATAAATTTCACAATTATGGTCACATATCTCATGATTGTAAAAGTATGATGGATACTTCCTTGAGAAAGAAAACTAATATCAGATATAGGAAGGTTTGTAAAAGAAAAAAATAACAGGTAAAGGAAGATAATATGAATTGAGGACACCTGGAAGTCATACTCTCAAGATTGGAAATAGTACTAGATGAATAAAAATCTACAGAGAAAAGGAAACATGTCAGATACATAAAGGTTTGGAGAAGAAATGAAAAAAAAGAGGAACAAGTGAATAAAAAACAGGTCCCAGAGATCATAGGATTTGTAGTAGAACAAGAAAGAAAAGAAGAGAAGGTGAATAAAGAACGGGTCCAAGAGATTGTACCTTCAAGAATTATAGTGAAAAATAAATCCATAGGCAGAAAAAAGAAGCCAAATTTCAGAGGGATGATGAGTCTACAGATGAAGGGGAAGATTACTCTGCATCAGAGCGGGTATTTTTTTGAGCCACCCAGCTTGGAGACTCCCAGGTAAATATGTATGTTGAACAGGGGGATTCCATGCAATAGATACTACATAGAATAGAATTATCTTCAGTATAGGTCGTTCCAGACATGCAAATTTTGGTTTGTAGATAGAGAAGACCAGTGGACACATTTGATATGTGATGATCAGTTGCAGCTGTGAAGCCTTCATAATAGTACAATTATAGATAGGTCAACATTGTGGATAGTCGAGTAGCAGAGTTATGGACAAAGATGGATTCGTGAGATGCTTAGTAGTGGTTTAACAATTGGAATAATTGGAATCAGTTGAAATCGTTTGTCACAAAAAGGCAAGCATTGAAAGGAACAACAAAACAAGGAAAGAGAAACTGTCAGTAGAAACGATATCATCAGAAGGATATTGTTGAATAGTATGGGTCACATGGACATAGATATATTCGTAATAAACTTGGTAGGATTTAAAAAATATATGTCAGTAGATGAGAACATGAGTACAAGACAGATTGGGTCATAGACTAGCTCATGGATTGATTCAGAGATTGGTTTAGAAATTGGTTCAGAAATTGATTTAGAGGGACAAATGGATGATTATGATAAATGAAACATTTGAATGCTTAAACTTTGAATGTTTTTTATATATGTCAGTTATTTACATGAGGAAGCACTAATGGAAAAAAACTTCAAAAAGGGAAACAGGTACAGGAAGACCTACATTTGATCTACACAACATCTTGTAGAGAAATCAAAAGGGAGATAAATGGTCCAAGAATATATCAAAAGAGTGAAGATAGGTGGAGAATCCCAAAGGAGAGTTCATATAGGAAGAGAAGTCCCAGATAAATTTACCCTTTGTCAAAGGGAAAGAGAGATTAAGCTAAGGCATGGAAATGCAAAGAAGGAACATAAGCATAGAAACCCAGAGAAATATCAGAGGCATGAAGATAGGGGGAGAAACCCCAAGGACAATTTATATAGGGGGAGTATCCCAAAGGAGAGATACCCATTTCCATTGATGTCAAAGGGGGAGATTGAGAAACATTGATGAGCAACAATGGTAACAAGGGGAGTATGAGCATTGGAGCATCAGTGTTTCCATCAATGCCAAAGGGGGAGATTGTTGGACAGTTGGTTGTCTTTGATGTCAACCCTTAGATATTAATGTCAACCCTTGGAGAGGTCAAAATATTTTGGAAACTTGTATGATAGAGATTAATAGTGAGTTAGTTGGGTTCATTTGACATAATTTACATGTAGCCCTAGAGGTGTGGTTATGGGACCCAAAGTTGATTGATGAATAAAAACATGAAGTACAATGTAATTGTAGGTAAGACTCTCATAGATGGAGAGTACACGTCGTTTCATTTCTGATGATATTTGGTACATCACATAGTTCCTCACAGTTGAATAGATATGGTTTTGTGAAGTTGGAGGACCCTCATGAATATTCTAGAAGCCCCTAGAAGGTCAACAAAGAAGTCAATTATTCTAGAAGCTCCTTGAAATTCATCGAGAAGTTTACTAGTCAAAGTGGTTGAAACTAGGATTTAATCATGGGTAAATTTGTTGAAATAAGAAAATAATTAAAAATTAATTAGTTACAGCAAGAAATTATGAGTTGACTAATTGTGGGTAAAGTAGTTGCAAGAAGAATGTGGGTTATCCCTAAAACAAGCAAGATGGGTAAAACAGTTACAAGTTAGCCCCTAAAGGAAGACAACAAGAAATTAATTAAAAATAAATTAGTTGCAACAATAAATTATGAGTTGACTAATTATGGGTAAAGTAGTTGCAAAGAATGTGGGTTATCCCTAAAACAAGGAAGATGGGTAAAATAGTTGCAAGATAACCCCTAAAGGAAGGCAGTTAGGAAGTATAAATAAGAGATCAAGAGACTCCCATTGGAACCTATTGAGTATATTGAATATTTATAAGTGACTGAGGTAACCAAGGATATCTGAGGAAATTTTCAGAGGGAAGGTGAAGTAAAGTAGGACAAAAATCCAAGGGAGGATGAAGTCTTTTAATGATGTGTTCTAAGGTATGTTATTTGTAGGCCATCTCATCAATTTTTCATTAACATTTTTTATAGAATGATTCAGATAGAAAATATCGGAGGCTATTGACAACACATATCAAGGTACCTATGTTATAAATTTTAGCTTCTGGTTCATTGTATTTTGGGAGATACACTCTTGTAAGATAGGGATTTTGACTATTCCTCGAACTAGTTTTAAACAGGTGTTCTGGTTAAAACAATCATAACTTATTCATAGAGGATCCAAATGAAGTGAGACTAACTGCATTGGATATAGTACAATCCTTAGTATGTTTTGAATTATTTTTAGAGCTATATAGAAAATATTCCATGTGTGGCATGCTCTAGAAGTTCTCTCTCTAGAATAAGCCATTTTTGCTATAACTTCATTTATTGGATGTTCCAAGTAGTGAAACTTGGAGGAATTGCAAAGAATACATTTAATAATATTGTTTACATCTTTTAGACCTTTATTCATTACATGTATGGAGTTATTCTTGTTGAAAGTTAGGTTTGTTGACTAATCCAAAAACTAGTCCCGTGAGACTAAGGTAAAGTTTGATGAAGATGGTGTTGATGGGGCCTAATCCCCTGATTCAATAGAAGGAACCAAACCCACCACCGAGGCCCAATTAGACTTTGCAAAGTTTGGAGTGGAATGGTTCTCGAGATCTTGCGATCTGGCTAGATTATCGATGGGATTTTGTATCTTCTATTGTAGGCTCTTCCTCAATTAGGACAATTCTTTTTTTGTATTTCTCTTGGGTGGGGCTGGTGTGAGAGATGAAATCTAGTATAAACCAACTTGACAAACTACAGGACAAAATTTTAAACTATTGGGAAGAGGCTGATCTTGGGATAACTCCTTGCTCGAACATGCAGACAACGATTTTACGCCAAAAGGCCTAGTAATAATACATCAACCAAATGAACATCCAATTACTATATGAGAGAACTAATTAACAAAAAGAAAACACATATGTAATCAATATCATGGTAAGTAAAATAATTCATCTACCATAACATTCATCACATAACAACACAATGATTTATCTTCATCATTTAAAGCAAAGAACATCAAAACATTGCACCAGATAACTTGACAACATAATCAATTTCTCTTACTCATTTACTGCAACGTTTATGGAACAAGAAAGGAAGTAATTCTTCTCCAACTCCAATCACATACATATGATGAAGATAGTTTTTCTTTGGTCCAGAAGGACTTCTCAATTTATAGCAGTCTCAAAATAATTATCAACAACCAAAAGAAATAGTTCTTGCAACAACCATCGACCCTTGACTCATTGGTCGATGTGTCTATTTATAATATAAAGTTTAATAGTAATTAATGGCTAAATACAATTTGATCTAATCAAAAATCACCACGTTGTGTTATCATCTAACAAAATTTCAACAGTCCACCCGATATGTTTCTAGAAAAGGGTGGCTTCTTTCATAATCAGACCATCTGATAAAGAGTTCTTCATAGGTGTTGACCCATGGAAATCTATGTTGTTCCATTGGAGCCGCATATATCCTTCTGATGTCTGTCGCGTGTGCCCGATACTTTGCGAGACTAAGGTTCAAATGTTGAAGCATGGTTCGGGCTTTGATTGGAAGTTCTACGAACTGTTTCACTTGCCCTGGATTTGCATCGGTGACCTTTGCACATTCTTAGACCCATAACACATATTGTTCGGTGCACAGATTGATTATTTCGTTTAGGTCAATCAACACATTGTGGGTGCCGAAATCGGGGAGCCTGACATACTTCATCGCTTCAGTGATTTAGTTTCGGTGTTTCTTTCGGTTCTTCGGCAGGGTCATAGGACAGACTCTAGTCAGTAATCAGGAAGGTTCTTCTTGTAATTAAAATAGAATTAGTTTAGCGATTGAGAAACCTATGACAATACATAAACAAACAAAAATATTAACAAGTACCTATGTAGCTTGATAGTCTCAGTTGTTTTTAATACTTACGTTATCCCAAACGCTGCCTTTGGGTGACCTGTGAATCTGCCACTCCTCTTTGGTTTAAATGAATACATCAACATACCATAGTGTGGCTAATCAAGTACGATAGACATGAATGTATAAATTATCATAGTAAGTACTTGACCTTTGGGGTCGAAAAAAAGGCGTCGAGGACGATTTATGTGTGTGTGTTCTCCCAAGAGGTCAGATATCATATAGATAAAGTTGTTAAATGCCTCCAGAACCCATACCACCAAGCGTGCCAAGCATCATTCATCAATAACAAAGGTTCAAAAGTTCAAAAGGATCGAAAGGATCACACCGCATGTTTTCCTGCAACCTCGATCGATGATGCTTTCATGTTCTAGATTGCATTCATCGATAAACTGTGGCATGCCAATTTCTCAAACATCATGTCGTGAGGCGCAGGTATTATGTTGGCACACCTAGTGTCACTCTTTGATTTCTCTATAAATTCTAGGAGCTTTGTGAGAAATTCTATGTATATGTCGAGCTCGTATTCCCTGGAATTTTGATTCAGTAAGTTCATCTTGGCGAAGTCCCATTCAAAAATTCTTTATCATCTGCGGACACCTTGAGTTCCTTACACTTTTTCAATTATGGGATCCCCTTCAAACATGAGACGAGGTCTACGAGGCAGTCGAAGTGCCAGTTCTCAGCCTTAGCATGTCTGGGACTCTTTCTTGTTGGCTTCTTGTGTTCTTGAGATTCCAACAAGAGGTACAGGTATCTGCCCGGAGGCACTGTCAGCATCCATGGAGGAGCTTGGGATGGTCACAGATACATTTGAAAGAGTCATGCTGGAGATTGTGCCTTCTCCGGGTCTGAAACCGCGGAGAAGAGGAAGGCCTAGGAAGAAATCTCAGGAAGGAGAGGAAGACTGCCCCAAGGTCGAACTGAGTGCACATCCAACCCTTGAGGAGTTTGTGATGCTTACCAACCGTTCGGAGTTGTTCAAGACCACTGGAAAAGGAGGCAGGAGAATAAAGGGGAGGGCAGAAGTGTCGGGTACTCCCGCAAAAAATTTCGCTCAGCAATTAGAGTGGGCTCAACTTGCAATATCTGAGATTTACCATGAGAATAGAGAATTGCGGCGTCAATTGGCGGTGAAAAACCAAGGGATACCGTTGTCACAAGGTTGCACAGGAAGCACCATTTGGCTGCAGAGATGACTTCGGGAAGAACAAGACACGATTGTGCAATTGCGCGAGGTGCAGCGGATGGCAACGACAGCGGAGCATAAGACATCACAAAGTGTGAAAGACAATCCGAGAAACGACCAGCGCACGGGAGACATATAGTTGGCGGGTTCTCACGCTGTGTTCTTGGAAGTGTTGCTTAAAACCTCTTTGTCTTTCTTCTTTTGTAAAATTTTGTAATCTTACGGCGACCGGACCGGTTAGTAGAGTCATCGTGGTTGTCTATTTTTATGTAAACCAGGCCTAGTGGAAGTTTTGATTGTGTATATAAAAAGAAAAGAAGGTGTTTGAATGTATCATGCTTCTTTCGGATGTGAATCAAACATGTATTCTTATTCAGGTCTTTCACATAAATTATTAGATTTTTGGGGGATCATGGTTACTACGTCATGAGTCTGTTAATTATTTTCTTTGTAAAATATTTGATATCAATTAATACTTCCGTGGAATTATCGACTTTGGTTATTGAAAAAATTTAATCATGGAAAGAAATTTGTCTTGTGGATAAGAATCATACTTGGATTCTTACTTGCACTGAGAGTCCTTGAGAAAATAATAGAGGCCACTACTGTTGATACTGGGCAGCATCGGAGTAATTATCATGTTATGGAAACAATTAGTTCACCCTCGTCGATACCGAACTTGTTTCGGGAGTTCGGCGGTCGGCAGTCACTTTTATCTATGCGCGGTGCTTACAATTGCACTTTTCTGCCGAACCTGAAAAGATCGGCCTCTGGAAAAATCCTTTCTGAGGTTGTTTGTAAGAAATAACACTACTATCATCCGACATCGATGGAGGTCGGCACTCGGCTGCTTTGACTTTCCAAACGATTTTCTCCACCTTAATCTTTCGCCGATGTCGAACTCCTCAAGTGAGATGGGAGAATTTTGGGTCGATGATTCCTTGAGCAATCGTTGTGTCTCTTAAGATGGTTCTTTGTTGTATGTTTGAGAGAAACTTAAGACATGAAACATATAAGATAAGCGGATTATCAGTTTCAAACCAAGGTGAAAACAATCAAAGGTAGAAAACAAAGTGGTACCCAAAAGGAAATGGTCACAGAACTTTTAGGGTGTGTTGAGCACTCAAAAGATGGTATTCTCTTGTTGTTGAATTTGAGGAAGGTCTACAAGTATGTGATCACATACACCAGGTCAGCTACAAGATCATATATATGTTTATATTCTTAGTTTGAAGTTGCATCTTAATGATTTTATGGAGCATGCTTGAGGCATGTCTTGGTGATTTTTTGTTATATGTCTTGTGGTACATATTATATGTATTGTACATGATGGTTTAGGTCTACTTGTTGACATACATTGTTGGTGCATTTATTGGTTTATTGGTATATGGTGTAAGGCATGATATGGTATATGATTGGTACATGGTATGGTGCTAATGTACATGGTTGATATACATGGTTGATGTGCATGGTTGGCACATGGTATGGTATGGGATTGACACTTGGTATGGCACAGGTTTGGTGCATGGTTGATGCACTTGTTATAATACATGGTTAATGGTACAGGTTGTGGTACAGATTGATGCATGGTATATGTTGGTACTTGGTTGAGACACATATCTCATAATGGTATGTGGTGATCTTGGTACATGCTTGGTAGAGGCATGTGGTGGTGATGCTGGGAATATGGTTTGAGATATGATCTTGGTGATATTGGAATGAGTTGCATGCATTTGGGAGTGCATATGGTTTCATGGATGAGATAGTGACAGTGACAGTGATAGATTTGATATAGTGACATAGTAACCAGTATCAGTTGTTTAGCACTTATATTTCAGGGTGGTTGGATAGGGAAAGGAAAGGGGGTTGTAGCCTCCTTCCGTTTGGAGCCGGAGAATTAGGGAGTTGGAGCTTCCTTCAAGTTAGAGCCTAAGAACTAGGTGTTTGTAGCCACCTTCCAGTTGGAGACAGAGAACATAGGGAGTTGTATTCTCCTTTTGTTTGGAGCCAGAGAATTAGGGAGTTGTAGCTCCCTTCAGGTTGGAGCTTGAGAAAACATAGGGTTTTAGCCTCCTTCCAGTTGTATCTAGAGAATGGGAAGTTGGTGCTTCCTATGAATGTATTTCTTCTGACGTGTAAGAAAATTTTTTGATGGTTTTCTCCCACATTAGGTTTCCACGTAAATATGGGTGTACTATGTATTTGTGGATGTGTCTATGATTTTTTATTATGCACTGATGGACGATGATGTTTATGATGCACTAATGTACTGCTTGTTAATAATAAACCAATGATATATTTCTCATAAGGTTAAAAGAATCCACATTTGTATTGAAAGTAATAAAAGTGCTCATACTGATTCACCCCCCGCCCCCCCTTCTCAATATTCCAACACCTTGAAGTTGTAGGAATTGGCTACATACTTAAGGACCCCAATGGAAAGAAAAATTTGATTTCATGTAGACTTGAGCTCTAGTGCACAAATAACATTGCTGAGTATGAAGCCCTTTTACAAGGATTGAAAAAGTTCGTAGACATGAAAGAAAAGAAGTTAAAGGTATTTAGTGACTCTGAAATTGTAATAAGACATGTAAGAAACATCATTCATTTCCTTTCAAGTCACCTCAAACATTACCAGAAAGAGCTATGGGACTTGATAAAACACTTTGATGCATTTAATATCAATCATGTTCCTCGTTCATTAAATTATGATGCATTATTATTAGCTAATGTTGCATCTAGATTAATTCCATCAAAATGGATAATGCTTGATACTTTTCTATGGAATTATTGTACAAGACTTCAATTCACATCACCATAACAAACTTGAGAGTCTTTGATGACAATCAACAAATAATACTTTTTCTACATCTTGAATATAGTTTCAAGGATTTGGTTATAGATGAAGGCCAACATGACCAAGATGTGAATTATAATTCTCCTATCTCAATAGATAAAACAATGGGGAGTAAATCCACTCCAATTAATAACATCCCCAAAAATTTGGTAAGGCTCTAGAAGCTTTATGATCTTCAAGACAAATTCAATAAAGTGACAAACTACAAAACAAACAATTCAGCTATGTGGTTTGAAGTAATAAATCTTAGAACAAGTAGTATACCACAAAACATCAATATTGGAAACAATTGTTCACCAATTGAAAAGAAAGACTTCATTAATTTATTTAAGGAATATAAATATATATTTTCTTGGACTTATGATAACCTCAATTCCTATGATACCAAGATCATCCAGCACATAATCCCCATGAAACCTCAAACAAATCCTTTTCAAAAAAAATTGAGGAATATGCTTCCAAGCTCAGAACCTCAGGTCAAGGATGAACTAAATAAGCTATTATCATAAATAATTGTTTTTCCAGTCAGTCACACCGAGTGGATAGCTAATCTTGTAGTTGTAAGAAAAAATAATGGGGATATTAGACTGTGTGTTGATTTCGTAAATTTAAACTAGGCTTTAGAAAAGGACAATTTCCATGTACCACCCATGGAGAAAATATTATAATGTGTCTCTGGTTTTGAAATTCTCTCATTATTAGATCCATTTTCTGGTTATAATCAATTTTTAGTTTCGCATTATGATCAGTTGAAAACTGCCTTCCGAACAAAATGGGGAACCTATGCCTATATGAAGATGTCATTTGGACTAATAAATGCAAGGGAAACCTTTCAAAGAACCATGGATATTGCATTCATAGGAATAACTTGTGATTGTGTGGTGGTATATCATGATTATGTTACTATATTCTCCAAAGACAAAAGAGATCATATATCCCGCTTGAGAAAGATTTTTAACATATCCAAAATGTATGGCATTTCACTCAATCCAAAGAAATAAGTTTTTGCAATCAATGAAGGAAAATTATTGGGATTTTTTGTATCTAAATATGGTATGATGATATATCCTGAAAGAACTAAATTTGTTTCAAACATTTTGTTTCCCCACAACAAAAGATTCATGCCATCATTTCTTGGGAAAACAAATTTTGTAATAAAGTTTGTTCCAAGTTTTGTTGAAACTATCAAGCCTCTTCAAGATATGATAAATAATAATGCATATTACAATGGGGGACCAAGGAGAAGGAATCATTCATAAAAATAAGAGAAGAGATATCCCAGGCCCATGCATTAAAGAGACCATGTTTTCGAAAAGATTTCATGCTTTACACCTTTGCTTCTGATATCACATTTGCAGTTGTACTCACATAGAAAAATGATGAAGGGAATGAATTCCCAATTTCCTTTATGACTTATGGTATGTAAGGAGAATAACTTGAATATATATAAGTATATAAGCAAGCCTATGCAATATTTAAAGCATTCAAACACTTCATACCATATCTACTCAAATCCAAGACCAAAGTGAAAGTACCCTATCATGTTGTGAGAAATATCTTGGTGTAAAGAGATTTAGGAGAAAAAAGAGTGAACTGGATGATAGATTTACAAGATTATGATATAGACATAAGGCCTGCAAATATTGTGAAAGGACAAAGACTGTGTAAGTTAGTAGCTAAATCAGTAGGAGATGAAATTGATGAAGATGAGTTATATGAGGACTGAATTCTATTGGAGAAACAAGTTTGATACATCCTTGTTAACATTGATCAATCATATTATGAAATGAAGTACTATTTGACTCATGGTTAAGATCCATAGTATATGGAACCAAAAAATAAAAGATCTCTTAGAATCAAATCATCTCAATATCACCTTGCTCAGGGTATTTTATTCAGGAATAATTATGATGGTGTTTTCCTAATATGTCTGAAAAAAGGATGATGTAGAAAATATCATATATGAATTACATGATGGTCTAGCTGGAGGACACTTTGGGGGAGACACCACAACACACAAATTTTAAGGGTAGGTTAGTATTATCCCTCTTTATTAATGGATTCACATGCATATGCAAGGAGATGCCAAGAATGCCAAAAATCAGATGGAAGAGAGAAGAAATATTCATTTCCTCTATAACCAGCCTCAATTGAGTGCCCATTTCAGCAATGGGTTTGGATGTGATAGGGGATATCAAACCTAACTCTTCTCAATTGCACAAGGAAATCCTAATAGCCACATACTATTTCACCAGATGGACTGAAGCAATCCCTATCAAGGTGGTGAATGAAAATCAGGTGATATTTTTCCTTGAAACTAATATTTGGACTAGATTTGGTATTCCTAAATCTTTTGTATTTGACAATGCCAAATACTTTTCTTCATTAAAATTAACCGAATTTCCATTTTAAAAGAACATCAAGATTAAATATTCAATCATTTTTTATCCTCAATGTAATGGGCTAGTATAATCCACCAATAATAATCTAATCAAAATTTTGAAAAAGGACTGTGGAAGAAACCAGAGGAATTGGCATCTAGCCCTCCCTGATGCATTGTGGGATGATAGAGTAACTCCTAAGGTTTCCCTAGGAAATTATCCTTTCTTTCTAGGATATGGAAAGGAAGATATATTACCTACCCTTACTTTCCTACCTTCCCTACAACTAGCTCAATCTTTCCAAGATAAGGAATTCCCAATAATGAAACAAAGACTAAACATGCTCCTTAAGATAGAGGAAGAAAGAGAAAAATCTAAAAGGAAATTAATGCAACATCAAGAACTAATCAAAAGATGGTTTGATAAACCTTTGTGGGAAATAAATATTTTTAGGAAGTTCATATAGTTCTTAAATGGGATAAAGAAAATGAAATGAAAGAGAAGCACACCAAATTCCATAAACTGTGGCTAGGCCCATATCTAATTCATGAGAAAATTGGGTCAGGAATGTTGGATGCAAGCCTAGTTAGGAGAAAAGGCTATTTTGGGAAGAGAAGAATTGAAGGAGGAAAGGAAAGATGGAAGGAAAAATAACATGTGTAAAGGAAGCAGGAGAGGTGCTCATGCAAGGAAGACCTAACGACGCTAGGGTTAAGGTTTTTGTAATTTATTGTAATGGTTGATGAGCTAAGAATATAAATAGGTAGTACTTACAGGGAGGTAGAGAGAGAGAGAGATCGGATGAGAGAGGGGGTCGACTGAGGAGGAGGAAGTTGTAAGAAATGTACTAATCAGTAAGTTGGTGAGATAGGGAAGCATTGAGTGACTCGATCACAAGGGTTAGATCGTAGGCTGAGGAGCCTGGTGCGATCTATTCAGCCTCACAGGGATCGAGGAGCATGTGGAAGAGAATACAACCTAAGATTGTAAACATGTGTGGCGTGATATATTATTGAACCATAATAAAAGCTTGAGAGCCAGATTTTTGTGGGTGTATCCCAAGAGGGGGTGAACCATAGTAATACCTATGTTATGTGAATGAATGTATGCATCTTTATGGGTGATTAATTGTTGAATGTTAGATGAATGAATTAACTAGTTAGATATGGTATTCCACATGCATGAATAGAATGAATGTTCTAATTAGATGTTAGACTGAATGAATAAATAATATAGAGTACAACCACAGATATCCACTCATTTCTAGGTTGCAAACACTTGAGTATTTCAGCAACCCATAGAGTTATCTTGGGTGAGACTGCGGAGTACACTTTGTGTGTTGTGTTTCCTTCTGTTCTACCAAAGGGGCCGATAATTTTAGAGGGATTTTGTTGGGAGCTTATCAAATCTGAACTAGTGTCAATCTATGATAGTAAGGTAGGATCATAATAACCCATAAAAAATCCTAGGTAGAATATACAAAGACCAATGAATGGGTAAAAGCCAACAAGGAACTTTCAGAATTAATACATTTGAGGGAGATATTGATCCAGGGAATCAAATTTTGCTCAAAAATTAAAAGTGCTCAGAATCGCTTCAAATCGAATGAGAGCATAGGCCTCGTTGTTATGAACCAAACACAACTTATTTGGGTTCAAACAGACATCGAGAGCGAGAGATATCGCATTCTATTCAAAATGACAAATAAGCAAAAAAAGGGATGCTGATTGTACAGTCTGTATAGTCTGTACGGCTGCTGACGTGGCAGTCTGTATGACACATGGCAGGGATGAGTGGTAGACAATTGGCAGATGTGGACGAATGACATTACGACACGTGGCAGTATTTGGTTGGTTGTATGGTGCCACGTGGCCCAGTCATGGGCTGCCACGTGGCACCTTGTTATTGGTTGCTTGTATAAAATATTATTGGAGTCCACCGGATTCGACCCCGTGACCTCCACCCACATGCATAGTCTTTGCAAAGTCCACGCCACCAATGTGCCTCCATAGTAGTTCTTACTATGTAATGGCTTTGTATTTATTTAAGTTTGTGTTAATATGTGGTTGGTGCGGGGCCCGGGCTGGGGCTTAGCCCGAGCCCCCGGTCGTATAATACAATAACATATGACCATACTGTGGGTACCACGACCACTGGATGGCATGCGCGTGATTTGGTTTTGAATGTGGTTTAAACGGTTATAATGCCCGCCACTTGTCACGACTTTACTTGCTCTTAAATTTTTAGCCCCGTTTTGAGTTTTTGCGTGGTCACATGGGCCACACGACCATAGCCTTAGCGGTTAGGGGCTAGGTGCGCCCGTAACCGCCCTACAGTTTGCACTGTTTGTGCGGTTGTGTCTGGTGCTGAGTTTTAATGCTTAAATATGTGTGGGGGCTAGGTTGAGCCAACAAGGGTGCAATTTGTCAATGCAGAGACAACAAGTTTGAAGGGGGACTTCTAGGAAGCCTATCTTCTTCAATTTTTGGCCAAACGAGGTGCCGAAAAATCCCAGCTAGGGGTTTTGGGACGTTCTGGAGCCATTGGAGCCATCTATTTGGAATTTTGATCATTGTAAAGCACATTTTTGAGCACTTTTAGCAAATAATACAAAATATCCATTGGAAGCTGGACCAGGATATGTAGCCCAAGAGAGGGGTGAACTCCTTTATCATTTGTTGTGTTATGTGTTTTCTGTTCACTGTTTATTGCTATTGTTACATGCATCTTGAATGAGTAATTTATATAAAATTTGTGTTGCAAAGTTGATCCATTTTCATTTTAACACATAAAATTAAACTTGCAAATAATTTCAAGAATACAAGTCTTCTTCATTTTTAGATCAAATTGGTATCAGAGCATAGGTTTTTGAAGACTTGATTATTTGCAAGTGTTTTGTTTTTTGATGCTCACAAGGTTGAAACTCACAAGAAGAGAAGGTCAACTTGTAGAGCCAAGTTCTCATCCTTAAAGGAGAAAGCTTATATCATCACCACAAGTTTCAAGGAGGCATTCACCAAGTATGGCTCATGAAGAGAGTCATGAACATATTCCTGCAGAAGTTGAAGATATCAGAGAGGTTGTCATGGAAATGAGATAAATGATGAAAATCTTGATGGAAAGGAATACAGGATTGCAAGGTGAAGGCTCCAACCCTTCAAATCACAAAGGAGACAGTGGTGATAAAACTCCAAATGGAAATGGAGGGAATGGTGCTTCTCCACCACCCTCACCTCCATCTTCTTCTTCTTCTTCTACCAATTCAAGACCTCTTCCGAATTCTCCAAAAGGACATGGTAAAACTCCTTCACAAATTCCTATGTTAAAGATTGATATTAAATTTGAATTGCCAATGTACAATGGAGAAGTAAATGCTGAGAAATTAGATAATTGGATTCGTCAGATTGAGGTGTATTATAGGATACAAAAAATTCAAGATGATGAAACTAAGATTCAACTTTATTCTTTAAGATTGGATAGTGCTACACTCATTTGGTGGGATTCCAAGACTCAGGAGGACATGAAGAAACATGGTAAAATTTTAACCTCTTGGAATGATTTTATTGTTGCAATTAAAAGACAATTTTACTCATTGGCATATATGCAAAAAGCTACTATGGATTGGAAAAATTTTAGACAAGCTAAAGGACAAAATGTGCAAAGCTTTACTCAAGAATTTAGGAGAAGAGCTTTGGTTTTGGGAGTAGATTTTTCTTCTCAAGAAACTTTACTCAAATACATTGGAGTTTTACATAGTTATTTGAAACATACAATACTCATGTTTAATCCTTCAAATCTAGATGAAGTTTGTGTTCAAGCTACTCATTTGGAAGCAAGAGGAAGTAACGAAACTCATGAGGGTAACAAGAAGCCTTTCAGCCATGGAGACAAAGGAAAGAGGAAGCTCAAGGGAAATGGCAAAAAGAATGTTGTTGTTAAGAAAGAGGGAGAAAAATTCACATGTAAACATTGTTCAAAAGATGGCCATGATGAAGACCATTGTTGGAAACTTCATCCTAAAAGAAGACCCAAAAAGTTTGGCAACAAAGGGAAGTCAAAGACTGTTGCAACCATACAACATGATTTAGGTTCTAATTCGAGTGATGAAACAAAGATCACAGCCATGGGTTATCAAGGTAATGGTTCTATTGCAAGTACTAGTTCTTCAAGTAACAATAATCTCAATGTAACTCGACAAGAAAAAGAGAGAATTGAACTTTTTCACATAAGGGTTGTTTCAAAGCATACCAAAATAGATACTCTATTTGATACTAGATCTCAAGCAAACCTTATCTCTGAAGACACTGTTAAGAAATTAAAATTGGAAACAATTCCACATCCTAAGCCATACCCTCTTGGTTGGATATGTGATAATGCTAAATTACAAGTGACAAGAAGGTGTAAACTTAGGTTTTCTATCACTGCAAATTTTATTGATGAGGTAGAGCTTGATGTTATTCCTTTGGATATCTGTGGTATTGTGTTGGGAAGCCCATATTTATATGATAGGAAAGCTATTTTTCATCATCATGAGAATAAGTATCACTTGTTTAAGAATGGAGTTGAGTACATTTTTAGAGCCCATACAAAGAAGATGAATTTATCACTTGTAAATGTAGGACAAATGAAGAGATTAGTCAATGCTAGCAAGAATTTTGTTCGCTTAATGATTAAACCCAAAGTTGATATTGAAAACGAAGTTTTCCAAGGTTGTGATGCAAAGTTGAAATCTGATCTATATGAGGTTGTTAATCAATATGATGAAATGTTTAAGGAACCAAAGGGATTACCTCCGAAAAGGAGTATCCAACATGAAATTCAATTGCAGCAAGATTGTCCTCCTCCAAATATTGGTATGTATAGGATGTCATTCATGGATAATGTTGAAATTAAAAAACAAATCCAAAAGTTGCTCGACAAATGGGTTATTGTACCAAGCTCATCGCCATGTGGATCTCCAATTGTGTTAGTGCCAAAGAAAGATGGTACATTGTGTATGTGTGTTGATTTCAGGGCTTTGAACAAAATTATAGTAAAGAATCGTTATCCTCTATCTAGAATCGATGATTTGCTTGATCAATTGAAATATTCTAAATATTTTACTAAGTTAGATTTGAGAATCAGATATCATCAGATCAGGATTTCCGAGGGAGACACATGGAAGACAGCTTTCAAAACAAAGCAAAGTTTGTTTGAGTGGTTGCTAATTCCTTTTGGACTTTGCAATGCACCTGCTACTTTCATGAGAGTTATGAATGATGTCTTAAGTCCTTTTCTTGATGATTGTGTTATTGTCTACTTGGATGACATTTTGATCTTTAGAAAATCTTGTGAAGAGCATGTTAAACATGTGAAACAAGTTTTGGATGTTTTGAGAAAGGAAACTGTTAGAAAAACAAGATTGCAGAGCAATAAAATAAAATAAATGCAGAAACAAAACACAAAAGATACACAATACAAGAGAGACACTAATTTACATTGTTCACCCAGTGTGGGCTACGTCCACCAGAGAAATTGCGAGGTCCTTTCTTTATTATTATCCAGCAAAATGAAGGGATACAACCTACTACAAAACCCGTTGTAACTTCCTCTTCTTTATCTTACAGTCTCTTCTCTCAGAATACAATACTCGCCAACATACATAGCCACAATACATTTCCCTCATAAAAGAGGGTTGCCTTCTAGGGAAAAAAACTCTAACATAATCTCTATCGTTAGATCTGTGACCTTATAATGAACGGTCCAGATTTACAATGAAATTACAATATACTTTTACAAGGCAATTTTTGCTTCAGGGGCTTCGCCCTCGAACCCTTGTTGGGGGCCTACTTGCCCCCAGACTCCCCAGCCGGGGGGAATAGCCCCCCCGAACCCCGCAGAGGGGGCATCCCCCCTCTACACTCCCCCACATGGAAGAGTGTACATACTTCTGGGGTGTAAATACTTCATGGGGTATAAACACGAATGAAAGTAAAAGACCTCTAAATCAGGAAGATAATTAGGCTCCACAACCAACAATCTCCCACTTGGAGACTGATCTCAACAACTCCACCGCTGGTGTATATGCTGGACTCCAAACCTTCTTGGACCTGGCAAATTTCTCATCTTCATCTTCATTCTTGAAGATCAACTGAAACTGAGCAAGAACTCAGTTTCTCCCTGGTTACTCCCTTTGTTAACATGTTTGCAGGATTCTGGCTAGTGTGTATCTTTTCCAGCTTCAATTGTCCATCTTCCAAGGCAGATCATATGAAGTGGTACCTCAACTGTATATGCTTAGTCTTCGAATGGAAGGCTAAGTTATTTGCAAGGTGAATGGCACTCTGACTGTCACAGTACAACCTGTTGTTCTCCTGCTTCTTTCCCAATTCCTCCATAAACCTTTGTAACCAAATCATCTC
>JASDQU010099915.1:12700-49147 GCA_032191745.1 Picea mariana | reverse complement strand
TTCCCATTCCAACAATTTTGCATGGTGCATCATCACCCAAATGAACCTGTCCAAAATCACCTTGAACATAATCTAGAAAATGTTTCCTATGGGGTGTGGCATGAAATGAAGCCCCTGAATCTACTACCCAAGACTCAGAAATATTATCTACAGAAAGAATCAAAGCATCTTGTAAGACATCACTTATTACATTTGCTTCCTGATTTCTCTCTTGCTGTCCATCTCTTTGTTTCTTTGGAGCTCTACAGTCTTTCTTCAAATGTCCTTTCTTCCCACAATTCCAGCACTCTATCTTTCCAAGTCTGGATTTGGATCTTCCCTTCCTAAAATTCCCACAGTTCCATGAGCCCTTTCCTCTATCCTTTTGTCTTCCCCTGTTCTCCATGTTCAACGCATTACCTGATGTCTCACCTGTGTTTTTCCGTCACATTTCCTCACTAAGGATAACACCAACAACATCATCAAATTTTAAAGTATTTGAACTAGAGACAGAGTTACTTACAGCCATGACCAAGCCATTCCAGCTTTCTGGCAATGAGCACAATATTAGAAGAGCCCTAACCTCATCATCAAAATCCACTTTTACAGAACTTAGTTGATTAGTAACCGTATTAAATTCATTTAAATGATCTGCAACAAACCCACCTTTCGACATCTTCATATTAAATAATCTCTTCATTTGAAATACCTTATTAGACGCCGAGGGTTTTTCATACAATTTGGCCAATGCATCCATCAAACCCTTCGTTGTATTTTCTTTCGAGATATTGAAAGCCATTGACACTGCCAGGCTCATCCGTATCATTCCTAGAGCCTTTCTGTCAAGAATCTCCCATTCTTTGTCCTTCATGGCCACCAGCTTCTTTTCTACTCCGCTCAATGGTAGGAATAGATCCTTCTGATATAAATAATCTTCCATCTGCATCTTCCATGACTGGTAGTTTTGGTTGTTAAATTTCTCGACCCTAAACTTTCCATCTTCCGACATTGCTCCCACTCGAACCAGGAACCCTCTTTTCCTGCGAGTTACCTTACGCTCTGATACCAGTTGTTAGAAAAACAGAACCGCAGAGCAATAAAATAAAACAAATGTAGAAACAAAACACAAAAGATACACAATACAAGAGAGACACAAATTTACGTGGTTCACCCAGTGTGGGCTACGTCCACCAGAGAAATTGCCAGGTCCTTTCTTTATTATTATCCAACAAAATGAAGGGATACAACCTACAACAAAACTCGTTGTAACTTCCTTTTCTTTCTCTCACGGTCTCCTCTCTCAGAATACAATACTCGCCAACATACATAGCCACAATACATTTCCCTCATAAAAGAGTGTTGCCTTCTAGGGAAAAAAAACATAACATAATCTCTATCGTTAGATCTGCGACCTTATAATGAATGGTCTAGATTTACAATGAAATTACAATATACTTTTACAAGGCAATTTTTGCTTCGGGGGCTTTGCCCCCGAACCCCCACTGGGGGCCCGCTTGCCCCTAGACTCCCCAACTGGGGCGATAGCCCCCTCTGCACTCCCCTGCATGGAAGAGTGTACATACTTCTGGGGTGTAAATACTTCATGGGGTATAAACACAGCTGAAAGTAAAATACCTCTAAATCAGGAAGATAATCAGGCTCCACAACCAACAGAAACGTTGTTTTTGAAGATGTCCAAATGTGAGTTTGGAAAGACTTCGCTTATTTACTTAGGGCATATTGTTGGTGGAGGCAAATAAAAAATTTATCCCTCCAAGTTCAAAGTCATATTGGAATGGCCCAAGCCCAACAATGTGACAGAGGTAAGAAGTTTTTTGGGAGCAGACCAATATTGGAGAAAGTTCATTGCTAACTTTTCTTCCATTGCAGCTCCATTACATGCAGTGACAAGTGTCAAGCAAGTTTTTAAATGGGGAGGCAAGCAACAGAAGGCTTTTGATACTTTGAAAGAGAAGATCAGTTCAGCGCCAGTTCTTGCACTTCCAAATTTAAGACAACCTTTTGAAATCCAAATAGATGCAAGCAATTATGCAATGGGAGAAGTCTTGCTACAACATGGTAAGCCCATTTGTTTTCATTCTGAAACTTTTAATGGTGCCATGATTAACTATCCTACTTATGATAAGGAGTTGTATGCATTGGTACAAAGTGTGAAAAAATGGAAACATTATTTGTTGGGGAAAGAAACTATTGTCCACACCGATCATCAACCACTGCAATACTTACAATCACAAACAAAGCTACAACAAGGTAGGCACTTCAGATGGATGGGTTTTCTACAACAATTTCACTCGGCCATTAGGTATAAGAAGGGAATTTATAACAAAGTTGTTGATATGCTTTCAAGGCCTATTATTAGTGCTTCAGTTATTCTTAAGCATAGTCCTATCATGCATGAGAGTTATGTTGAGCAATATGCTTTAGATACTGATTTTAAAGAAGTATATGAGACTTTGTGTCATTCTAACCATGTTTAGGAATTGGATTAACATGTGCATGATATTCTTTTGTATCATCTTGGCAAGCTATGTATTCCACACGGTGAAAGAATCAACATAATAAGAGAAGCCCATTCTTCTCTTATTGCTGGTCATTTTGGTGTAGGCAAGACAGTGGCTTATTTGCAAAGGTACTGTTATTGGCCTAAAATGAATGAAAGTGTTTCGAGATATGTTCAAGGATGTTCATTATGTGCCACAAGAAAACCTAGCAATTGAAAGTTGGGTTTGTATACTCCACTTCCGGTTCCTTCTCATCCTTGGGAAAGTATTTCTATGGACTTTGTAGGAGGTCTACCTATGTCTAAACGAAATCATGATTATCTTTATGTTGTGGTTGATCGATTTAGCAAAATGTGTATTTTGATGCCTTGTAAGAAGCATGTTACAGCTGAGAAAATGGCACAAATGTTCTTTCAAAATGTTTGGGTGCATTTTGGATTGCCTAAATCCATTATTTTTTATCAGGATTCTCGATTTGTTGGAAGTTTTTGGTCGAGTTTATGGGCACTCATGGACACCAAACTGAAAAAAAGAACAGCTTTTCATCCGCAAACCGATGGTCAGACAAAAGTGGTAAATTGAATAGTGGTGCATCTTCTTCATGATTATTGCAGCAAGCATCCTAAACTTTGGGATGAGCATTTACACTACATTCAACATGCTTACAATCGAGCTAAACACTCTTCAACTCAAACGTCGCCATTTGAAGCATGTTTTGGCTATTTGCCCAAATCTCCTTTATATTTTATCTTTGAGAAGGATATTTCTATTGATGGTCAATATGACATTGATAGGGCAGAAAAGTTCATTGAACAAATTCAGTTGATACATCAAATGGTGCAAGAGCAGTTAGAAAAGAGTCAAGCCAAGTACAAGACGAGACATGACAAGCATTGTGTTGATCACAGTTTCCAAGTTGGAAATAAACTTTGGATTTACATAAGTAAGGAGAGGCTTAAAGGAGAAGGTAAAAAATTTAAACCAATTCGATATGGTCCTTTCAAGATTATTGACAAGATTGGTAACAATGCCTTTCGTTTAGATTTGCCTCCTTATATGCAAATGTATGCAGTTGTTAATGTTGAGAATTTGAAATTGTATGAGCCTCCTTTGATTGATGATCAAGGAGAGCATGTTCAGATTCTTTCTATAGATTATTTCTCCCCAAAATATCTTATAGAACTGCATGAAGACACAATGCTTGACAGGAGAATGCAAACTTCACAATGAGGAAATGTGGAGTATCTTCGAGTTGGTATTAAAGGTACAAATCCAAGAAAATCCAAGTGGATTGAGGTTGGAAAGATGAGGGAGCTATACCCTCATATTCAGATAGACTGAAAATAGTCTTTTGGAGGTCCAAAAGATTTCCAATGGGGAGGTGTGATCTAGGGGATCAAATTTTGCTCAAAAATTCAAAGTTCTCGGAATCTCTTCAAATCGAACTGGAGCATAGGCCTTGTCGTTACAAACCAAACACAACTCGTTTGGGTTCAAAAAAACATCGAGAGAAAGAGATATCGTGTTCTGTTCAAAATGACAAATAAGCAAAAAAAGGGATGCTGACTGTACAGTCTGTACAATCCGTACGGCTGCTGACATGGTAGTCCATATGAAACGTGGTAGGGATGAGTGGTAGACAGTTGGCATATGTGGATGAATGACATTGTGACATGTGGTAGTATTTGGTTGGTTGTACGGTGCCACGTGGCCCAGTCATGGGCTACCATGTGGCACCTTGTTATTGGTTGCTTGTATAAAATATTATTGGAGTCCACTGGATTCAACCCCATGACCTCCACCCACATGCAAAGTCTTTGCGAAGTCCACACCACCAATGCGCCACCATAGTAGTTCTTACTATGTATTGGCTTTGTATTTATTTAAGTTTGTGTTAATATGTGGTTGGCGCGGGGCCCAGGTTGGGGCTTAGCCCCAGCCCCCGGTCGTATAATACAATAACATATGACCATACTGTGGGTACCATGACCACCGGTTAGCGCATGCGCGATTTGGTTTTGAATGTGGTTTAAACAGTTATAATGCCCGCCACTTGTCACGACTTTACTTTCTCTTAAAGTTTTAGCCTCGTTTTGAGTTTGCGCGTGGTCACATGGGCCACACGACCATAGCCTTGGCGGTTAGGGGCTAGGTGCACCCGTAACCATTCTATAGTTTGCACCGTTTGTGCGGTTGCATCCGGTACTGAGTTTTAACGCTTAAATATGCGTGGGGGCTAGTTTGAGCCAACAAGGGTGCAATTTGTCAATGCAGAGACAAAAAGTTTGAAGGGGAACTTCCAAGAAGCCTATCTTTTTCAATTTTTGGCCAAACGAGGTGCCGAAAAATCCCAGCTATGGGTTTTTGGACGTTCTGGAGCCATTGGAACCATCTATTTGGCATTTTGAGAATTTTAAAGCACATTGTTATCAGACTAATCGGTAGGTGTGGACACTAACATATCTCCCTAGATCCACCTGGATCTAGAACAAAATAGGACAGGACATGACTCTTTCCCTAAGTTTTGACCATTGAATTAACTAGTAGGAAGGAACAAGTAAGATACCTTTATATCACTTCCTATGGTCTCTGTTGCTTCCGCTTCGCTCCGGTTCTCTCGTGAGGTTAGGACCAAGACAACAAAAACCAACCAAAGTGAAGATAGAAAAATATATTCAACTTTCAACTTATGTGTATGATCAAGGAATTACACAATAAAGTGAGAATAACTTTATGGGAAAGGGACATGCCACTGTATCATATTGATTGAAAGTAAATATTACAACCTGATAGCCTTGATGTCGCAAGCTTCCTTTCGATGGCTCTTGGCTCCAACACACACACTTGCTCAATCCTTGTATGAAGAAGATCAAAACCTCTTGATAGACTTCCTAGAGTCTCCAATCTATTGTTCAAGCTAAGTCCTTCACACAATTCTTCCACCAATTCTCCAATGAATCTTACTTAACCTTTTCCATGAGAATTCCCTCAATATATAGGAGAGAATGAGATAATTAATTGGATAAGAATGATCCCACAATATCAGCGAATCCAGTACAAGGATAACCATTCGAATGCCAACCCATTCTTCTAGAAGATTCCCTTCTAGAACCATCGAGAATTCATCTTTTTCCATGCTTTAGGACGAGTTCACACCCTGGCTATTCAACACAGTGCGAGAAGTTCGCACCCTGGCTTAAGGCAGCCTGCGAGAATGGGTCATTCTCGCACCCTAATATATTAGCAGCCTGTGAACCTTCTTCAAAAATAAGTTTTCTGGGAAGAGATGAAAGTAAATTTTCTCAGGAGAAAGTTCTTATGAAGATCCTGAGTACACCATCATTAATACACCATCATGATGACCAAAATCATGGGTAACAAAATGCCCCCCAAAGTATGAGGTTGGAATTGGTGATAGCCGAAATACTTTGTAAGCTACATGTGTGTGTCAGAAACCAGAAGCACACCTAATCAGAAACTTGTGAACAACCAAGCATCTACAAAATATCATATATATTAATTTTGAGTTAGGCATTCACATACTCAGATCACAGACGGATGACAATTGTAGACATGGGTCATGGCCAACAATCATACACTGTGGATCCATCCCGTCAAAATATAGCATAGCCACCAGGAATACACTGTGGATCTATGTGAGAAATTTCAAATTAAGACAACATAGCCATGAGACATACATAGTGGATCTATGTGTCACAAATTATACAGTCTCTATCACAACCTGGACAAAAGGATGATATCCAGGGTCTTCAATCTCGCCGCCCAAAAGTACGAATCTAACCATGTGATTACATGTGTCAAAGTCGAACATGGCAGAAACCACTTGATTACCGGTCATTGATGAAACCGTTAACAAGTGCGAGGGAAATCACCATTGATGTAAATGACTCCCAAGGTACTCTAGTACAATCCATCGAGTGTGAATGAGTGAGTTGAAGTCGAACACTCGATGGAATCTTTCGATCAGGGGTCAATGATGTAAACCCACTGTCGAAAGCGAGGAAACCTACCATTGAGGCATGCAAGCTCCAAGGTACCAAAGAATTTCTAAGTCTTGATTCAGGATAATGAGCTGAATTCGATGGAACAAAAATCATCATAGGAGGGCCTTGATGTATCCCCCATCAATGAAACAAAATGAGTAACAGATTTTGAAGGTAAAAAAAAGTATGACGTAAATTGAACTGGACACAGGGAAGGCTGACACAGAGAGAATGGACAACTACAGATGACCAACTCAATAGAGGTTTCAGATGGACTTCTCTTGAACATATGAATGACACGACCAATGATTTGGCAACATTGACTCAAAGATGACATAGGGAATGACCTTGTAGCAAATCGAATGAGAGACAAATGGATTTCCCAAACCGGCTTCAAATATAATGAATGGGGGGTGTTATGTTCAAGAGCAACACTTACTGCCAATCAATACGAAGATGAAAACATATACCTTCTCCAAATTTCCCCCCACCATTTCTGGTGAGTACCTCTTTATTTTTACGCAAGCTTGAGGAGGATAACATATGCTTGTTGATATAATCTTATCATTTGGATAAGTCCTTCGGAGTATGTTTAACGAACCCTAAGAAGGAGTGGTTCGGTCCCATTGAGGGTCTGTCGATGTTTGTTTAACGAGTCTAAAGATAGAAAACTCGGAGGTTTTTCATGATTATAGAGTTTGGAAAAACACTTAAAAGAGAACTTTCTCAGTTCCTTTTTCATAAAATAGTCCGATGAGACCGAAAAAGAGATAAATTATCGCTCACCAGATGCTTTCTTCAGATACTTTATCGAGCGTGAAAATAGCAAGGTCGCTCGGCTATCTTTTCATGTTTAGAGAGTCTGAAAAGAGCTTAAAGAAAACTCTAGGGGGGTTCCTTTTTCGTATATCCTTGTTGAGCCCAAAAAAGTGATAAAAGTATGCTTGATCGCGTTCTCATGTATTTTCGAGCGCAAGAACGGACAAAGACCACGCTCGAGGTTTTATACAAAAACCATAAAAAGAAATCAAAACACGCTATGACAAAGAAAAAATATCTCTGCATCCTTGTATATAAACATCGAAGTCATTATGCCTGCAAAAGTTACACTCAAAAGGACATTAGGGATTAGGGTTTAATAGATAAATAATCATAAAAAACCAAATAACATGGTAAAAGTAAATATAAAGGAGTAAAACTCTTTTTACCATATCATTTTCACTTTTCCACTATTTGAGCTCAAAAACCCCTCTTTTACCCTCGAAGTTTGGCGTCAGATTGCGGGAGTTATGAGCGTCCATTTGAGCCATCAGCGACAGTGAGGTAGGCTCTTTGTCTTCTACTCTTTCATGGTTTAATTTTGCATTTTCATTGGTTAAAATTCATTTTTTGAGTTGATTTTATGAGCCCTACTTGCGCTCAGCCATTCTCGCAGGTGGGCTACACGGGACCTGCAAGAATGGGTGATTCTCGCAGGTGAGCCCACAGTAGCCTGCGAGGTTCTCACACTGTGCCCAAAGGGCACCTGTGAGAACCGCAAAGCACAAAATGTTTTTAAGAATTTACTCAATAAAAAAGAACCAATTCATGAATAGAGTTGCTAATCCTCTTTTTGTGCTTCTTATGCAGGTAATTGGCCATCAAAATGGTTCTTGAATGGCATGAAAGGGAGCACAAAGAAGACAATTCCATTGTCGGAAATCATCCACCCACTATTGTTGCTTTAAGAAACTGTGGCCTTCTGAAGTACTTTCGTATTCTGGGCATGAGGGCCCAAGTCAGGTTATTAGAGTACCTTGTGCGTATGTGGGATCCCGATCAGCAGGTATTTCATGTGGGGGTCTACAAACTGTCCTTATATATTGAGGATATTTACTTTTTGACTGGACTGTCACGGTGGGGGTACCATGTGAGCCTGACTGGTAGCAGAGGTGGTGGGTTGCCCATGAGTGAGTACTATCATTTACACTGTGTTCCCGAGGCAGAGAGGAAGAAAGGAAAAGTAGCTATTTGGGGGGTACGGGA
This sequence comes from Picea mariana, assembly GCA_032191745.1. NCBI lineage: Eukaryota > Viridiplantae > Streptophyta > Pinopsida > Pinales > Pinaceae > Picea > Picea mariana. The sequence goes on along the minus strand of JASDQU010099915.1, from coordinate 40,617 downwards.
TTTGACCCTCTGTACTACCTTGTTTACCATAGCTTGGATGGTTGGGATCTCCACTCCTCATATGGCACTACAGAGTTACTTCCAGTATGTTATTGAGTGCACTGAACCTCGGGTTTTTAACTGGGCAGATTTTGTTCTTCGTAGTATAAAAAGACAGTTGACCAAATGCAGACGAGGCAACCTGAAGAAATTTAGGTATGAATCTTTGTTAGTGTCCTTCTTTCTCGAGAGGGTTCCATTACTGAGACTGCAGGTTGAGTGGAATTTACCGGCTCCCAGGGATCCAAGAATGTTGAGATGGTGTCATCTCATGGCCCGGCACGTAGCTGGACCAATCATCAAGTATGATCATACCTTCTTTGACTGGCTTCAACCACAAATGTCGATGGTTGACAATTATGCTTATGCCGGGTTGGATTTCTGAGGAGATCCGGACTTAGTACTGCCAGAGGATGCTTAGTGGGGGGAACTTGGTAAGAAGTACACACATTCTTTTCCTTTTTAAATGTTTTTGTGAATTTTTCATATTCAAATGTTTTTTGTTTTATATGTTCGTCCAAAGACTAAATACAAAATCGTTGTTGATGACACAAATGTTGGACCTTACCGACCTCCTATTACTTCTCCCATTCAGCGGCAATGAGAGGTAGCGCCAGTGCCACAATATGCTGAGGATTATCAAGTAGTGGAACAAAACCTAGAGGGCTTGACCGCAGATATTCCAGACATGCCTCTTGAAGAGGTTTCACGATGTGATCAGCGTCATACAGTAGGAGTGTCAGGGTCCATGAGTCGACTGCTCCGTAGAGTTTCCTGGGCAGTCGTGTGTTACCGTGAACGTCATCCATGACGTCACTTTGTAGAAGCTATGAGCTTCGGATTTTGACATTTTGGTCTTCGGACAAACTTTTTGTAAAAAACTATTTTGATTGTTATATATACAGACGGCTTCTACTAGTTTATCATGTGTGATGAAAATTGATGTGATTGATTTATAACTGAGTCAAATGTTTTTCTAATACATAGTTAGCCAATACATCTATTAATGTATTTAGACATCTAGGAATATGTTGATATTCAATGTAATCAAAATAACGTTCCAAGAGGCGAATTCACAAATACACCCGTAACAAAGTAGGACTTTGAATAGTGTAGACAGTACTTAACTGTAGTACTACCAGATGCAAATCGAGTTGCACAACCAAATGATGGATTCCAAGCGAGATAGCATCAACCAATAATTCAATAACGACGCTATACTCTGCAATGTTGTTGGTTGCACGGCCGAGACACACACCTCGTAAGGAGACAAGTTCGTTTGTAGGGGCGTAAATTTCCCATGCAGCGGAAGCAAGGTTCTAAGTACTATGGCTAGCGCCATCAGCAAAGCCAATATAGGGTGGCGAAGACTCTGACATCTGGAAATCAAACACAACGTCACATAAGGGCAAAGACTAGATAATGATAAAAGCAAGCTATAGTAACACACAAGAAGTATGATACAATAAAAATACAAGTACTCGTGCACAGATGATTTTATGCATAGTACTTCTTCAAGTACAACCCATTCCTGGGTTCACTCAAAGGGATACCATCATAATCTACTAACTCAGAAGCTCCTTTTTCCAAAACTCATCAAACGATATAAGGACCTCGCCACATGGCTTCGAATTTTTCATCTCCTAGCATATCTCAATCTTGATCATAGAGGAGAACGAGATCTCCTTCGGAGAAAACACGAGGCTTGACATGTTTGTCGTATTGGGCCTTGACGCGTTTATTCTGAGCTTCTATAACTAGGGTAGCATCGCGTCGAGTTTCGTCTAATCGCATAAGATACAATAGACGTTCTTCCTCAACAGAAGTGTTTGGTAGGAGTTCAACAACTAGTTTCAAAGAGAGTATCTCGCATTCAATCGGGAGAATAGATTCCACACCATAGACTAACCCGAAAGGTGTAAACCTAGTAGCAGACTTGATGGATGTCCGGTAAGCCCACAATGCCGAAAAAAACATTGTGTGCCAACTTGTTTTATGAATCCCTATCATTCGTCAGAGCATAGTCATGAGAACTTTGTTGATTGCTTCGACCTGGTCGTTGGCTTGTGAGCAATAGGCATTGAGTTATCATGGCAAAGACCCAACTTTTCAGTAAGTTTGGACATCATGAAGTTTTTGAAGTGGCTACTGTGATCAATGACAATAGATTGGGGAACACCAAAATGAGCTATGACGTGATTAAAAATGAATATGTTGCGGTCTTTCTAGTGTTGTCAAATGTCGGCATTGCCTCAGCCCATTTCGCAAAATAATCGACGGCTACAATAATGTAACCATGCCCCCCGACCGAGTGAGGGTGACATGTCATGAAATCGATGCCCCATTTCGCAAAGGGACCAACTGAGACCACAGGGTGAAGAGGAGCGGGATGTGACCGTATCTTTTGATTATAGGTCTGGCAAGCATGGCATTTTTGAACGGCGATTATGCAGTCGTTAAACAAAGAAGGCCAAAGATACCCTGCTCGTAAGATCTTATGGGCAGTAGCATACCCAAACATATGACCACCACATGCTCCAGAATAACAATCATTCAGAGCTTTCTTGGCTTCGTCGAATGTTAGGAAACGTCAAAAAACAGAGTCAATCCCCCGACGATAAAGAGTATCCCCGAGGATAATGTATTGATGAGATTGATAGCATATACGACCTCGGTCAGTACTAGAAAAAGTTGGCTGGAAAGTCTGGGTTTGGAGATATATAATGATATCCCCATACCAAAGATCATCAGTGCTGATAAGGAAAAGAGATTCATCGGGTAATGAATCCGCTGCTACTATTTCCATTGCAGAATGGGGAAAGTTGCATATCAACTCAGAAAAAACTAAGGACTTCTTGGACTTGGCTCGTTCGAATTCCAAGTCAAACTCCTGGAGAATCACAATCTATTTGGAGTATTTTCCCCCTAGCAATTGATGGGTAAGAATGTGTTGCATAGGGTTGTAGTGATAAATCATTGTAGTCTTGCGTGAGAGGATATAGTGTCGGAAGCGTTGGACGGCTTGGACGACAGCCAAGGCTAGTTTTTCAACATGTAAATACTTTATTTCAGTAGGCGTTAAACTGTGACTCAAGTAGTAAATAACATGTTCATCATTAGCATCATCCTCTTGGACGAGAACCATACCAATGGTATAATCCGAGGCAGCAAGATAGAGGAAATAACCGCAACTGTAATCGGGGGGAAAGAGAAGCAGAGCATGCGTTAGGGACAGTTTCAAAGCTTCAAAAGCATTATTGGCGATGGTATCCCATACGAACTCGGACCCCTTTTTAAGTAACTGCGTAAATCCACAAGTTATCTTGGCATAATTTGGGATAAAACGACGAAGAAAGTTTGCTTTCCCCTACAAACTTTGTAACTGGAAAAGTGTAGAAGGAGGAGGGAGATTAAGGACCGCCTCAACCTTTAAAGGATCCACCCATATCTCTTGACGCGAAATGATAAAAGCTATAAGTCGGCTTGATTCCACGCAAAAAACGCACTTATGAGGATTCAAACGTATACAGTAGAATCGACAACGAACGAAAATGGCTCGGAGGTGGGTTGGGTAATCGACGCGATGCATAGAGTGAGCGGGTAAATTGTCCAAATATGGTTGAACGACGTGCTTGATATCATGGAAAGCGTAAGACATAGCGCATTCAAAAGTTGTGCCAGCGTTCTTGAGACCGAAAGGAAGTTTCCGATAGGCAAAAGTACCCCAAGGACAAATAAAAGAAATCTTTTGTTGATCCTTGGGAACAATGTTGATTTGATTATATCCAGAGAAACCATCCATGAGAGAGAATATTTCACTTTCGACGCAGTCATCGACATTCTGATCGACGAAGGGGGTAGGAAAGTTGTCTTTTGGACAAGCTTTGTTGATATCCCTATAATCAATGCATACACGAATGGTGCCTTATTTCTTGTCAATCGGGACAAGATTGAAAACCCAATCTGTGAGAGCCACCGGATAAATAAAGCYGACTTTCAGAAGTTTCTCGACTTCGAGCTTGATAGCAGCCTCTTTATGTGGGTGAGCTAGATGAAGGCGTTGCTGGAYGGGTTTAGTGTCGGGGTATGTCTTGATCTCATGTATCACAATCTCAAGGTCGATACCCAGCATTTCCTCGTAGCTCCAGGTGAAGATGTCACGAAACTCTTTGAAAAGGGATGTGTAGGTGATGATTTCGTTCGAAGAACATGAAGCTTCGATATGGAAATTTTCGACAATCCYAGGTTTGATGGATATGTCAAGGGGAATAGTGGGAAAGATATTGCTTAAGTTCCCTTTGGAAAACACATCGTGTACAGAGTCRGGAATGGTCGAGATGACGACAACAGTCGATGGGGTCGAAATCCGTTGGTAGTTCTCAAGGGTATGTTTCTCCAGAAAGAGGATGGAACGATGATGGCCATTGTCCCAAGGGGTGTCTTCCATGACAGACATGATCATTTTGTCAGTGGGAAAAATGACACGGAAAGGATTGGGAGACAACTCACCAAGAGAGGGGGTAGAAAGCGTTGCCGATTGAATGACCTGATAGGCAGATTCGACCGGACTTAATGGCATTGAGTCGTCGTAACGAAGATGATCTCCAGGGTCAGGTACTATCCAGGGGTCGTGAGACGCAGGAATTTCGTGAGGTAAGGTGGAGATCATGTTGATGGAAGCAACAGACGAGCGTGGAACATCAGGCAGTGGATGGGGAAAGTACCCATTAATGAAGAGTCTTTGAGAAGGCCTACACCGATGTTCTCATAACCCTATGGGGTTTTAGTGATAAACGGTACATTTCCAGTACGGGTATCAAAATTGAAGAAGGCTAGTTGGTCAGCGGTGACAACCTTACCTTGATGTGGGAAACGTACCACATGGAAAAGGGTTGACACAATTGCGCGCATAGAATTGATCCAGCTGTGGCCAAGCAGAAGATTATAATCAAGGGGAGCATCAAAGACTTCCACTTTGACTTGGACCATCTTGCCTTCTAACATGATGGGAAACGAAGGAAGGACACCTTAGGGCTTAAAACCAGAGCCGTTGAAGGCTTTAAGAGTGTTTTGGGATTCATTCAAAGAAGGAGAGCCAATAGCTTTCCAACAAGCAAGAGACATAACACATGTCGAGGCATCCTCATCGATAACGGTTCGGAAAATGTTTTTGTCAGAGACAACCACTTGGATCTAGAACGCAAGTTGAGGGGGTAACCTTGGAATGTGATCTTCCAAGTCAAAGATTATTAAATTTGTATCCGTCAGATCGATTCCACCGATAACTTTCAACAGTGCCTTCCGTTGTGCGGGACAAGTTTAAAGGACTTCAAGGGCTGACATCGCAGAAGGTGCTTGGGCCAGATCTTCAACAATGTTGTAGTTCTAGGCCGCACGAGCATGAGGATTGAAAGTTGATTTTCGAACGACACCCTTTGGGGGGGGTCGAAGAACTGTATCGAGGCTCGGTCGTTCGAGATGAAGAGAACCATTGGTAGGTGGAGTCGCTGGAGAGGGTTGTACCAAGGAAGGAGGTAGATCATCAACCTTCTCTTTAAAGGAGTGCAACATTTCTCTGCTTTGAATCGCCAGTACACATCAAAACATATGTTGTAGTAGAAGAGGAGGGTTGGTCATGAATGACCAACTGAGCCTGTTGTTGAGACGGGAAGGGTTGGGACAAAACGGCCGGTGCAGGTGGTTTTGGAGCTCCTTGAAGGAACTTAGTGACCTTGGCGCATCGTGGACAATCCTTCGTGTAGTGATCATCACCACAGATAAGACAAGGGTATCGAGGTTTGCGCTTATCCCAATCATCAACAGGGGTAGTTTTGGTTTGCTCTGCTTGAGAATTATTTTTTCCCTCCTTATTCTTACCTCTCCCCTTTTTAGATTTGTTTTTACTGGATGGGGTAGATTGAACTGCATTTACCTCAGAAGTCTTGCCGGCGGGAGGGGCAGGAGACGGAGCATTTTGAACATTAGAAGAAGCAGGTTTGGGGTTTGTTCTTGAGGCAGAGTGTGGTTGGGCCTGGAAAGTTCCAATCACACCATCAGTTGCATGCAAAGCAGTTGGATTAGTTGAAGTGGTGGAAGTGGAAGGACGAGGTAAGCCAGGTAGTAAATCGTAAAGGGTCCCCATTTGCGAGTAAACGAGGTCAAGATATTGAGCACGAATTATAGCTTTCTCTTCTGTGACCACTCCACCCATGGTAATGTCATGACCAATGTCATTCACAAACGATTTGGTAAACCATTCTGCCAGCAACTGATCGGGGATTTCGAGTTTAATAAGACGTCGTCGCCATCGCCACTCATGAATGTGATCAGATATATGAGTGGCCTTATTCTGTTTAAAAGAAGTCAAAATCTCAGTCCCCGTATCATAACGAATCAGTAACTGGTAGTGTGTGAGGAAAGCCATAGCTAGGGTGTTGAAGTTAGAGAAGAAACCTCGTGGCAATTCAATATACCACTTCGCAGCAGAACCTGTGAGAGTTCGTTGAAAAAGACGTAAATGAATAGAGTCATCCATCAACGAGTTGGACGAACACCATAGGTGAAAAGTCATAACGTGATTGTGAAGAGAGTGCCTAGAAGAAGAAGGACCACCAGGAGATTTGGATGGAGTTTGCGTAAGAGTAGGAATGGAAGCATTCAACGCACGGTATCCAAGTGGTAATGTCGGAGTGACGTTGGGCATTCGCGGTGTGTTGATGGGAGCAAGACTAACCGCAGCAAAACCGGTGGGAACACTCGTAGTATCTGTGAGATGGGCCATTTCGGCAGGGACGGTAAAGTGATAAGCGGTAGTCAACGGTATTGTCTCTGGACTAGAGATTTCGGAAATCACAGCTGGGTTGATTTCGGAAATCACAGGTGAACCTGGACCAAAAAGGTCCCGTCGGAAAACACCTGTAGACCAAAAAAGATCTTAGCCTTCTATGCCTAGAAAGGGTCCAACTGGTGATCCAGAAGACGTAACAACTAATTCTCCAGAAGAATTCAGTCACATAAAAGGTCGCTCAGAATCAGGGTGAAGTCGAAAGTCTTCTCAAGTATTTGTAATTCAAAAATGTTCTAGAGAGTCAGTGCGTTCCACTTGTGGCATGGTGACGACTGTAACTTCACTTTAACAAGGAGAGCCCTCAGGTGTACTTGTAGGCAAGGGTTGAGAACCTTCCAGATGCTCTGGAGATAAACCCTACATTCTATGTGAACGACGTGGAGGAGCTATTGTAAACGAGTGACAAACTTCACGAAGAAAATCTTATGGTCAACTTTGAGAAACAAACAACACGCGCTATTAAAAAAAATCTAGGAAGCAACACCAAGCAAACAAGACCTTCTAATGTTGAAGTCACTAGTTGGTGATGAAATCCAACGTCGCAACAATGAGACAAGAAGGGGCTGGGCTAGGGTGGAAAATTTACGCTGACGACCTGCTTAACGGACTTACACCCTGGTGCAAGCTCCCACACATAATCGTTGATATACCCTCCAAGGAGCCCGAGTGAGTTTGGTCAACGTCAATTCCAGGTACCGTGAAGACTTTCCCCTTCATAGTCACCTCATGTAAGAACCTAGAAAGATAGGCCACTAAGGTTACCACCAACAACAATAAAGCCTGGGGGGACAATCGACAGTCCGATCCACATGCAAGGGGAGGGTATCTAGCCCGAAATCAACCCAAAAGGATTCCACTCATCATTGTGGGTATACCTCCGAGTGATCCTCGTAATACGTGCAATCTCTACACTGATATCAACAAAGCAGGGTGAGTAACTCTTCCAATATCAATGTGACCTCATGTTTGACCCTTGTGTGAGAAGGGCTTTCCAGGACAAGATGTTGCAAATGGAATTTAACACTCCCTAACACAAGATTTTATTGTGTGTTTTGTGCTTTGGAGAGTGTATCTCTCTTCCTAATCCAAAGTGCTATCCTAGCTAAATGTTGGTGTAATAGAGCCCTAGAAAAGAGTTACTAGGTAAATTCTACATTTGCGCAATGTTATTAAGAGCTGTTGTTTACTCAAAGGAAACGGAGATGAAACTTATGTTGTATGACTCTGACCGAATGATGCATGGATGAGAATGAAAAACATATCGATTTTTTTTCAATGAATCCTATGTATGGGAGGGAGAGAGAAGTTTTATGGATCAAACTTTGAACTACAAAACACAATTTCCTTTAAAAAGCAAATGCAAAAATCCACGCATCAATAACAATTCTCTATTGTTTCTTTTTCAATAATTTCAACAATTGATTTTCAATGTTTTCGAAAACGAAAATGATTTTTAAAGAAAAAACTTTGTTTACTTTTCAAAAAGGACCTACACCCTGATGGTGAGAGTGCAGAAAATAAAAAATCAATGAACAAGCAATGATAAAAACCCAAACCACTCTTTCAATGAAAACAAAAATAAGAAGCAAACCAATCTAGTCTTTTCAATTGCATAAGAAAAATGATCTTTCAAACAATGGGAAAATGATAAAGACAAATAAACTCAACTTTCAACCGATCACCAGTCCTTAACCAAACAAGCACACTCAGATTCTGAAATCAGAGAGTATGGCTATGCCAAGAAAAGTCAAGAAACAAAAGTCAAGACAGAAGTGACAAGAAGAGCCTTTGAAATCCTAAGACTGTTCATGCACGAAAACGAAGACAAGAAAGACATCAATCAATGGTCCAAGAAACTCTTATGAGGCACCTAGACTGATCTGGGCAGTTGAAGATGCCAAAACTCAAATCCAAAAGTTTGAAAAAATGAGTTCGCAGGCTGGCAATACTACACAATGCGAGAATTAGTAATTCTCACAGGTAGCTTTTGAGCAGAGTGCGAGAACCTCGCACTGAACCTAAAGGCAGGATGCAAACTCTATAGATTCTCACAGGCGACTGTGGAGTGCAGTGCAAGAATGTCTGAAACTAGCCAAATTTTTGGAAAATGACACAAAGTTTGAAAAGGCCTCTGGACCTAGAGGGTCTATCAGGGTATCCTGAAGACTCAGAGATTGATATGAATGGAGAAGGGTAAGGCAAGAACAAATGGCCAAGGAAAATACCAAAAACCACAAGAAAACGGGTTATATTCCCCAGCGGAGTCACCAATTTTGTTATCGGACTAATCGGTAGGTGCGGACACTAACAAATCTCCCTAGATCCACCTAGATCTAGAACAAAATAGGACAGGACACGACTCTTTCCCTAAGTTTTGACCATTGAATTAACTAGTAGGAAGGAAGAAGTAAGATACCTTTATATCGCTTCCTAGGGTCTCTGTTTCTCCTGCTTCACTCCGGTGCTCTCGTGAGTTCAAGACCAAGACAACACAAACCAACCAAAGTGAAGATAGCAAAATATATTCAACTGTCAACTTATGTGTATGATCAAGGAATTACACAATAAAGTGAGAATAACTTTATGGGAAAGGGAAATGCCACTGTATCATATTGATTGAAAGTAAAGATTATAACTTGATCGCCTTGATGTCGCAAGCTTCCTTTCGATGGCTCTTGGCTCCTACACACACACTTGCTCAATCCTTGTATGAAGAAGATCAAAACCTCTTGATAGGCTTCCTAGAGTCTCCAAGCTACTGTTCAAGCTAAGTCCTTCACACAATTCTTCCACCAATTCTCCAATGAATCTTGCTTAACCTTTTCCATGAGAATTCCCTCAATATATAGGAGAGAATGAGATAGTTACTTGGATAAGAATGATCCCACAATATCAGGGAATCCAGTACAAGGATAACCATTCGAATTCCAACCCGTTCTTCTAGAAGATTCCCTTCTAGAACCATCGAGAATTCATCTTTTTCCATGCTTTAGGATGAGTTTGCACCCTGGCTATTCAACACAGTGCGAGAATTTTGCACCCTGTCTTAAGGCAGCCTGTGAGAATGGGTCATTCTCGCACCCTAATATATTAGTATCCTGCGAACCTTCTTCAAAAATGAGTTTTCTGGGAAGAGATGAAAGCAACTTTTCTCAAAAGAAAGTTCTTATGAAGAGCCTGAGTACACCATCATTAATACACCATCATGACGACCAAAATCATGGGTAACACACATTTTTGACTACTTTGAGCAAATAATACAAAAGATCCATTGGAAGCTGGACTAGGAGATGTAGCCCAAGAGAGGGGTGAACTCTTTTATCATTCGCTGTGTTATGTGTTTTCTGTTCACTGTTTATTGTTGTTGTTTATATGCATCTTGAATGAATAATTTATATAAAAGTTGTGTTGCAAAGTTGATCCATTTGCATTTTAACACATAAAATTAAACTTGCAAATAATTTCAAGAATACAAGTCTTCTTCATTTTTAGATCAGATATGGAGGAGCTCCTTGTCAATGGTCAAATTATTAAAAGATACTTCTCCTAATCACCGTGGGTGATTTAGCTTTGTACATACTAGGTTTCTTTATTGTTTGCATTTTACTTTTTGAGTTTTTCTAATGCTTTTGAGAATTCTTTTTTTCTTTTCAGTTTTTCTTTTGTTTTATAATTTAATATGTTATTTTCCTTTTAATAAGGTATATGTTGATCATTCTTCATTACCCATACATAGTTTTTAATAGGAAATTGGGACTATATAATAATTTGAGCTTACCTCCTCTATGATTACCTTTTCAAGTACCTAGAAGTGAGAATATTTTCTTGCACCATTACAGTGGCCAAAAAACATAAATAATGGTTAGACTTATGGGGAATAACTAGTTCAGATATGTTTTGAAGATAAATAATTAGGTTATTAACTCAAATGTTCATACTCCTACTAACATGTTTCCTAAATCTATGTGATCAATCTCAAACAGAGCTTGTTGGTTTTCAAAATGCTAAAGAAAGGTGACAGTTGTAGATGTCTTCTGAATAATCTTTGTGATACTTTTCCCAATTCGCATGAATGTAAAACAAATACCAGAATTTTCTCAAATCAGACCGATAAGGATAATTTATTGACTAAGGATAGTATATCAAAGCAATTCTTGTATCACCCCGCTTCCTAAAACACCCAATTGAAAAAGAAACAATTTTATTAAAAATACTTAAGGGTTAATGCAAAAGAAAAATCACAAGGAGGTTGAAAGAACTATCAATAGTGTGGGAAGTTCAAGTAAACTCATCAGGGATAACACTCATTGGAAGTGGGTATATTCTTGTATGATATCGAGGAAACATTTTTGTCACTATGGACACTCACTGGTTTTGAAGAAATGTTGGGAAAAGAGAGACGGGGAACACACATCAACATATGAATAGTCAAGACTAATACTTTATGGTTTCTTGTTCTCCTAAGATATTTGTGTGTGAATAAAGTTAATGAACCAACCCCCTAACATTTCACATGAATTACTCAAGTGATCATCTGTGCTACACCATTTTCTTATTTTCAATGAAATATTAACAATGTGGGATCCATAAAGCAGAAAAATATGGAAACATTTCAGATCAGAAAAAGAACAAAGTGATATAATATGGGGGTGTATCTAAACTCATACATAATTGGTTCTTCTAAGTGAGTCGCCATTTGTTCCCCACAACTCCCCACTAAAATTATCTAACTTAGGGAATTTCAATGGATACCCCCCTATCAAAATTTTAGCAAGTTACTTTGTCACTACTTACTTGATTTCCTACTAACCTAGGAAGACTACTATTTTGCTAATGTAGTTTGAGTCCTAACCCAACAAGCAACTGCAAGAATCAAAAGTCTTGTACTTTTTCACTCTATGTTAATTGGCTTATGTCCAAAGAGACCAAATTCTGAGTCATGCTAAGTTATATGATAGATATTCACTTATATGACCATGCTTGAGAACTATCAGACCATTATCCACCAAAGAATTGCTCCTCGGAATGAAATATTACATAACTTCAACCTCTCCGCAAGTAACACTTTCTCCTTATAAGCGTGAATTTCGAGGATGGAATATCCCCTTGATACCTTTCTTGTCAAAACAAGAAAATAAAATGACCTTTCCTCTATGATGGTGATCCTTTCCAATAGCACTGTCAGAAGGCCTATTGTGAGAGTCAGATCTCAAGCTTAACTCTCCTCTCCGACGAGCACCCTTTCTGATAGCATGCTAATGAAAAATCTCGACACAACTTATAATGTATTTTCTCTTGTGCTTTTCCCTATGTAAAAAGGGAATATTCCCTTGATACCTTTCCCATCGAAACAAAGAGTAACCATGCACATCTCCCTCTCTGATGGCAACTCTTATGATAACATTCTCTAGGAATTGTTCAGGACTGATCTTCTGATCATTACACATCTAATGCCTAAACCTGATAAAATATGTACGTCTAGAAGCATTATTGAAGATGTCATTTTACACCTACAAATGAATTGTCTTCCATATAATATTAATTGCAAAAGGTTAGTGAAATTTACATATACATAAACTTTTTCAAACCTAACTAACTCATTGTGCACCTTTGTGAACTTGTGAAAACTCTTCTCTACACATTGTGAAGGAAAGTTAACTTCAAACCTTAACTGACTTCTGAATCAACATGTATGTGAGTAATATAATTACGAATTCTTATTTTTGTATCATTTTGGTAGACTTATGTAATTTTCATTTACTGCAGAACAAACACTAACACAATGTCATGCCCACAAACCAGGAAGGGGAAAAACCTCATAGAAACTATGTCTATGCCTGTTGTGAACCCAGGAGAAATTATAGATACAGACAATAGTTACCATAATGGGATATCCCATTGTCCCCGATACAACAAAATATACAAGATATTCAACATCGAAGATTTCCCACTTGAGGATGAGAACTTGGAAGTTTATCAGAACATTTAAAAAAGCTATATTCACCTCGTGGTTTCCCTTCTGATGTTTCTCCCCTATAATGATGTAGAAATATGGTGCCTCAACCATCTTGACTAAGGAATTGCTACACTTGTGATCAAAACGAATGTTCAAAAAAATTGTAAATGGAATAAGAATAAAAGAGAAAAATAACTCAGGAAGAGTTCTAATTTGTTATGGAGAAGGACCAACAAAATCTATAGGCGAAGGAACAAGAGGAAAAACTAAAATCATAGGAGAGACACCAGAAGTCAATCATAGGAGAAGAATAATATCAGAGAATACAAGTAGAGAAAGAAAAAGAGAAGAAAAAGAGCCAATATGACATCAAAGGAAAGGTGAAATATAAACCCAAGAAGAGTTCCAAGGTGGATGAGAAGAAGAAAAAAGAGGAAGCATTGAAGAAGCTTGTTGATGAGAGGAAGAAAAAGACAGAAAAGGAAGAAAAATCTCAGCAATGTGCACTATATAAGAAAAACGATGAAGATGAGAGACATATACTAGCAACAGAAGTAGAGGTGAAGAAAAAGAAGGAAGAGGAAGAACAATAAATTTGTGTTGATGTTGAAGCCAAAAGGAAAGAAAATGAAGAAGTAAAGAAAGAAAGACAGAAAAAATTGGGTGAGACCCAGAACAGTCCAACAACTCTGAGTTTTGACATAGTTGATATTCCCCCCCAGGAATGTACCACTCTTATGGCCATACTAGGTAATTTTTCCTTCTCCCCACATGTGATAAAATTACATGATGTTGTAGTGGCAGTAGGGGAATACTACTACAGTGAAAAAACTAAATAGATAGAGAAAAGGAAAATCAAAAGGAAAAGAGGTGACATGACTCTCAACTAGGGATCAATTAAAATAACTATTGAATGGAGGGCAAGGCCAAATCCCAAAGACAATTCCATCCAGACTGCCTATGCTCTTCATGCATTTGTAGGAGAAAACTCAATGTTTGTGTATGATTTGGCTACTACACTAGACACAACAGAGGCCAAAATAGTTTAACTAGAATAAGTGTTAAATAAACACATAGATGAAATCACTGTTGAATTCGAAAAGGAAGTGAAAATTTCATAGAATCTCCACATAGATGAAATGGAGAAGGTTTTACAAGAACATAAAGATGAAATGACCACATAGCTCATAATTTGTAGAGAGAAGAAATAGATGCCCTAAAGATGGCACATTATGAGGAGATTGAACAATTGAAGAATAAGTACACACAAGAGATGACCAACCTGCAAACATAAAACATATAGACGAGCAAGTTTACTGAACAGTTGGAACAAAAAATTCATGGGCTAGAGAAAGATAAAGAAACACTTGATAATGCCATTGAAGAAAACAAAGTAGGAGCTATTGTCCTAGAAACCCTCAAGGAAGAAGCCACAATTGTTAATGAGGAGCTAAAATCATAGCAAAGGAAATGTTTCTTCATATTGAATGACATAAACAGGAATAAAGATGATCATACCAGGCTTGAAGATAAGATGGAGGAAATTAGAGATAAATATCAAAAATCTCAAGATGCCTTTGATAAGATTGTAGATTGGCAGAGTCTGTACAAGAACCCATCAAATACCTTTCCACTCTACACTGCTAGAAATGAAATAAATATCAAGTCATGTCTGATACTTGGAAGCCCCTGGTAAAATACATACAAAGTATTCAAGAGATAGTGAAAAAGGAATACAAAAGGTTATGGAATGGAAATCGTGCCTAATATTGATGATGCATCCCCGAGTGAACTAAGAATAGATGAGGTAGATGAAAAGAGGGAAGCTAGTAAGTAGGTCATTGAGCAACTTACAGAAGCTAATAAAGAAGTATTGTATGACTATATGATGAAGCCTATAGGGCTAATCACATTGGCCCATAATTTCATCAAGAAGACAGAGCATGAATTAAAGAGTCACAACCAAAATTTGTGATGGAGAACTAGACCTGGAGAAAATGTAGTTGAGAAAGATGGAAAATATCATGGAAGACTATGCGCTATGGAAGGAGTACATAGATCAAATGGAATCACAAAGGGTCTCGTGATTGTATTAATTTTTGTAATTGATCCTTTTTATTTTTTCCATTCTCACTTGTTATAATTTGAATGTAGAATATGAAGAGACAAGTCTGAACTGTCCTCTTACAACATGGCGGTTTCAGAATGTAAACATCCCCTCTTGTTTTATAAAAGAGGAGACTGCAAATGAGAAAGAGATTTTGATCTGTTGTATATCGAGACAATACTTTTACTGCATGAATGAATAGAAAAAGAGACATCCATGGAGATTTATGATCCAGATATGAGTATACAATATTTTTCTTTATGCATGTGTCCATTGTATTAATGTATTGAGCATAGTTAAAATGAATTTATTCTCTACTATGTTCTTTATATTTATAATTTTATGAATTTTCTTATGAGTGCAACAACAATGTCATGGATATGATAAGAAATTAATTGTTGTTATGTGTATTTCACTATTATATTAATTCATCACTTGCATATATGAACTTATTCTTTTGCGGGTAATAATAATTTTCACTGTACTCATTCTCATTAGGTTGCTCCTGACAAGGATAGGTTAGATTAGTATAAGGTGCATTTAGAATCATTTTAGGTAGTATTATTTAGATTTGATTTCAGATTTAACTCATTTGAAAATATTATGTTCCCAAATTCATATTAGAAAATATTTTAGAGTGGTAACTAGACCCACATATTGGTCAGAAACGCTACACCAAACAAGAGTAGGTCTAATTGGGACCTACCATTGTGTGTTCTCCCTTACTTGCTTGACAGGACCTGTCAACAGGCAGAAAAACTCACTGCAAGATAAGAGAAAGGATCTCATGAGGTGAGGTATGTCTCATGGAGTGGTTGAGTCATATCTATGTGCAGGCATAGGAATGCAAGAAAAGTTGTTAGCTATGACTTAGGTTCTTGTATCTAAAAATATTTAGAGTAAGAAAGACAATTAATTAGAGTACGTAGTGAAAACATGGTACATGTATAAGAATTAAGTGGAATAATTAATGAAGGTTCATTCATTTTAAATGTGTCAATATATAAATAAAGCAGTGAGTGGTTATTAGATTGTAGAGTTAATATCTAGTTGGAGTAATACATATTATAGTGCTTAAATGTAGAAAGGTTCAGCCACATATAATGACAATGGATGCAATAATGTTAAGGGTTAAGTTGGTTGGAAAATATTGTAGAATTATATTATGGTATGATGTAGAGTACATCATCCCAAGGTGCTAGAAGATTCTAGCAGGGTAAATTTGGGGCATGATTGCTTGAATGGAAGCAATTGCTAATAGGGAATATTGTCTAGAAATGCAGAATAACCAAGTTGGACCTGGCTAGATGGTGCTTAGAAATAATAAATAGGGCACACACTAGAAGAATGAAAAAATGCAAGGCGACAAGGATCTAAATGAATTCCAGGACAACCATCTACAACACAAAAATAAATAAATAAAGTTGGAATGAATATACTTAGAGTGCATAATGGAAGTGATGCATGATACATATAATAAAGCTAGAATGTGTGTGCATGAATCATGCATGAGGAAATTAAATACATCATGCATATTGATGGGAATGTGTACATGCAGACATGCCTGAACATGCTCGTGACATGTTTGTATACTGAGAGAAGTCTACTGATATATATATGAAATAATGCAAATATGATAATCGGGTATGACTAATAATGAATTGTGTATCTAAGGAAATTATTATAGCATGTTTGAAGATGTTGATGATGCCACTACATATGAAAGGAATCCATATGACTAAAAAGGAGGATGGTAAGAATGTTGACCAAGAGAATTGGTGAAGAGATCCGACAAGCTTCTACAAAATATCTGTTGAACATGTAGCATCAATTAATGTAATAAAAACCATGCATGTATTCATTTGGGATTGTTTATGAGGCATGAATGTTGAATGGAATTGAGGTAAGAATTCCCTCAGCTAAATTTCCAATATTTGAAATTGATATAAAGGCATAGGACCTTGAGCATACACATGTTGTGTAATGCTTGAATGCATTTATGATAAATTTAATTGCATATTATGTTATGTTGGTTATGAGATCATAACCAAATCAAGTTAGGAGATATATTCCTTCTATAACAATGAATGTCAAAAATTATAACCATGTGTGGGGCCATGTTGTGGTTGGATATGGAAAGGTTATAGCACCATACAAGTGCGTAATGGTCTTTCCCTATATAATTGATGTTTGGACTACAACCTCTTTGCTGACAAAGGAGAGCACTAAGGGAATTATATTCCTAGTGTTGTGTATGGGTTGGAGATGAAGGTATCCAAATGATCAAGCAAGTAATTAGGAAGATTTTAGATATTGTGTTGAGGCATTGGCTAGACTTTCCAACTCACCATGGTGGAAGACGTGACATAGATATATGGTATTCCAGATTCAATGCAAGAATGCATTATGTAGATGTGGCCATGACTATTGGCACATTGGTTCTGTTTACTGGTAATATTTGATTGCATTATAAAAAATAGGGTGTTGATAATGCATATGTGAGGAACGATGGTTTCATTTCCTTTAACATGATTAAGAAACAAAAGTGATTGAACTGTTAGAAAAGTATAATTCTGAAATCACTTCATGGATTGTTATAAATGTGCAACGAAAAAGTGATGTGCATGAATGCTAACAATTTGTTTGGTTGCATGAAAGTTAAAACAAAATGTAGGTAGAGTGGTCTTGGATATGGAAATGGCGTAAGCCCATAAGGAAGACTAATACCTACAGCTACAAGAGGCAAACATAATGAGTAGAAAACTCATGCTTGGGGAAAAAAAAAATCTTATATAAAACAAATTTGGAAATGAATAAGTGAAATTGTTGTGTTGATGTATCATGTTGGTTGTATGCATATGATGCAGATGAGATAATGGCTATTAAATTTGGGAATCTATGGAAGAAGGCTACTGTTAGGACAATGGGACCCTATGATTTCCACAGGTTACAGATTGTCAGTGGGAATCTGGAAATGAGTTGGCACTCTCCTTGCACAAGAACACCTTGGAAAATGATGGATCACTTGAGGGACTGCGTAGCATAGAAGGGGATGTCTGATATTGGAGGGAGGGTATAAAAAGCAAGAGGAAACTTAGTAATGCATATGTCATGGTGTTTGGAATCATGTGGGTGTGTCAAAGAAGAACATTCAACTAAATTCTTTTCCGTGGCAACTTTGTGAAGCACAAGATAACAATAAAGATGAGTATTGGTTTATGATTTAAAACTTATTTTGAATACGTGTTTATATTTTTGGAGTTAAAAACTCTTGTAACTAAGATAATCATTATATGATAGTGGATATAACGGGTAAATTTTCTTAATGATGGTTACAGGAATAACTGAAGAATGGAACCATAAATTGAGCATAAAAAGAAAGAAAAACTTTAGAAGAGAATAGAAGAGAATATTAAAGTCTAATGGACTTGTTGCAACTCAAAAGAAGAAAAGTGGAGATAAAAATGCAATGTGGGAAGCACATCTGCAACTATTGGAAGATTTGGGGTTGCATGATCACAATTGAGAGTTCTTAGAGCCACATATCTGAGACTTCTTGGTCGACCTTATGCATTAGAAGCGTTGATTAAAAAAGTGGTATAGCTTGAGGGACTATAGTGGAGAGAAGGGGATCCACTTCATCGGGTTGTGAAAGTTAAGGGGAATGAGAGCCTGCTGGTTGGAAATATTGTGGAAATCAACAAATTATGAAAGTGGATGAAATTGAGACTCCTGGGGCCACATCTCTAAGACTTCCTAGCCAACCTGCATTGGAAACCCTGATAAACAAATGGTACAACCCAAGGGACTCCAGTGAAAATAAGGGGGTACATTCCTTGGGTTGTGCAAGTTGTGGGGAAGAGAGATTGTTGGTTGGAATTGCTGTGAGAATGATGAATTGTGAAAACATTATGTATATTTTTTAGGCCAGAGCACCTATAATAAGTTGAAGAGCCTATACATTGATTCAGTCTAAATTTCATGGAATTGTGACATGTATGTGCACCTATATGGTGTTTTGCATTGAGGATGATGAAAAATATAAGCGGGATGGGATGTAATATCCCTAGTTTTAATCCCCACAAATTACAATGTAATTGTGTAGGTGTGAATTAGGCTACTGAGCTGATATGTTGGGGTAAAAAGTATGTATTGATTAATATAGCTGAGGGTTGAACTATGTATATGTACACTAAAATTATTAATAAAAATAATAATTGTTGGTTGCGATATGAGAGGGACGATAGTGATGGGGGGCTATGATTCCACGGGAGAAGGGGATAAAGAGGGTTTTATTCATGTGTTTTAAATCCTAAACCTTTTTCTTGGTTTTATTTTTGAGTGAACCTTCTATTTTGCTGTTGAGTGTTCCCAAAGCCAATCATTTAATTCATGTTATAGGTTGGGTGAGGAAGTCAACACAGTCAGTTATGAAAACATGGGTTGATTGTAATCATCCTTTTATGGGAAGAGTGAGATTCAAGCATGGGTTGTTATGTTTGTTGGGTCTGCATGCATTCATGGTTTTTATTATTTTGTTAGTTTCATGAGTTATTTGGCATGTTGCGTGTATGCAATTTCTAAATGGTATCAAAATAAGCTAAGTTGGTTTTGTAGTAACAGGACTCGGCTTGGAGGTTGGGTACGTTACACAATAGGGCTTAGGATTCCTTGACTTCTCTTGTCTATCCCTTGTCCATCATATCCCATCTTCCTTATGAGCTTGGAACCAATACCTCTAGTATGCTTTTCAAAATCATCAATATTCTCTAGAGAAATGTTTACAGAAGATGAGCTTACCATGGTTATCTCAGCCATGGTGATAGATTTGTTAGTAGCATTGAAAGGTGGCTCTTTTTCCCAGTGCTCTTGGACATCTTCTTGGAGTCTTTCTAAGGCCTCTTCCTTCTTTGCCAAGTCTTGTTGCAGTTGCATGATCATCTGCACGAGCTTATCATCTCGCTAACTATCCATTTGGATGACCTTCTCACCAAAGTGTAAAAGTTGCACTATGTGCTTGTCTCAATCTTCCATGACCATAGTGAGGGAGTCTCGATGTTCTTCAAATTGTTTCTTTGGCAATGGAAATAGTTTAGTAGAGGTATCAACATTCTTCTCCATCTCTACTATACTCTACTTGAAAATTTGGATCTTCTCTTTCAAGCATTCATTCTCTTCTTGAAGCTAAGCATTGTTGGGCCTTAAGTCTTCCAACCTTTCTCTATTTTCTTTTCCCATGCCAAGATCTACAATGGTCTCTTAAAACTTTTGACAGCTATGTCATGGTTAAGGCTACAATTTCTCTCATACCATTTGATCTGTAAACGAGTGATGTATAGCCCACTCACTTCACCAACATGGATCCTTTAATGAAATTACTTCTTTTCTTTGTCTCATACAAAGATCTTTGCTTATTATGCCTACAAGGTCTGCAATATACCAACCAAAGTTCATTGTTTTCTAATGTAACATGCATACAACAATTAGTTGTCAACACAATGGAAATTAGGTCAATAACATACAATGTTCTGCAAATACTTTGAAGTTAGTGACCAGAGATCAATGCTATGTGAGTTCTCCATTCTTGGCGTAGGATCTATGCTTTTGATTGCTACAAGGTCTTCTCTTGGGTGAAATATGTATGCAACAACCAATTACAAACCCCTATGTGCTATATCCATCAGTAAGCATGTGAGGTTATAATGTTTGTTGTCTTGAAACATTGCTTTTGTAGTTCCAAGAAAATTACTAAGTTGCTCTCTCTCTGAGTTTAAATGATGACATCCAACCTTTGTTTGAATGTCTCCATTGTCCAACTACAACACCTTCGAATTCTCTATATAGCCTGCTCTCTAGTGTGCATAACTCAATGCAATGGATATCCAATTTGTAGGTGTATGCTCCAGTGACTAATGGAATGAATAGTCTACTCCGTGTTAGGAAAAAACAATGGCTATGGTTGATCAATACTTACCACATGTTGCATTAGAAATGTGAAGCCATGTTGAACCAACAACAAACTAGTTCTCTACAACAAATACACAAGAAAGGGGCCCAATGATTAGAAAATTGACATAAGACTGCCTAAGGACGTTCCATTGAGTTAACAAACCATAGAAAGTTGGATGGGCATTGTTAAGAACCAAATATCAATATAGGATAGAAAATCCTCAGAATAAGTACTCAACGCCTTGAAAAAGAGAGAATTTCAGATAATAAGCCTCTTCGAGAGGGCAAACTCCTTTTACCCCACATAAATGTTCAAGTACAAGATGATTCCAAATGACAATGTCTCCTTGGTATATATAGGAGACTAGGAAGTATAATTACAACTAATGGAATAAAGCCGACATAAATTAAATAACATTACTAATGTAATATGCCCCAATTAAGGGGTAATGAGCCAATATTAGGGCTTAACATGCCCCTCCGCTTGAGACAAGTGTTGTCCACAATGCTTGAGTAATTCTGGATGCTTCTATATAAAAGACTGATCTTCCCAAGTGGAATCTTCAACCGGTAGTTTCCTCCATTTAATTAGATACTCTGAAATGGATCTATTCCTCAACTGGCGAATTCTTGTGTCAGTGATGGATTCAAGCTCCAATATGATTTTTCCTTCCTCGTCAAGTTCTAGCAATACAGTTTGAACCGGGATCTTGTCACCTATAACCTTTTTTAAGCACGAAACATGGAAAACTGGGTGTACTCGTGAATATGCAGGCAACTCCAATTTGTATGCCATAGTACCAATCTTTTGCAACACCTTATAAGGGCCATAGTACTTTGGTGATAATTTATCATCCTTCTTGGCTTGCTTGAGGGACATCTATTTGTATGGTTGTAGTCCTAAAAACACCCAATCCCCTACTTCAAAAATTATTTCACTACAATGTTGATCTTCTTGTTGTTTCATGCGATTTTATGCCATCGTCAGGTTGTCCTTTAAGATTTGGAGAACTTGTTGTTGATGCTCGATGTGATCTTCCACTGCTTGAACCTTAGATTTTTGTTTTAGAGAAGAAGTGATGGAAGGAGGGTGGTATCCATAAAGTGCCATAAATGGTGTCATTTTTGTTGCAGTATGAAAGGAAGTGGTATACCACCATTCTGCCAAGGGTAACCATTTGAACCATTGTGTTTGTTTATCAGAAACAAAGCAACGAAGGTAGCCTTCTAGACATTTGTTCACTATCTTGGTTTGTCCATCAGATTGAGGATGATAGGATGAGCCATGAGCCAATTGAGTACCCAAACAAGAAAATAATTCTGTCAAAAAATGTCCAGTGAAGAAGGGATCTCTGTCACTTACAATAATCTTTGGGCTGCCATGTATCTTTTGGACTGTCTCCATGAATGCGGTGGCAACTATACTAGATTTGAAGGGATGAGAGAGTGTACAAAAGTGTGTGTACTTGGTCAGTCTATCAACAATCACCATGATGACACTCTTTCCTTCACACTTCGGTAACCCTGTGATAAAATCCATGGAAACCTCCTCCCAACACTAACTTGGGATGGATAATGGTTGTAAAAGACCTAGGGTCTTAATTATTTCCACCTTATTTGGGTCTTAATGGTTGTAACTTCCTCATATCAATCTTAGGAACATGGTTGGTCTTCAACCCAAAGTTGGAGTTTCTCCATTCTTGATTCAACTTCCTTGTGTCCTCATCATGAATTTTATGGGATGCATTTTCACTTTCAGGAGTCCTCTCTATTAAGAAACTTTTCAATCCTTCCATGATCTCCCCTTTTAAAGCGCCCATCTTAGTATTTATTGCCTCAAACTTAGCTTCTGTTGAATCCATCATCTCTTGTAGTTCATCTTTTGTTACTGTCTTCTTTTGTAAATTATTTATGTCCCTATGCATTTCTTCACCTTCATCAAGAGTCCAAATAGGATTGTCTGGAGGCTTATTTGGTGTAGAAGTTCCCTTTTTTGGTGGCATGTTGGCCAAGTATCACTTTAAACCTTGATTTTGAGGTGGTTCTGCTAGACAATCTTCCTTTTATTGTATCTCCAAAATTTCGGCTTTTCTGAGTATGAATTTTTATTTTTTGTAGGTCTCTGATATTTCTTTTCTTCAATGCCATGGGTCTGATAAAAATTGGATGTGCCAGGTGGAATTTACGGTAACTTCCCCACAACTTGCTGATTTTTTGCCTTTCGAGGAGATCTAACTTGTATAACATGCCCCACACAAAATAATTGATATAAAATTATGAAACTTGTACCCAAACTACTACGAGCTGTCCACTATCCAATGCAACTAGTCTCACTCAATTTGGATACCCTAGGAATAAGTAATGATTGTTTTACCCGGAACACCTACTTTAGACTAGTCAGATACCCTATCTTCCACAGGGTGTATATACAAATTTAAGATGACCCAGAAGCTGAAATTGCCACCACATATACCTTACTATTTTCTGTGAATATCCTCTAGAGTTCAAGGTCTGAAATGTTACAGAAAAATTTTTATAGCGAAAATTCTGCAATGACTCAATTCAGGATGATTCCAAAACCCTATCTTATAAAGGTTGTATCTCCAAAAGTATAAGGCCTTGGGAGCTGAAATTTTAACCCAACGTACCTTGATCCGTCTACTAAATATCCTCCAAGTTGTTCCTTCTTATTCATTGTAGAAAAAAGTTATAGCGAAAATGCCACGGTGTCTTAGATGTAGCAGTGAAACCCCAAGGCCTTGAGCTCTGATACCATATGTTAAGAACCAAATATCAATATAGCATAGAAAAACCTCAGAATAAGTACTCAATGCCTTGAAAAGAGATAATTTCAAATAATAAGCCTCTTCAAGGGGGGAACCTCCTTTTACCCGACATAAATGTTCAAGTACAAGATAGTATATATAGGAGACTATGAGGTATAATTACAACTAATGGAATAAAGCCAACATAAATAAAATAGCATTACTAATGTAATATGCCCCAATTAATGGGTAATGAGCCAATATTAGGGCTTAACAGGCATGAAGCCTATAATAATGTTGATTCCAATAGTGTAATAATGTATTGTTCAAAATTTCCATAAGAGTTGTCAAAACACAACGTTTAAGCTAAAAGCCAACATTAGGTATCTCTCCACCAAATTTTTCATGTTGTATTGGATTGGATTAAATCTACCAAGGTAAATAAGTTGACCAACAATGGATTAAATCATGCATGAGCTAACTTAATTTCCCAACAATTAACTTCATCGCCTAGGGAGAGAAAGAGGGGTTGTGTGTAGTTGGTACGACTCCTGTACGACCTCTGTGTGAGAGATAAAACACCCAACATTAAAAAAACACCCAACAACTAAAAATTCTCCCTAACAACTGAAAATTTAAGTCAACAATGCAAAATTTGATCCAACAGATAATTTAAATGCTCAACAATGTCTCAAAATACCCATGCATGTAAGAATTTGACTAGGGGAGAGATTGAACTCGATCTAGGCGGTGGAATTGACCGAGGTGGAGAGTTGAAGTGTAGAGGAGTGAGAAATTCACCCCAACAACCAAAAATGAACCGAAATAAAAACTCTCTATATAAGTGCAATAGTCAAGTGGTAACTTCCATCGATCTCCATTTCAGAAAGAAATGAGTGGAGGTGATCTTGGGGCTATTCAGATTCATAAGATAGTGGAAAATGGTACTGTGTATATAATTTAATAGGAAATTGCACATTTGTTGAGAAATGAAGCAAGTGATAGAGTCTTAGCATACAATCAGTAATTCATACAACAATTTAAACACACCATAAGACAAATATTTTACCTTGGAAACTCAATTAGGAAAACCACATTCAAATGGGGGCTCAGTTCTTCATTATGACAATCTCTGGTACATTGCTTTCATGCTTCTTCCTCTCTTGTCCAAAAAAGACCCCTTGAGAATGGGAGTGAAGGAGGGAATAGGGAGACCTAGGGAATAAGGGAAGACCAAAAGCAATGGCCCTTCACTTTCTATTCCTCAACCTTCTCTCCTATTCGTTTTTCTTTTTTTTTTAATATTTTAATTATCACACTTTTTCCTTCTCATTTCATTTTGTCTCATTCAACATTGTTTTCTAACCTTCATGAATCGCTTGGTTAATTGTGCAAGTATTGAGTCTTACAACCATTCATCAATTCAGATCCATTTCAGATCATTATGCGTACACGAATCATGAGATAATTTAATATAATCTCTTTAAGTGCAACCACATGTTTAATCACTACCTCAAAGTGACCTATGAATATACAAAAATTAAATATTGCCAACTAATAAAAAATTCCTTTCTCCTTACCAACAGATCCAACTCCTTTAATTTTCAAAAAACTTTGTAATCTCTAAAATTAAGAAAAACTTTACGTCATATATATAGATATTTTAGAAAAAACTTTATAAAATCTTTCTCTTATAAATATTTAAATGAAAGAAAGACACCTTCAAAGGATTCAACCACATTTGAACTTTATGATTTATGATGGTGAATACCTCTATCACATCATTCAATTAATTGAACTAACTCCTAAAACATAAAGTTGATGTAGATCCTTGTTTTTAATATATGTCTATATGTATGTTCTACAACCTATATTTTATTTAAAAAATCCATGTTACAAGCATGGATATGTGATATATTGTCCAACAATGTGTATTTTGTTAAAAAATCCATGTTACAAGAATGCCTAAAGAGTTGTGAAACATAATGTATGTTGTGTAAGCTTGTATACTTATATAAATGTAGTTCTGAAGGGAGTTCAACTAAACATTAAGTGCTAGTATAGTAAATTAATTATTGTTGTATTGTCTCGTATATATTGTTTTAGTTAGATATATTATTTAGTTAAAATGAAAAACTCTCAACTAATGATTTGACTTACTACATGATACTTAATATTTCCCACTAGACATCCATCGTTATAGAACCAAGCTGGCACATGTTATATTTCCCACTAGACATCCATCGTTATAGAACCAAGCTGGCACATGTTATAGTGGACTTACTACATGATACTTAATATTTCCCACTGGACATCCATCGTTATAGAACCAAGCTGGCACATGTTATAGTGATTCCACTCCCTCTGCATTTGGTAAAACTGTGACACCACAGCGTGACTCCCGCAACTCCCTCTCGAGGACATCATGAGGATGAGAGCGCAATATACGGGTGGTGGACTGTACATCTTGAATGTTGACTCTTGTCGTGGGTGACAATGAGGTGACAAGTCAATAAGCAGATTTGTATATTTTGTGAAAGGACTATTATGTCTTGCTGTACCTCACATTCACACATAGTGCCTTGGCATCATGCTCACGTTTGATAGAATCCATACAGAAATTCCAATAATTCAATGGAGTATGTGGATGGAACCCTGACAGCAAACTATAACCAAATATTTCTTGTCAAAAGTACTATTTTATGTGAACTTTTAGTTGTACACCTGATCTTTATGGTCAAAAAGTGTTGTTTTATGTGAACGTTTAACCTAAATATAATTGCAGGTGGCATAGTAGACAAATGTGATGTGTACTTCATAGTTTTTGTTGACACTTAATATATTTTATGAGAAAATTTTGAGGTATTTTTTATTTTAATACAATATTTGTATTTAAAGTAAATGGTAATTGTAAATGATTATTTTTTTATTTTTTTAAATTATGTTAATAATTTATGAATAAATTATGTATATACCTTAAAATTCACTTAAAATAAAATGACAAATTATCAATCCATATATAATAACATAAATTAGTATAATTCATAATAAATTTAAATTATTTATAATTTATATGATTAATTATTATTTAATTTAAATTTGATTAATTATTATTTATAGTTTATATGATTAGTATCTATATGTCTTTTAAAAGACCTGATGTAGAATATATTTTTAGATAAACATTTTGTACCTAGTTTTATGAGTATATTTCTAKCTATGTTTTTATAATTAAAGTCTTTAATTGATTCGTTTTTTGCTTCATACATCCTTCACTAAATTCTTTGTAGATCTTCTAATATGCTTTCATTTACACAAGGRTGAAGAATCATGGACATGTTTTTATCCATTTCTCTTTCCAAACGTTATATTATATATATAAAGATTTAGTATCTCATTGAAAGAATTTTTTGGGTATTGATATTTACTTCGAAAAAATAAAATTGTTGAGTTTGGTTTCATTTTCAATTTAAATTGAAAATGTCTATTTTATTAAAGTAAGATTAGATATTAGATATTGTTATTGTGTTTTTTTTGTTTTTTTTTAAATTAAGAAAAATCTTATAATATTTAGGGCTATTTATATAAAAAAAATTGATACAATCTCAAGATTTTGACATGTAATAATATTATTGTGTGTACATAAAGCTTGACTTTTTAAAATAATTTATTGATGGTTTATAAGGGGGTAGAGTTTGTTAATTGGGTTTAGTCCGAATGGTTTGTGCTTAGGGGTGTTCCCTCCACCCAGGTTCAATTCCCGCAAGTGATATGTTGAGCTCCTAAATGAATACACTATAAAAAAAAAAGCCTTAGCCTTCTGCAAAATCTAGTTTATCGAGGATACCGTCCTTGAAATGAGGGGAAGTGTCGAGTGGTTCCCTCGAAAAAAAAAGCTGAGGGGTAGAGTTTCACTCTTCCAAATATCATTGGGTTTTGAACCATTAACATATTTCCTTATGTCTAAAGAAGATGAACTCTTAGCCAATTAGAAGTAATTTTATATCATATTCTATAACCAAAAAATACTTTTAGCCTACCATTCATATTTACAAGAGAATCATCATTAAAATTTCCATGAAAGAATGATGTGATATTTAAAAATACCTAATCTTTAACCCTAGTTTCAATTTAACCTAATTTTACAATTTAACCAAAATATTAAAACCATAGCATTTAAGGATCCGATATATTTATGGTTTCTCTTTATACTTAATTCTTCAATTGAGTGGACTTTTGCTTTATAGATTTGTC
>JASDQU010099914.1:584673-654205 GCA_032191745.1 Picea mariana | reverse complement strand
CCCTTTCAATCGCCTCTTCCATATGCCTTATCCTCTTGCGAGGTTGCATGTGGCATGATTACCCTCGCACTGATCAGGCCGGACGGCTCTACGGATGGGCGGTTCACCATCCCATCCCTCATTAAACCATCCGCCTACCAGTCTGCGAGCCATTAAATTTCAGGGCCAGCGAGCCGCTTTTGGTTCTCCGGGCCAATGGAGTCCAAATACAATATTTAATTCTCGGTGGAAGTTAACACCACCTTTTCAGGTGCCTTCCACCGCCATCGTGGTCTCTTTTCTGCACATCCCCTCATAAGCAGTCCTGAAATAAATTCAAAATGTTATTCACATTCATTGACCTCTTCCTCAAGGTCCATTTACATCACATATTCACATTTATGAGTTTGCCATAGTTCTTGGCCAGTCCAATTATATTTACAAGTTGGGGGAAACAGGGTGTTACAAAATAAATCAATGGTCAATCTTTGCTTCATTTATAACTTGGAGTAAGATGATGAAGGAACGATTTTTTTCTTTATTTACTATTATCAGAATCTAGTCAATTAAATTTTTCCTTGTTTGCTATATTTAATCTGTTAAATTTTTGCTTGCTATTTTAATCTAGATAAATAATTTTTAAACAACCATTAAATTTGTATTTAACATAAAAATCACTAAAATAAAAATGTGATGGTGGAAAATTCATCCAAATGCAGATGGTAATGAAAATTTAATGTAGAGGATTGAAGGTGCATGGATAGGTTGGCCTCAAATAATGGATTTAGTTTGCTCGTATGATAGTCTAAGTGTATTTGATATCGAATCCAAGATAAAACTGAGGCACATGATCCTCCTTATTAAAATAAGTCTAGGTAGTGCAATAATGCTTATTTATTTATTATAGCCTTGACCAACACAAGCATGCATAGGCGCGCATGTTTTCTAGTTGAATTTTTCCATGGTCAATTCCAATTGCAACGAGTGTACATTTCTACCTAAAAACTCAATAGGTAAACACAAAAGCGACGCATGCACTACATCATGTGTTCACCTCAGCAACAATGGTCGAAATTACGATGCTCAGAAACTACAAATAATAAAATGCAAGCTTCAATTCATCGATTGTGGTCCCAATATCGGCACAAGCAGGCCTTGGTCACTTAGGGTTTCCAATGCTCCCCAAAAGATTAAAGGGATATGTACAATATGTCGCTTGATGTCTAATGAAGCAGTTTATGTTAGTATAATTCATGTTTAACTATGTGAAAATTACCGTCTACAATGCATCATGTTGAATTAATAATGGTCATGAATATAGATTGCATAGGATAATGCTAGGACCATGCTAGATAACTTTCCATATTCCCAAGCCAGTATCACTTACGTCAATTTACAACTATAATGGAAGCTTCTTTGCAGTATATTATTCAGTTGATCAAAGAGTAATAGATCCAATCGTTGGAGAAGCAACATCAATAAAAACTCAAATTTCAAAGAGTGAGTCGTATTCAGTAAATGCTTGGTTGAATCGTAATTATTGCATCAATTTTTCTCTCAAACGAAAATGCATCTCGGCAATAGCAACTTAGATTTGAAAACTTGTTCCACCTAAATTGGCAATGATTTCAACAATCTACCTATACCATCCACATGTCGGGCATTCCATCATCATTGAATTAAATAAATTCAATGCAACAATAAGACAAGGCATGTCCCATCTAAAGAGAACAACTAGAACAACATTTCATGATAACCAACACACAACGTTTTCAGTGCCTCCCCTTATTCTTTCCATATAGCTTTTGCAGAGAGAGAATCAACAAGACATAAATCTAAAGAGTTATCAATAATGACACAACACCAAATTCATCAAACGTTAAAAAGTTGTAGTAGTACCAATCTCTTTGATGAAAGCTTGAGAACATGGATGTTGGAGTGAGAAGCAACTTCATCCAAGTCAAGGAACTTAATTTCCTTACTCTTTGTTTCTTTCCCTCAACTATGAACTGAGGTTTTCTTTCCGTCTAGTGGCATTAGACTATTTCTAATCGACAAGGGGTTGTGTATATGCTTTAAGACAAACACACTACATGCCAATCAACATACTCCATAGCTATATTTTGATTAGCTAATGGTGGCCAGCTATTCCTCGAGTAAAACTCAATATTTGGCTAGAAATCCCTCTATTTGAAATTATCCAGAATGTCCAAAGATTTGGCGAAATAATGGGATCCATGGCTACCGGTAGAAGGGAATATTTCAAAGAATACAATTGGCTTCCATTACCAACTCTTTTGTAATTTTATGTTATTATACAAGAGAGATATTTTACTTGAAAATAAAATAAATCTAGTTAAAAAAAACTTCTAATTACCTCTAACTAAAACAAATCAGGTAAAAAAAAATTTATAATAGGCTTCTCTATAGTTGCAGAACAAGATTATCCTAAGCTTATAGTTGCAGCACAAGATTATCCTAATATTAATTGTATCATGGACAAGTGCAAAATATGCTCAAATGCATTAATTTAATATCATTTAAACTAAATAGTTAACTGACCTCCATGTCGATCCAAATGTTTTGGTGTACTGTCTATGAGCTTCTGTCCTATATTGTCCTGGAAAGAATGGAGGTGAAGACGCGGTTAGTGACAATAATGGAGGTGAAGACGTGGGTTTAACATCAAGGGGATGAAAAAGACATCACAATAGCAAAAGAAAACACAACCACAACCAAATTCGTTTGTGACAATGACATCACCAAACAAGACATTGCTATAGCCAAATTCGTTTGTGGGAATTCCATAGCCAAAGAATACATCGCCACAACCAAATTCTATGAGTGCTTTCTTTTTATTTACTTTTCAACAGTGTAGTTTCTCTTAATCTTGTTCATGTTCTTTTATTTTTACTAATTAAATATATTTAAAAAATGAATATTTATTACAAATAATCATCCCTTTAATATAAATACAAATAACTATAAATGGAGTAAAAGTGTGAATGCCACCTAAAACACTTTTTCACACACAATTTATATATATATATATATCTTAATTATTTAGGAAGGATTTTTAACTTTGTTTCAACTATAAACATTTGTAAATCTCCCTCGAAGATGTATATACACAAATAGATATAACAAAGTTGTACATCCATGATGTATATTCTAATGTATACACGTGCTGAAAGTTGCGGTATTAAGTGCATAATAATTGCCCCTCTTTGACATCATATTTCGTCCATATGTAAGCTTCTCCAGGTTGCATATCCACTCTGTCAAAGTTACTGAAAACCGATTTTCAAACTCAGTAGACGCTGCAGTGGGAAAATAAAATCATCTTCAGTTTAATATTAAACGTGCAGATTGGAAGGAATCACCAACTATTTGTTTCACTATATCTAACCCAAAACAGAAAAAGAAAATTTAAATTGTAGAGATGCTCAGAGATCTCCTGGATGATCTCCACGACCTCCTTTTGGAACTCTAGATGATCTCCACGACCTCCTTTTGGAACTCTAGTGTTCCCTAAACGTCCTCTTTCACCTCCGGATCATCACACCTCTGTACCTCGACGGGAAAATCGGATGTCGAATCCACGCTCCTCCGTCGTTGCGTCGCCGTGGATGCATCTTTTCTGGCAGAGCCGTATAGCCTTGCGGCCAAGGCCACCAAATTCTCGGCCGAATGGAGAGCCAAGAGCGACAAGAGAAAGTAGAGCTCACCAGATAATAGCTAGGACAGGAAGGGGGATGCGGAAAATGCTTCCAGTTGCAGAGGACATCCTTTCATGCTTCCATTTATTTGTTGCTCCTTTTGTTTTAATAGTTTTAGGGATCACGCATGAAAATTACAGTTGGATGGAGCAGTCATAGCGGGTATTAAGGGATCGTGCATCCAAAATACAGTTGGACAGTGCAGTTCTAGTGGGTGGACAGCGCAACAATAAATATAATAATATTTATAATTAGCAAAACTTAGTAGCTAGCAAAAAATACTAAGACAAACATTCAAACTAATGTTAAGTAAGAGTCTAGCATTAATCCACCTTCGAGCAATGCATAAACACAAAAAGAACTACAATGAAAAACTTTGCATAAATAGCTGAATAATACATCGGAGTGTGTACAAGGGATGGAAAATTTATTTCTATTGCTAAAACATGAAATGATCTCAGAAATTATCGGATTTTTCAATAAAACACTGGTTAAAACCTAAGTCTTAAACTGCTTGTGAAACTAATGTAAAATCAAAATCCTATTTTTATAATCCCGTAATCCCTGGCCTAAAGGGAGGGACTAATAAGAACAAGGCAATAAACAGATTCTATCATATATCTAAACAAGCCACGGTAGGGTGTCCGAAGCTTCCAAAGGCTATACCCCGGTCCATGTGAGTCGTTTTTTTTTTTATAACCATTTATATTTTCATTTGTTTGATTTCTTAAATTGTTTCTTCAAATGTTGATTAATTGCTGCCGTTAGGGTATCTTGGTTCCTCTTACAAATTACAAAATCGAAGGCTTACTCAATGCTAGATAGGCCAATGATAAGAAAATAGGAAAGAAAGGAATCAATGGATAACGGATCACTTATTGAACGGGTAGGTTGGGAATGACGGTGCAATTGTATAATGATGTGAAATACCTCATTCATCTAATTAAAATCCCTATGTGATCGGTGTCATATTATATCCCTCCTATGGATGCTCCTGTCAGTGTTCTTCTGCACCGCTGACTCGAGTCTAACTTCTAAAAGACGCCTCGGGTCAGCCTACGGTTTTCACATTGTTCCATATTTAACGATCAAGTTGTTGACAGGCTTGAGGGAAGCTTCAGGATTTGACATTTGATTACATTGTCAAAAATTACAGAGTGAAAATTATGTTAGGTAAGCTAACATAATCAGTTAAAATTTCTGAGCAAAAATAATTAGAAAGGATCAAATTAAAGAGTTTTGAGGTTAATCTGTCAATCAGATGAAATTCGTTATATCAAATTCATAAGTTATATAATCTAAATGAAAAACAGAGCTCTGAATTCCTCAGCCGCATCAGAAAAATACTCTAACTCTTAACATATGAGCAGTAAAATTTTATAGAGAGCTGAATCCATATATACAATCACAATCTATTTTTTCTTGATAAACCTAAGCAAAACTTAAATATCAAATTCTAATAAAAGCAAATCGAGAGAGAAGCAAATCATTATCCCGTTCTCGGACGATTCGTTACTCGTTACTCTCTTCGTACGCGTTTCGAATACTTCACTAGTCATCTGCCGTGCTAAAAAGATAAACATATTTGATTCAATTCAATATTGATGGAAAGTTTTTATCTTTCTCCTCACACCGCGGGATGTCAAAATAATAATAATTAATAAATATTAATCAGAATCAAGCCACATGCAGGCTGCATTACGGAACAACGACCTTTCTGCTTGTTTTATTCAACCCTACAACGCAAGTTTCTTTATTTTTTATTCTGATCTATCCTGCCTTCTGCCTATAAAATACTTACAATTCTTCTATCTCTTACAGATTTGTGAGAATCAATTCAATTTCTCGAGCTCATTCTATATCAGTCTCAGTTTGCTTTTATTGAGTTTGATAGCGCAGATTGTCAATATTAGTCTGCGTTCAGTATTTGTGCTGAAATCAATAACGGGGAGAGGATTATCAATATGAGGAAGATCCTGAAGATCTTGCAGAAATTGAGAAAGTCGCAGATATTGTTAAGGTCCGAATCAATTCATCAGCCCATCTCCTCAATTGTTCCAGCAGGATGTCTACCCATTTACGTAGGGAACGAGCGCCGTCGTTTCATTGTGGGCATACACTACTTAAACCACCCTCTTTTAGCTGAGCTTCTCGACTTGTCTGCAGTAGAGTTTGGGTATTCGCAGGGAGCGATCAGAATAGCTTGTGATATTACGCTGTTCGAGCATCTCATGAGGCTTCTTACTCACAGGAATCCGTCTGCCCATTACATTCAAATGACAGATCTGTTAAATCAACAGCAATTTTCAGGGCCATAAGTTGGAGCTCGTTCATATGTGTGAACAGCAGATCGGTTGTATTTGAAAGCGGAAACGGAATTTACATCTAATCGTAGGTATAAATTTTGCGAGACGGATTCCACACGAAAGATGAGAATCTAAAATATTGTCTGTATGCCATCATTTTCCGTTGTAGAACCTGTTTTCACCTCAACCAGGCCAGTCCTGGCTAGAAGCAGCCTACTCGACAAAAATCAGCCAACTCTTCCCTGTAATTCTCAGTACCAAAACAAAATATTTGTGAGGTTCACTTGATTTCTTTCCTTCTTTCGCTTGTTTTCGGCACAACATTGCGTAAAATTTGAGCAGTTTTATTTGGATACCGTGAATTAGACTTACAGCAGATCTAGTCTACACGAGATCTGAGAGCGTGTTAGTCTATTAAGAAGAGTAAAAATGCATTGAACTACTGTCTATCAAGTTTTCTATGCTCATGAAAATCTCTGTATTATTTTATCGGATGTATTAGTATTTATAATTTCTCTTATTGGTTTTATGGGGCTGCAATGGCTTAGTGATCGAAAGCATTGAGTAGGGAGAACAATCTTTCAATGAGCTCTTTTGCAATACATTTCATGGTTTCCTACTGTGTAGGGTTTGCCACTGAGTGGACAAGATGAGGGAATTGTATCACAATTATGAAGCGAAAGAGAAATTAACCGTTTCGATATTTTACAGCTCGCAACCATTTAATTCGTAATCTTTAGACTGGCACTTCCTCCTCCATGATCCATGATGGTTTTTATATTTTGGAGAATTGGATCATGGTTTTTATATTTTTGAGAATTTATTTGAACTTAGATTTAGGATCTATTAAATAACTAGAAGGATAAAAACGATTAAAATGTAACTGAATGTTTAAAAAATTTAAAGTTAATCTTATATTTAAAATTTATTAAATAATTAAAAAATAAAAGGCAATCTAAATATAATTCAATATTTAAAAATTCATATACAAATTAGTGTTGGTATCATACGGTGAATTAATAAAAAAACAAAAAACAAAACTTTCCAAATAGAATACCTTGGTCTCGTGTTTACATCAACTTTATCTCTTTTGAAATAAAAACCTTGAAAAACTTATACAATTTCTCTTTATTTGAAGATTAAGTTTGACACTTCGGACACGAAGTTGCGCTCCAATATGACTGAAAGTTATATGAAGTTTATGTGATCTTGATTTGCAAGTTTATGTTTTTTAAAGTCCAGGCTCGTTTAACAATGATGCTCCTTTACTTCAGTTAGCATGTGGAAAAAAGGTTTTGAGAGTTATATCAAAATAGTTATTGCAAATATTAATTACAATTGGGTGAGCTTTAAGTCTTTGTCTATTGAGTCAACGAGTTTGCAAGATTTAATTTCTTGAGTTCCACGTTTAAGTAAACTCAATTTTGTGAGTCCGTAAGTAGGGGAGTTATTTATGAGTTGATCTTTAATCTTTCTCAAGTTTTGTTGAGATTGTGTTACTTGATAGTTATTAGCAGTAGTAGTTGTAAGTAGTCAAGGAAGTAGTTATTAGCAGTAGTAGTTGTAAGTAGTCAAGGAAGTCTAAGAGCATAAGCAATGGTTTTGTAAGTTTGTATAAGGTGTTAGAGTCGAAGCTCTCGACAGTGTATTGTATTAGTATAATAGCGTGTAACATTTAGTTGTTAATATATATCAAGTATCTGTTCTTGAGTAATTATGACTTCTTTTATGTTTGTGAATTCATATGTTAAAGGATAGCAAAATGTTGATTTCGTGACAAGAAATTGTTTTATTAAGTGTTATTATAACATCACGGAGTCTCTAAACTACATGATAAGTCCAGTGATCAGTAACGAAGAATTCCATTACGTGGTCTTTGTAACTGTGCTATGCAGAGTTGTGTGCACGTTGTAGATCCGAAATCTCGAATCAGAGCAGGTTTATCAAAGCAACAACTCTGTTGAAAAGTGAAATGATGGCCTCTACTTCAAATATGAAACCTCCCACTTTTACATGAAATAATTATCAGTTATGTTCCTTAACCATGAAGGAGTTATTTTGGGGTCAATATGTATGGGAGAGAGTAGAGAATGGGTATGTGGAACCAACAGATCAGGAAGTGTACAATGCCCTCACACAAGTTGAGAAGGATGCTTTGAAATATCGAAGGAAGACAAATGAAAAGATGATGTTTTACATACATCAAGCCATGAATGAGAGCATACTCCCAATATTTGCATTAACAAAGAAAGCCAAAGAAGCATGGGACATACTAGAAAATTATTATCAAAGTATGGACAAAGTCAAGACTTCAAAACTACAAATTCTTATAAGATATTTTGAAACTCTGTCAATGAAAAACACAGATTCAATAGATTCATTTTACACCAATGTTATTGGCCTAATAAATCATATTAAGTCTCATGGAGAAACCATAGACGATAAAAACGTTGTTGAGAAGGTACTTAGGAGTCCCTCCTAAATTTGATACCCTTGTTGTGACTTTAGAAGAGAACAAGTTTTGAGTTAGTTTATCCTAGATGAGCTGCAAGCCTCCCTCATTAATCATGAGCAAAAATTAAATAGATCAAATATTTCAATATAAAATGCATTTTCCGTGCAATCATCTATAAGTCGTGGAAGAGAAATCGAGAGAGCTAACTCTAGAGGCATAGGAAGAAATTATTATAGAGGTGGAAGCAGTAGTTGTCCTAGAAATACTGGTGGAAGAGGTCAAAATCCAAATAATAGTCATCCAAGTAATCAGAAATTTGATAAATCAAAGATTCAGTGTCATTAGTGTAAAAAGTATGGACATTATGCATATGAGTGAAGAAAGAGACAGTATAATCAGAACAACCCTATAGTCACTCCAACCCTATGTTTCTTGAGCGCACTGAAGTAATGCCTATAATTTCCCTAGTTGAGAGCAATGTTGCTCAAGAAACTCCATGTGACATATGGTATTTAGATTTAGGCTGTAGTAATCACATGACATGAAACTTAGAGTTCTTTTCTAGTTTGGATAAGTCAATCCCAACTAAAGTTACACTTGGAACATATATCCAATTCATTGTCTTAGGCAAAGGCATTATAAACATTTCAACTAAGCAGGGGGAGAAAAACATTATACCCCATGTTTATTATGTTTCTAGTCTAAGATTAAATTGATGAGCATGAGACAATTGTTACAAAAAGGATATAGAATCTACATGGAGGATAATCATTGCGTGATTATGCACATATATCCAAGCAATCAACTTATTGCAAAAATTTAGATGACAACCAACATAATGTTTCCATTAACATTGAATCCAACTATGAAGAGGTAAACAACATAAGTTGTCTATGACATGAAATATGCATACTTTGACACTGCATTCAAAGGAGAAAGCAAAGCAGTAAGTGTGCATAGTTCTAAAGAAGGAAAAGGTAGTGCACGCAATATCAAATAAAGGGAAGACAATGGCACATAGATGTAGGCAACATTCCAATCTGAAGTGCAGGATGAATCTTGGTTGTGGCATTTCATATTTGGACATTTAAAATTTATAGGTATGAATATTATACACACAAGGGATATGGTGAAAGGCCTACCATTAATTGAAAAACCATAAAGAATATGTTAAGGCTGCATTTTTGGAAAGCAACATAGAGAATCATTTTTAGTTGGCAAGTCATATAGAGAAAAATCTCTACTAGAATTGTAGATTCAGACATTTGTGGGCCAATGAAAACACCATCTATAGGAGGCAGTACATATTTTATCACATTTATTGATGATTTGTTAAAAAAGAAATGGATTTATTTCCTAAAACATAAATTTCATGCACTTGGTTGTTTTCAGAAATTCAAATCACTTGTGGAAAAGAAAAGTGGTTATTACATCAAGGTTTTAAGAACTAATAGAGGATGAAAATATGTTTCACGAGAGTTCATAGATTTTGTAAAGTTCATGAAATCTACAAGAAATTCACTACACAAAATACACCACAACATAATAGTTTCATAGAAAGGAAGAACCAAACCATCATGGAAATTGATCGCTCTATGTTGGAAGCCAAACATTTTCCAAATGAGTATTGGATCGAGGCAATAGAAATTGCAATATACATCATGAATAGATGTTCAAAAAAGAGTGTGAGAAACAAAGTTGCTCAAGAGGTTTGGACAAGTATGAATCATAATGTAGCACACTTGAAGTTTTTGGTTGTGTCACATATGCACATGTTCCAGATGAGCTTAGAAAGAAGCTAGATAACAAAGGACAAAAATGTATATTTCCTTGGTACTATGAAGATAGAAAAGCATACAAACTTTATGATCCTATTGCAAGAAAATTCATAATCAGTTACGATGTTCAATTTGTGGAAAATGAAACATGGGATGGAAGCATAGAAAGGATAGTCATAATCTTTTATGATATTGAGCATGATCACACAGAAGAAGAAGTGCTTCAAACACCATGTACAAGTCAGTGTGAAGTTCCTTCCACACCTGGAAATGCGACATAAAGCACGACACAAACTACTCCAGTGAGAATTGTAGGTGCATAATCCACACCTAGAGCGCAACAAACACCAGCAAGAAATCCAAGTATTTCTACATCTCCAGATCCAACATTAGCAAGTTTGTTACCAAGGAAGAAAGGAAGTCTACGTGAAATATATAATGTTGATACAGAAAGATAATTTTCAATATTTTCTCTGTTTTCATGAATAGATGATCCATTAACCTTTAAAGAAGATTTCAAGGATGATGTATGGGCACAAGCCATGGATGAAGAAATTAAACCCATAGAGAAAAATCAGACATGGAAATTTGTAGATGTACCTAAAGACAAGGATGTGATATGTGTGAAATGAATTTATAAAACTAAGAAAGATGTATATGGAAATGTTCAGAAGC
Organism: Picea mariana; assembly: GCA_032191745.1. Lineage (NCBI taxonomy): Eukaryota > Viridiplantae > Streptophyta > Pinopsida > Pinales > Pinaceae > Picea > Picea mariana. The sequence continues at coordinate 643,293 of JASDQU010099914.1, read as the reverse complement.
ACAAGGAAAGAATAGTTGCAAGAGGTTTTACACAACACCCTGTAATAGATTTCAATGAAACATTTTCACGAGTTGCGTGCATGGACACATGGTGTTAGACATTGTTGCGCAAAAAAAATGGTTTGTTTATAAAATGGATGTAAAGTCAACATTTTTTAATGGACATTCATAAGAAGAAATATATGTGGAACAACCACAAGGCTATGAGATTCCAGTAAAAGAAAACAAAGTATATAGATTGAAGAAGAAACTGTATGGATTAAAGCAAGCTCCTAGAGCTTGGTACAGTCGCATAGATTCCTACCTCATTCAAAATGGTTTTCAAAGAAGTTAAGGTGTGCAAACATTGTACATAAATTCCCATAAAAAAGGTAATAAGTTAATCACTTTCTTATATGTAGATGATTTGATTTTTACAGGTGATTTTGGCATAAAAGAATTTAAGTCAGTCATGAAGGATGAACTTGAAATAATTGATTTGGGGCTTATGAAATAGTTTTTGGGTATTGAAGTTCACCAGTATAAAGATGTTATATTTATTTCATAATCTAAATATGTGCATGAAATTTTGAAAAGCTTCAACATGATAAATTCCAAACCTTCCCCAACACTTGTCATAACAGGATTGAAATTAAACAAGGAAGATGAAGGGTCCAAGGTGGATCCTACTCTATTTAAAAGGTTGGTAGGAAATCTTATGCATCTAACTACAACAAGGCCTGATATTATGTATGGAGTGATCCTAATTTCAAGGTTCACAGAAACTCCAAAAGAATCACATTGGAAGGAAGGAAAAAGGATTATGAGATATGTGAATGGAAAAAAATATTTTGGCATTAACTATTCTACTTCATAAGATTTTAAACTTATTTGATATACTTACAGTGATTGTGGAGGCATCATATATGATAGGAAAAGTACCTATGGGTAAATATTTCATTTTGGAACACGTGTGGTGTCATGGAAATCAAGTAAACAACCCATTGTGACTCTTTCTTCAACAGAAGCAGAGTACTTCGCAGCTACAAGAACATCTTGTCAAGCAGTTTGGATGAGAAGAATGTTAAAATATTTGTTGCAGGAACAAAAGAAACCAACGACATCATTTTTTGACAACAACTTTTCCATCATGTTATCCAAGAATTTTTTGTTTCACAATAAAACCAAGCACATTGATACATGGTATCATTTGATCAGAGAATTAGTGAATCACAAAGAAATTTGCTTATAAATTTGCAGGTCTAAAGAACAAGTCGCAAATATATTTACAAAATCTTTGGCAAGAGATGCATTTCAAAAACTACGTAGTTGTCTAGGATTTGGAGCAGTAACAAATGTTTGAGAGTACATGTCAATTTCAATTTTGATGAAATTTTTGTGTGTCTTGTAATCCTACCTACTTATAATTAAAGGGGAGTGGGTGATATTTACGTCTCCACCGACTCGGTTAGTCAGTCAGTCTGCAAGTTTCAATTTCATGAGATCCACATTTACGCAAAATCAGTTTTGTTAGTCGACAAGCATTGGAGTTATTTATGAGCTGATATTTAATCTTTCTTGAGCTCTGCTAAGTATATAGAAGTCACTCGAATTTAGTTTTGTATATATTGTTTGATTCGGTTTAGATTCTATATATTGTAAGTCTCAGTCTTAGTATTTATATATGTCTGAGTTGGTAAGTAGTCGATATGTAGAATATAATAGAGGAGAGACGAGCATGTTAGTTGATATTTAGCTGCAACAGTGGTTGTAAGGAGTCAAGGAATTTTGAGAGAAAAATATATGGTTTTGTAAGTTTGCATAAGGTGTTGGAGTTGAAGCTCGACATAATATTGTATTCTGGAATAATGCACAACATTTATTTGTTAATATATATCAAGTATTTGTTTTAAATTATTCCTGAGTTTTGTTATGTTTGTGATTTCATGTGTTAAATAATAGCACAGTGTTGATTTTGTGATAATTTTTTTTTTATTAAGTGTTATTATAACAACGTGTAGTAAATATTGCAGTCTTTGAACAACGCGGTAAATCTGGAGTGATCAACGACTAAGAAATCCACTGCACAGTATTTGTAACTATGCTGCATATAGTTGTCTGCACACTATAGATTCGAGAATAATTTTATAATTATACTAGAATAAACATATTACAATTATAATTATTTTATTTAAGAACTATTTGAAAGTCTATCACTATTTTAATGATGACCTTCTATCATGATTAGAGACATGTTCATTTTGAAAAAATGCATGTCTTTTGATACATTTTATTTATTTCACTTTTCTATAAATGGCTTGTGTGAAATATGATCAATTTGCATCTTAATTTAAAAAAAATAAAATTATAAAGGATGGACAACTTGAAATTTGAAGTAAAGACATTTTAAAATCTAAAGAGTAATCTAAAAATTAAAATTAAAATAAGAACTCAAAAATGAAATGAGTGAGAGAAATTTATAATATTTTCTCAATCTAGTTTATCTAATTCAGTATTCCAAAGGAAAAGAAGAAAAAATTAAAAGTGTTCAATATTTTGAATAAGATATTTTAGAAGTGTTTAAAGATCACCTGAAACATTTTGCTACACAAAAATATTGGATGGTTGTAAGCCTTGTCTTACACAGGTGGTTGTGTCAATCCCTAATGTAAAATAGTATTAATCTGTATATTTTAAACACACAATTTTTTGTTGCGTTGAACCAAATTTCAGGTTGCATTGACTTCAGTTGACAGATGGTAAAATATCCAATGTTCATTTGGTTTGAACAAAAAATGTTCTTCATGCATACTTCCCTCGTCGGACATAGTCAACGTGAAATCTATCGTTGGGAATACAATTCCACATGGATGATAGTTTCTTAGTGATAGTCTCTAAGTGACATGGACTATGGGTTTATTTTATTAATGCTACCCAAATAATGATAATGATATATGTGAAGTAGAAGAGATAGTGGCAAATTGTTATGTAAGGGAGACAAGAGAGACTAAGATTGAAAAGGATTATGATCCCAACATTTGAGAATGTTAATTATATATTGGTAACCTTGTGTTATGGGACAAAATCTCATAGGGACATTTCTCAATACACAACAAAATATCCCTAGGATTAACCTAGTACTCCTAGATAGAAAGGGTGTATATTCCTATGGTTCCTCTAGATCTATATTCAAACACACAGATTCATTACTAGCCTATGGAATGGCAGTGATTGCATACATTTATATTTTAGTTCTCCTTCGTATATCCTAGATGTTGTAGTCTTGAAACTCCAACTAGAAGCTCCACAACCTGCTTCCTGTATAGAAAAGACAAGAAATACCTCTCTACCACTCTACTTAGGATTATAACCCTATATCTAACTTAATTCTAATCAGATATACAATAAAATGAATAATATATAAACATTTATTGAATGAACACAAATGACATGGAGGAAAATCAATGATCTATTTATTAATCATGAAGAAATTACATCAATATTACATTCATTAGATGTAGATGCATTTATTCTTTTCTCCTTACTCCTTGATTCTCCATTCATCTTCTTGATCATGATAGGCTCACTGACTTTTGTCTATGATAGATAGGAAAAGTACCTCTACAAATGGGAAGCATAACCTTTCTCTTTTGGATTCTCTCTCTCTCTCTCTTTCCCAAGACTTGCCTTTGTTATATAGTTCTTTGGAGGAGTCCAAAGAGATATTCTACATATTATAGAGACTACTAGAGACTGGAATGATGTTATTTAATAGGCCCTTGACATGAAAAAACAACTCATCCCTTGCATATCAACTTCTAACTCCTCAAATCTATAAGTTTTACAAATCTTCACATGTTGAGATACTAGTGAACTGTGAGGATCCTTGTTTATTGTTTAATATATGTCCACTGAGGATATCTAAAAGGCATCAAATATTAGGAAAAATGTTCATTCTATATTACATCTTCTTATGGATTTCTCTCTAGCCTATAGGTTGCAAATTAAGGCTATAATAGTCTCCCCCTAATGTGTCAGTTCAGGAAAGGAATGGATGGTTGAAATACATTACAATAAAATAGTGTTCATGGGAGGCAACGTGAGGAGAGAGAAAAGAAGTTTCAGAATTCAAAGAAGTCCTACAATCAAAAACCAATGATGAAAGTATAAATAGACCATCCCCTAGGTAGACATACTCATACTTTGAATGAGCATGGAAACCAAACAATACACTGCGGATCCCTGATATGAAATGATATACCATGGACATGAAATAATACATAGTGGATCCATGTCATCAATAATACCGTAGCAACAAGGCAATACAATGTGGATCTACATCATGACCTCAATCATAGCCACCAAAAATAACAATGTGGATCTATGACACATCCTATAGATATCAGGAAAACAACAAGCACTGATGAGAGTGTCCCCGAAGTCTTCAAAGTACTCATATAGAAGTGATATAATCCATTGCAAACTAGGAGGGGATGTTGTAAAATAAGGATATGGCCCCAACCCAACATCTTCGTCCCAAACTGTGATGGTACGAATCTATAAGATGTGAATAGATGAGTTGATGTTGAGCATGGTAGAAACTGTTTGATTATCGACCATTGATGTATACTATTAGCAGATGCGAGGGGACCCATTGATGATGAATATGAGCCCAAAGGTACCTAGTACAATCTAATGAGTGTGAATATTTGATATGGTGTTGAACACTCATAGAATCAATCAATCCGGGGTCAATGAGGTAAATCCATTATGGAGCATGAGGAGGCTTACCACTAAGGACTGGAAGTTCCAAGGTACTAGCTGGTTTCTATATCCCTCTCCTAGATAATGTGTTGAAGTTGATAAGAAGACATCCGTCAAAGTTGGGCCTTGATGTATCCCCCATCAATTAACATGAAACATACACTGAGAGATGATGTGATGAGAGAGTATCAATAAGTACAACTAACAAAGGGATGGCTGACTCAGAAAGTAAACAAAAAAATAGATTGAAGACTGATACTTACACCTCCCTTGAACATATAGCATGACACAATGGTGACTTGGAATTGAGACACAAGAGTTGGATGAATATATTGAAACAACGTAGGAGGAATTGAAGCACTCTCCATGATGGTTGGAAGAGTAACCAATCATAGGAGTATCTTTGAATCATAGTACTGGGATGGATCCTAGGAAAGAAAAAATACAACAGTATGATGAGGAATCAAATGGGTTCCATATTCAAGGGAAACTCGACTAACACTATCATTTTGAGAATAGAATAATGGAGAAAAATCCCCACTCCTTTTTTGTATTTTTTGTCTCCTTCAAGGTTTAACGACCAAGAAAGAATGAAGAAAGTATGATCAATCTTCTTCATCATTTAGTGAGAATGAAAGAATGATGCAATTATCTGGAGTCTCCTTCATGGTTTAATGAACAAAAAAAAATGACGCAAGTAAGCTCTGTGTGTATTTTTTGTTAAGTTTTAACAAGCCCAAAATAGAGTTAAAAAGATACTTGTGAGTGTGTTTTTCTTGTCATTTATTGGGAGATAAAACAATGGGAATCACAGATAATCACATTTTGCGACTATATATGTACATCTTTTGTTTCGGCTGCTACTTATGGATGTGAAAATGTTGTGATTGATGATCTATGTTTTATGTACATGCATTCCGAAAAACTTAATTTTAATGAGACAAATGCCAATCTAACACATAGTTAGCTAAATAATCAGCCAACACATTAGACCTTCTTTGGATGTGGAAATATTCTATATGCTCAAAATAAATTTCAAGAAGACACACCCTCAGATACTTATGCAAAAGGAAGGGATGTCTCACACCATATGTGTGGTTAAATTGTGACACCACAATTTGAGAGTCCAATATAACAACTAGATGATGAATGCCAAGGGAAATTGGTTTGGAAAATAGTTCAATGATGACACTATACTCTGCAATATTTGTGGTTATATTCCCAAGCTAGACATCTCTTTAACTCACAATCTTGTTATTGGGATAAAAGATCACCTAAGTGGAGGATGAAATATTCAAATTACTACAGATGGCACCATCAACAAATCCCACATAGACTAAGGAGGACCATGACATCTGAAAATCAATCATAAATCATGATAAGTAGTTAATTGAGACAAATAAAATACACAAAAAAATAGAAACACACCTATGTACAAAGAATGATACGACCATATGGCCCAAGCATAATACTTCTTTAGGTAGATCCCATTACATGGCTTGAAAGAAGATTCCCATCTTAATCCAAAATCTCATAGTCCCCTATTTTCAAGACACGTTTAAAAATGTAGGGATATGCCAAAGGGGTTAAAACTTACTTTCCGTGAAGGTGTCATGGTCCTCATCATAAACCAAAACAAATTCACCCTCTAAAAAGATGTGAGGACAGATGGATTTATCATACTGATATTTGACATGCCTCTTGTGTGTTTTTTTGGCGAAAGTATCATAAAAATATTGTTCATCAAGTTGGTCCAAGTATAAGAAACACTCCTCCTCGGTGGAGGTATTGGGAAACAGTTTTACAAGAAGTTTTAATGACAATATTTTACACTCAATTCATAATACCTCTTATAGACTATAAGCATGTTTGAAAGGCATAAATTGAGTGGTTGTTTTGGCGGAGGTACGTAAGCCCATAATGTCAAAAAGAGCATCAGATTCCAGTTTGTCTTGAGTTTTCCTAACATTGTCTGGATCATTGTATTGAGGATATGATTGATGGCTTCTACTTGGCCATGGGCCTGAGGGTAATAGGGCTTCAATTTCCGATGCCAAAAACCAAACCTGGTAGCTAATTTAGACATCATCTTATTATGAAAATAGGACCCATGGTCCATCACTATGTTTTTTGGAGCACCGGACCTAGGAATTATATGATTGAACACAGAAAGAGAAACAATGGTGACATTGTTAGAAAATGTAGGAAAATCATCAACACATTTAGTGATGTAGTCAATCACCACAATTATATAGCCATAACCATTAGCTGAAGTAGTGTTACATGTCATGAAATCAATTCCCCACTTACCAAAGGGGTCTACGATCACCACAAGGATGTAGGGGGGTAGGATGAGTACACATCTTACGAGTGAATATTTGACAAGAATGACACTTTTCGACCACATTCATATAGTTTTTAAAGATTGTGGGTCAAAAATATATAGCGCATAGCAATTTCTAGAAAGTGGCCAACCTAGAGAGATGATCGCCACATGTTCCTATATGGAAGTCATTCAAAACGCTTTCATCTTCCTCATGGATAAGGAAATGACATAGAATATAATCAACACCCTCGTGATATAGGGTGTCATATACAATAAGGTAGTTTTTATATTGATGCCTTATGCATCAACGTTCATCTTAGGAAAGATGAGGACAAAAACATTTAGTTTGGAAGTATGCCAAGACATATCCATACCAAGGATCAGATGCATCAATAAGGAACAATAAATCATCAAGGAAATATTCATTAACCATTGGTTCCTCATCGGATCAAGGAAGTTTATAAATCAACTATGAGAAAGCCAAGGATTTCTTAGATTTGGACGAAATAAAATCCAATTCAAACTCTTGGAGGATTACAATCCACTTAGATTTCTTGACCCCAATTATCTGATGGTTGAGGATGTGTTCCATTGGGTTGGAATAAAAAAATATAGAAGTTTTTCACAAGAGGATGTAATGGCGTAATCGTTGGACAACGTAAATTGTTGCCAAGGAAAATTTCAACATTAGAGTATCGAAGTTTGGGAATAAAAAGTCCCTTACTAAAATAGTAAATGATGTCCACTCATTTTTCATCATCCTATTGGACGAGCACCATGCTAATGGTAGACCCAGAGGCAGTGAGATAGAGAAAGAAATATCGAGTAGAATTGGGAGGGAATAAGGGAGTTGACATCAAGGCTTTATTCAAGGGATCAAATAACTATTTTTCTTGGTAGTCCCACATGAAAAGTACATCTCTCATAAAAAGGAGCACAAAACGTTTCGTCATCTTGACATAATTGGGAATTAATCTACATAAAAAAATTTCCTTCCCTTGCAAACTTTGAAGTTGAATAATGGTACAAGTAGGCGTCAATTTGACAATAGCCTCAACCTTCAAGGGATCAACCAAGATCCCATACTTGGAAAAAATGAATCCCAAAAATATGCTAGACACAACACAAAATATTCATTTATGTGGATTGAAGCAAATGTTATAGTATTGGCATCAGATAAAAATGGCCCACAAGTCACCAGGATGATCCTCACAGTGATTTGAGTGAGCAACCAAATAATATAATTAATCATCTACAATTTGTTTGATTTCATGGAAAGTGTATGACATGGCCAAATGGAAAGGTTCTCCGACACTTTTAAGACTAAATGACAGTTTTCGATAAGCAAAATTACCCCAAGGACAAATTAAGGTAGTCTTGTGTTGATATTATGGTTTTATCTGAATCTGATTATAGATGGAGAACTCATCCATGAATAAGAATATTTCACTACTGACACATTCATCGAACAATGAATGGAGTTGCATAATTATTATTTGAAAAAGACTTGTTTAAATCCCTATAATCGACACGGAACCAAATAATTCCTTGTTCCCTAGAGACCAAAACAATGTTAAAAACCCATTCAGTTAAGGGAATTGGATAGATAAACTATGCATGAAGAAAATTCTCTAGATTATTCTTGATGGAAACAAATTTCTTTGGGTTGACTAGATTGAGCTTCTGTTGGACCAACTTGGCGCTGTCATACATCTTAATCTCATGTTTGACAATTTTGGGGTCAATTATAGACATTTCTTCATACGACCAAGAAATAACATTGTGGGATTTTTTGAATAGGTTCGTTTATGTGTCGATTTCGTGGGGTGAAAAGGTGGCACCTATAAAGATGTGTTCAATAACACTTGTCTTCTTGGAAATGTCAATGGGTATGGTTTTCAAAATTTTTGCCAAGTTCTCTTTTGATTAAAAAAAATGAATCATGATGGAATACTGAAACCATTGAACATGGCCCATACCAATGGGATTTTGAATGTCATCCTCAAACTATTCCAAATCAGGGCAGAAATATGATCAATGGTGAAAACCATCCCTTATCATATCAGGTGAAGCCATGACCTCAATGATATCTTCATTGGATAGAAGTTTAATATCAACAAAGTGGTTTTAAATAGGAAGAGGAAGAATGGCCGAAGAGGGCTTTGGATAATGATCAAATTCCACATATTGAAGGGAATTTGAATCAAGGCCAGTGGATGCTGATTAGATCGCCTGGTAGGAAATATCTACTGGGGTGAACGAGATGGATGCTCCATATTTATCAACATCCTCATGATCTGAAAATATCTTTTACAGGCCTATGGTTGAGTTATTAAGCATGTGTTGATTAACCAATTTTGGAATCTTAAAGGAGAGGAAGAAGTATTAAATAAATGTGACATCCATATAAACATGTACATAACAGAAATGAAGAAAAAAACAACAACAAACCATAACACCAATGTGATAACGAAGTTAGACAATCTCGCCTATGTCTCTGGGCCTTTGTCTTAGTGGGTGAGGCTTTCTTATTTATGTTCGAAGCTCAATAAGTACATCATGACAGTGCCAAGAGGTTACAAAACTGATTTTTTCTTGTTCTACCAGATCTCTAGAACCCAACAAAAGAAATGAGACTCAAATCGGATGAACGAAGCTCCCAGAAATGGCCTGCAAAGGTGTGCTCCTCAATAGCTTCCATGTATAAAACTTCTATCAATATCCTCCCATGGACTCAAGAAGGCCTAGTTTATATAGATCTAAAGTTGGTAACCATATCCCAACTTCCCCCCAAGATATTTCCTCAAAAAGGGCCCAATATCCCCCCAAAATGGATTAAATCCCCTGAATCTCGCTAAAACTCCATTTAAAATCATTATTATATGGTCAAATAACCACTTTTTGGACATATATTGGGGTAAACCCCTTTGGCATAGCCCACTCCCTTAAAACATAGTCATATGGTTTTATGTGGCCAAGTGCTAGCCCCTTAGGGGTTGTGTGGTGTCCCTTTCCCTGCAAGCTTCGGTCACATGGCATTAAACAATAGAACCATGGGTCCGAATGGCGTGCCCAACAGGTGATTATGGGTTGAGTCATATGGTGGAACGCAGAGCAATAAACCTGCAGTGGCTAACCACATATCCTACACCTGTGGCTTATCTCTGAAGTGGATCTCTTGATATGGAGTGTGTTATATGCAGAGTATCATGACTAGGGGCTGGGGCTAGGCCCCAGCCCTACCTCCACCATAATATACATTAATGAAAACATAAATATAATGTTCTCCCATACTATAACAAGGATCATCACAAGGCGAGTTTGCTAGCCTAACCTACCAAAGGCGTTAGCCCATACAATAGGTCACGGGGTCGATACCAATAGAGTGATAAATGTTTTGCAAAGAACGCTTCAACCAATACATGGGTGCCAAGTGGCAAGCCATGTTTGGGCCACGCGACACCTCACCAATCGCTCCAACTAATGCTATGTTTCGAAACTTGACTCATACAACTATCTTCTAAGATGTCGATCTAGTCACTTGCCCTGTCGATTGATCGTACCCTACCACGTGTCAGCCTTGTGGTGGTGACACGTGTCACTTCCTTGTTGGTCCACCTATCTTGTCTATGTCAAATTCATATGCCCAGTCATCCTTCCACGTGTCACCTCTAGAATATTCCACATCAGCGTTGATTATTTCTTCCACGTAAGGTGTATGGTCGTACGGCCTATAAAATCAACTACCGCGTAGCACTCTATGGACTGTACAATCAACATTTTCTTGCTTGTTTTGTAAAACAAAAAGACCACCATAACTTGAGCATACGAAATCTGTTTGAACCCAGTCAAGCTGCGTTGGGTTCGTATCGCCTAGGCCTATTCACACATCCATTTTGAATTCATTCTGAGAACTTTGATTTTTAGGCCTTTCTTAGTCGTATCAAGCTCCTGGATCTGATTTTGGATCACACCTCCCCACTAAAGGACCTTTTGGTCACCAAAAGTTTACTAACCAATCATCAAGCTTGGGATAGGCCACCCAACTTGTTCCCTTTCTTTGAACTCTATCTTGTGCACCTATCTCATCAAGATCAATTGTAACACAATCATGACAACTGACAACATATTGTTATCCATTTGTAACTTGTCACATATTACTGAAGACACTATCGTCCATGTATCCAACATTACTAATGATAGCATCAAAAATACGACTGCAAATGAGCTGATATGTTTGTAATATTTGCACAACATTAACTTATCTTGAAGCAAATTGTGATTGATTTTCCATTCTACAATCATTTCATGTTCTTTCTTCAGATCAATTACTTGATTTGAAACAATTATTGGTTTGTTTCTTTATTAAACTTCCTTCTTTAATTGTTCCATAGTTTGAAGAGTTTTATTTTCCTTTACATGATGAGCATGAACCACATAATCTTGACCTACTTTGGTTAATTGATATTGATTCTTTTCCCTGTAGAAGATTTTTTTACGATCATATAAGTATGGACTACCTAGGACCATTCCACATTCACTTAGTGGCACTACATCACATATTACCTCATCCACATAATTAGATGAAATATCAAATTTGAATGTCCACTGTTTGGCTATGTGCATTTGATGATTGTTTGTTATCCATTTAAGTGTGTATGGCTTATGATGCATATGTGTTTTTAACCCCAATTTCTTAATCAATTCTTCTGAAATTAAATTGGATTGAGAACCACTATCTATCAATGTATCAACCTTAGTGTGTCTCATGATGACCCCGATGTGAAACAAGTTATTTCTACAATCATTTCCTTCACCAATTTTACCTATCATACCAACCAATGAGACTTTTGAATCATCACCTAAATCTGATCCCAAGTCTATGGGTCTTGTTGTCGCTACAATTGTTTGCCTCCCTTATTTTTCCTTGAGCCACTTTGGCCTCTTCTCAGGATGCAATTGCCAACAATAGTCCTCATCATGCCCCTCTTTCTTGCAATGCTTGCAAGAGGGCTTATCTTCCTTTCTTGTCATTGCATTTGACTTCTTTTCATGCCACTTCCTTTTGTCCTCTTTCCTTGAAGACGATTCCCATGATACACCAGCACTTGTTTTCACTACTTCAATGTATGTTGCTTGAACAAAAACCTCATCAATATTAGTTGCTCCAAACATGAATAAAGTATTTCAAATATGTGCAGGTAAACCTCCTATATACTTCATAATATTTTCTTGGGTATGTAAAGGAACATCTGACATCAATGCCATTTTACGAAAGCCATATGTGTATTCTTGCATTGTTTGTCCTTTTCTTAGTTTTAAATATTTATGTTCGATTAACACTTTCTCTTTATAACCCAAAGGATAGAATTGCTTTCTAAGTGCACAAATGAAACTTTGCCATGATGGAAATATATTACCCACTTGTTGCATGCCATTTTGCAACTTGCTTTTCCACCAGATGAGTGTTGTGCCTGCAAGTATCAATGATGCCAAATTCATTTGTGTGGCATCATCCTTGATATGTTGCACACTGCAATAGACCTCCATCTTTCTAACCCAATTTTCAAGTCTCTCTGCATTATATTCACCATCATACATGGGTAATTCAAATTTAACATCAACTTTTAATAAAGGAATTTCATTCTTATGTTTATGAACATGTTTCTTTGCATTGGATTTAGAAATTAAACTCAAAGAAGAAGGATAAGAAGGAGGTGATGATGGAGGTGAAGGAGGAATTTGAGGAGGATCCTCTCCTTATTCACTTTTTCCCTTTGAATATTCGCACAAATTTGGTCTTTTATTTTCCAGGTAATCCTCATACAAAACCTTCATCATCTCCGACATGATGAAGAAAGTTTTTCAAAACTCTTTCTCATCAAGAGAAATTCCCTCTTCATATGCCATATTCTCTCTTTGAGAAGTTATCTTTCTCAATCCAATCAATGGATTCTATTCAACAATATCGCCTTCACCACGAAGTATCTTTTCCCTTGTTAACATGCAAAACTCAAGTTCAAACGTCAACTAGCTCTGATACCGCTTGATCTGAAAAATATATTCTACACGACTATGGTTGAGCTATTAAGCATGTGTTGATTAACCAATTTGGAAGCTTAAAGAAAGAGGAATAATTATAGAAGAAATGTGACAGCCATATAAACATGTACAAAAAGTAAATAAAGCATAAAACAACAAAAAACCATAACACCAATGTGATAACAGAGTTTGACAATCTCGCCTACGTCTCTGGTCCTTTGTATCAGTGGGTGGGGCTTTCTTATTTCTATTCGAAGGTCAATAAGTACATCATAGTAGTTCCAAAAGGTTAAAAAACTTATCTGGTCATGTTCTACCAGATCTCTAGAACCCAAAAAAAGAAACGACACTCAAATTAGATTACCGAAGCTCCCATAAATGCCCCATAAAGGTGTGCTTCTCAACAACTTCCCTGCATAAAAATGGCTTTGTCTTGGAAAATATTCAACATAAACCTACTATGAATCTCATCCCATGGCCTCAAGAAGACCTGGTTTATATAGATCTGAATTTGCTAACCATATCCCAACTTCCCCCCAATATCTAGACTCAAAAAGGGCCCAATATCCCCCAAAAATGGATTAAATCCCCTCAATCTGGCTAAAAATCCATTTAAAATCACTATTATATGGTCAAATAACCACTTTTTTCACATATATTGGGCTAATCTCCCTCTGGCCTAGTGCATTTCCTTAAAACACAGTCATATGGTTTTATGTGTCCAAGCGCCAACACCATAGGGGTTGCTCGCTGGCCATTTCCCCACAAGCTTCAATCACATGGAATTAAACAATAGGACCGTGGGTCTGAATGGCATTCCCAATAGGTGGTTATGGGTCGATTCATATGGTGGAATGTAGAGCAATAAAACCACAGTGGTTAACCACATATCCCACGCCCGTGGCTTATCTCTAAATTGGAGCGCCCAATCTGGAGTTGTTTATATGCAGAGTATCATGACCAGGGGTTGGGGCTAGGCCCCAACCATACCTCCACCATAATATACATTAATGAAAACATCAATACAATGTTCGCCCATAGTATAACAAGGATCATCACGAGGCGGTCTGGCTAGCCTGACTTGCCAAAGGCATTAGCCCATACAATAGGTCATGGGGTCAATACCACTAGAGTCATAAATGTTTTGCAAAGAACGATTGAACCAATCCATGGGTTCCACATGGTAGCCCATGTCTAGGCCACATGGCACCTCTCTAATCTCTCTAGCCAATGCCACGTGTTGACACTTGACTCATCCAACTGTCTATTGAGTTGTCGATCCAGTCACCTTCCTTGTCAGTTGAACATACCCTACCACATGTTGTCGTACGGACGTGCCTCTTGTTACCTTGCTTTAGTGGTGACACATGTCACCTTCTGGTTGGTCCACCTATCCTGTCTACGTCAGCTACATATGTTGAGTCACCCTGCCACCTGTCAAATCTAGAAGATTCCATGCGAATGTTAACTATGCATGCCACGTTAGTTGTACGGACATACGACCTGTATAGTTAGTTTCCACGTGGCACTACACGGACTATATAGTCATCATTGTTTTTGCTTGTTTAGAAAAATGAACAGATCGCCATAACTTGATCATACAACATTTTTTCGATCCCATTCAATTCGCATTAGGTTTGTATTTTTGAGGCCTACACACACATCCATTTTGAAGCCATTCTGAGAACTTTTATTTTTAGGCCTTTCTGAGCCCTATCAAGCTCCTCAATCTAATTTTGGATCACCTCAAGATGAGGTACCACCCAAGAGTTAAAATACTAGAGGGATCCACTAGTAAATGATGAAATCATGTTGATAGGATCTACATTGGCATTGAGGAAATTGAAATATTATCATCAATGAAGGATCTTTGAACATTCCCACACTAACATTCATATAAGATTGTGTTGTATCACCAACAAAGGTTACATTAGAACTTGTATTGGATCCAAGGTTTGGGGTAAATGATAGTTTATCAATCATAATTATTTCCCTTTATGAGGGAAGGATAGAACCCTGAAGACCAACGAGACCACTGTAGTCATCTGGTAGAACCAAGTACGCATGAGTAACAAATTGTACTCAATAGGTGCATCCAAAACCTCCTCATCAACAAAGACAATATTACGACCTAACTGGGTAAAGCAATGATTATTCCATGTGGTTGGACCATATTTTCGTCAAATTCCTTCAATAGTGTTGCAATTGTGTTGAGATTAGGAGATTGAGGGGCCTTCCAACAAGAAATAAACTTGATGCAATTCTAGGCTCATCATCCACCACTGTCCGATATATGTTTTTCCCCAACAATCACACTATGATATGAAAGGAGACCTAATGGAAGAGCCTATGAGTAACCTGATAATAATCAAAGTTCATTAAACCTAACTTTGAGGGATCAACCACATCTATGGAAGATGACAAGGCTTTCCGTTGTGTTGGTAAGTATTGGAGGACTTCAAGCATGGACATGCCACATGGTGCCTGGGCCAAGTATTCCATAATATTGTAGTTGTGGGTGTCCTATGTTTTTGGATTATGTGTAATGCGTTGAAGAATTCCATTTGGGCAGTGAAGTGGTGGGTCAAAACATGGATTCTAAATATGAAGAGGGCCACCAGGCTAGGAAGAAGATGCTCCTTCTATTGCAACATGACAAGGATCAAGAATATCATCATTCTTGGCTCATGATTTCAAATTGACCATTTGGTCACACATGAAAATGAAAATATTTAAGGAAGACCCATCTTGGTGAGCGGTACCTACCATGACCCCTTGCAAAGGGGAAAAATTTATGGAAACCATGCTTTGAGGTTGAGGGGGGAAAGGATGGGTTAAGAAAAGAGGATGTTTGGGGGGCATTGTTGTGCCAAAAATCTATGGACCTCATCCTTCCAAGGAAATTGGTGAGTAGGATTGTCATCCTGATAAATTTTTCATGTAAAATGACTCTTGATTTTTTCCCTAGTGCCTACCTCCTAGTTTTTTGGGTTGAGGAAGTCCCTTGCTCAATATTAGATTTTTTTTTTCTTCTTCTTCTTTTTTCTTCTAGGTTCCTAAGGATTCTTTGGTCACATGGAGTGCACTGAATTTACCTCTAAGGTCTGAGTAGGGATTGCAGTAGTTTGAGCACTAGTACAAGAAGTTAACGAGTGTGACATAATGGACATTTGAACCATATAATCTGCTAACTAGTTTATATAGGTATCAAGAACAAAACCAACCATGCCATCAACATGGGGTTCTAGGTTTGGATTCCTTGGATGTTTTGATGACCTAGGATCATTTTGGATGTTGTCATAAAGTGTGCTTGATTGATAATAAATCAAATCTAGGTGTTGGGATTGCAAATGGCCTCCTCCTCGGTAGCCACCATGACATAGTTACATCTCTAGCAATGGGTTGTAGGAGGGACTTTGTGAACCACTCAATGAGGAGTTTCCCTAGAATCTAAGTCTTAATAATTCTATGTCTTCATCTCCACTCAAGTATATGATCGGAAATTAGAGTGGCATTATCTTGATGAAGTGAAGTCAAGAGCTCAACTCCTATCTCATACCATATGGGATATCGATGATGCGTTAATAATGTCATTTCCATGTCATTGAAACTTTTAAAGGAACCAACTTTTAGTTAAATGTACCATTTAGTGGTATCTTTGGTCAGGGATCTATGGAAAAGATGCAACCTCACACTATAATCCATCAATGAGTTGTATGATCACCATAAATGGTATGTCATGATGTGTGTGGAGGGGTCCTCTCCTGGATTACCATTGAATTTTGGGATATAAAATGGAAACTTGAAAGAAATTTATGGCCATGATAGGTCATGGGAAATAATGTCATTTTTTAACCATGAAAAATTTAGTAAATCTAACGCTGCGAGGAAAGGAAACAATGCAAATGAATACTAGGATGGAGGTGAAGTATTTGATATCCCAAATGGACCTTGTGGTCCCCTATACTGGTAGATATAGAGTGTTGGGGAGGTATTGAAGTGTGAGTAACAACTAGGATAGTGGCACCTCTAGGAGAATGACGTCTCCTAGAACCAAGCATGATCCCAACAAGGTTTCCTCCAAGGGGAAATGTGGACCCTATAAGAAACTTTTTCCCAATGCTAGTCCTAGGGAACAAACCCCCAGGACCAGATGTGTTAACAAAGGGAAAACATCCCCATGGTGAAAATTTTCCCCCAAGGTATGTGCCCCATGGAAATGTTTTCTAACCCATGGAGAGTTAAAACATCATGAAGTATCGTTTCCCTTGGCCTTACTAGGGACAACCCAGAAACTACTAGATATATTCCACCCAAAAGGTACACCCTCACATGATGATGTTGGGTTGCGTAGAGGATTGGTGTAGGTGGAAAGAGCTCCACTTCCCATGCAGAAACCAAATATTGACCCCCCACTAGAAAAAAATCCATAAGTGGGCATTAATGTGGATGGGATTAACATAGTGACACTAGGTACACTAACGAGTAGAAAGGATGACACAACCTACATCCCACAGATCAAGGGATTGATAGAAAATGGTATGGATGGTGTAGGTTCAATGGAGCTAAGGGGTGGCAATGTATAGATCATTTGGATTCTCCCTAGGGAATTTCCACCTATCCCACTTCAGTATGGGATGGTAAGCTCAACTACACTAGATGAAGCACTCATTCCTAACATGTTAGGAGTATGACTAAAAGAAGGGAAAGTTGCACTAAAAATTTCCCTCACTTGGACAACTATAGGTGAGTCTAGCTCAATCAAAGGAGGATTAAAGTTTTGTGGAATACATTCTTATACCACTTCTACCTCGATTAAACTAGTCTCTTTGAATCAAAGTCTGAGCCCTTCAAAAACATTTTCCAATATCTCATGATTCTTGATAGGTGGTTGTTTCGCTATAATTTATTCAATTACTCGTAGTCAATGGAATCGGTGTGTTAGTTTATCCACATTGAATATATTGTGTTAAAATAAAAACACAACTCAACCTAAGGTCAAACTAGACATGGAATCAAAGAGAACAACCCTAATCAAATATAGGCTAATAGAAAGCATACCAATTAGATCCAAGGCCTTGTAAAAACCAACCCTAGGGGAGAGATTAAGTCCCCACAATATTGGATAAAGAAGGTATGAGGATAATTAACAGTGATCTACGTGAAACATTCCTAACCAATCCAAGCACCCTTTATTAAGGAGGGAACCATCGAGGAGAACTGAGACTATGAACAAATGTATGCCCCAGCTAGTATAGGCATGCCCCACCTAGAGTCACCTCTGTATCTCCCTAAGAAATGTCACTAAGGCCACCACCTAGCAATCAATTGTCGGGATATCATTCCTAGGTCCAACCACATGTAAGGGAAGGGGAACAAATATCGAAGATCTAAAGTATTTAACCAACAAAACCCTTGTATATGTACCAGTCGAAGTGGTATTGCAAACACCAAAACAAACAGAGAGGGTTAATCTCCCTACTTTCCCTGATGCGACCTCATACTTAACTCCTGTGTTGAAGGAGGCTCCCAACACATCAGTTGTAAGAATGTATTTATCACTCTTTAATGAATCCTAAGTTCTGTTTTGTGGTGTTGGAGAGTTTCCTCTCCAATCCTAATCCAATACCCTAAACCTATTTAATCTCAGTTCATTATAAAATTAAAAGTGTCTAATTGATTTTAGATTACACTTTATTTTTATGGTTTTCACTTAAGTCTAAGGTTAGTGGATGACACTTTGGTGATGTTTTGACTCTTGACCCAACCAAGCAATTCAAGAATGATGATGAAAATATTTCACTTCGATGAAATCTAGCTATGGGAAGGGAAGAGACTTTCCTTCTTCTTTGCAATTTTAAAACTTTCCGCGCATACACCAAGCAACCAAAAATCACTTCAAATACAAAACCAAACAATTCTCCTAATGAATTATCTTCACTAGTGCTTCAAAGGAAATCAATCATGCACCATTTTTTTGGTCTTATTGTTTTTTCTTATTTTCCAACTGTAATGCAACAAATATTCCTGATCTAAGAAATAAAGAAAATGAAAATGGAAAACCAACAAGAAATAACAAGCAAGTGGGATGTAAGAAATTGGAAATGAGGTCGGATCAACCCACTCCAATGTTTATATAAAGATCACAACCAAAACTCACCTAGACGGAGAGATATAGGTATGGGAAATCAATACACAAGGACAAGAAATGCAACCAATGACAAAAACAACTATATCTCTTGAGATCTATTGGGTTACTTTCCCAATTTCACCAAAACTCTCAATCAAAAACATAACCTATTCAAGAGATGTAAATCAAACTAGACAAATGCACTCAAAAACCACATGAAGGAAAATTATGTGACTAAATAACTAAAACAAAGACAATACCATATGATACCAAACCACTACAAAACCCTTTTTATAACAGGACAAACCTAATCTCAAGGGTTTGGACTTTTTCTCTCCAAATCTACAGTTTTTAAAAATCCTTGCGAGACAAAGGCCTATCAACCAGCTAGGGGCCTCAAAACACTCTTATTGTTCAATCAACGATGACTTATAAAAAAATATTTTTTCATGACAAAAGGATATATTCCATATCTCCCATATGTGTATCGTATCTCTCATATCTATTGGATCTAGGCTCTAAAGTAACGTATGGATGAAAAAAAAAAAAAAAAAAATCAATAGAGGAAATGATTGGCAATGAGACTCAAACTAGAGACTAATTCTTCCCCAATATGGTTTTTGGTTCTATTATGGAACAAAATCTCATATGAATCTTATTGAATACACAACAAAATATCCCTAGACTTATCCTAGTAATCCTAGACACAAGGGTGTAAATTCCTATGGTTCCTCTAGATCTATATTCAAACACATGGATCCATTACTAACCTAAGGAGGGGTGTAGATTGTAGACCTTTATCTATCAGTTTTCCTTCATATATCTTGGTTGTTGTAGTCTTGAAACTCCAGCTCCAGGATCAACAACCTGCTTCATGCACACAAAAGACAATATATACCTCTGTATCTCTATACTTAGGATTCGAACCCAAGATCTAAATTACTTCAAATCAGATCTACAATAAAATGAATCAAATACAAACATTTATGAATTAAAAACTAATGACATGGAGGAAAAATAATGACCTATTGATTAATCATGAAGAAATTACATCAATATTACATACCTTGGATGTATATGTGTTACACATCAAAATGCCACACTTAAGAACCTCACCCTAAGTGTCGTAAGTGTCATTAAATTGTCATATGCACCATGCTAAGTGTTGCATACACCTTGACACCATGAAAGAATATTTGTTACAATCCCTAGTAAATGTGGAGGAGAAATATATTATATGAAGGTCAAAATACTATGTGCACATTAATTATTTATTAATATTCATAAAACAAAAATTAAGTTAGTGTGAGAATCCACCTCAAATTTAGTTTCCTAATCTCAAGGATATGTCGAGAATCTCATGGATGGTTGAGATATTTTCTCAAACCAAAATCCTAATCTCATATATCTTGAGAGATATTTCCTCCTTAACATCCTTGAGAGATATTTTATCCCTAAAATTATTGAGAGATATCCTTTCCCTAACATCCTTGGGAGGTATTTTCTCCCTAAAATTCTTGAGAGATATTTTCTCCATAAAAATCTTGGAGATCCCATTTTAGTGGACCTAGTCAGTGATCTTCTCCATGGTGGTTAAGCCTTCAAATCCTAAATAATGAGGGTTTTCCATGGAGAATAGGAAAAAGGATACAAACAAAGATATCAAACTTATGATCTTGGTATTCATGCAAGGGTCTAGATGAGGAGAGCTTCGAGGAGTGCTTCATCATCATCCATGTTTATAAGTATTCTTTTTGGGTTCTCACTTTAATATACTTGGCATATTTCCTTCAAGCTTATGCATTCTTGCATGTGCTTGTCTATTGTTCCTTCAATATTTGTAGATGAACTTGTTTGATCTAATCTTGTAGAGTAGGAGTTACTTGTTTCTCTTTTCTTTCTATTGCATTTCAGGTATGAATTTTTTCTTAGGATTCTGGAGATCAAGCTCAGATTGGAAGAAACGAGGACAAACTTCGAAACTAGGTGCATCACACCTTTTCTCCCTCTCTCTATTTCTGATTAATTAAACTAAATTTAAAGGGATGTTAGTGTCCACTTGTGTTTTTCTTTCTTAGTATTAGGGGCCTGTAATCCAAGGGATAGTTCACCTATTTGCAGGGGAATATTTCCATAACAAAAATTGGCCACTCCACCGGGGAAGGACATTGAATTTTATTTCCTTAGATCTTCTGATATTTTTCCCACCTTTAAATAATATTTGTTGTTTGTTTCTGATCTATATCCCTTTCTCTCTTCTTCATTGAAGATTTCACAAATGTTTTGGCAAAATTTTATGAGTTCTAATCATTATTTTTGAGTTTTTGGGAAGGGTAGAGCTCCTCCACTGTGTACGAAAATGATGATATAAGATCAAATCTCTCCTATAGTGTATACCATAGCATTGTAGAACTCTGTCCCTTTGGAAACATGAGCGTTGATCTCCTTTTCTAGGTTTTTATGCCACTTCCTGATCATTTTTTTTCAATCTGATCCTAAGGATCATTTTTCTTAGAGACCTTTTAATACTATTAACTTCATTTAGCTATGAGTTGGGAATTTATCACTCATTTATTTTTATCCTTGAAGTTTGGAAAATTTCTCTTAGTTGTGGTCCCCTTAGGTTAATAGGATCCATTGGTTCTCTTTTCCTTTTGAGTTTATCTAATCTTCGTCTCGTAAATATTTAAGATTGCTTGAATATTTAGGATTGTTCATCAACTAAGGTTTGCAAAGGTTTCTTGGCATTGAGCCTTCTTGTCTTCATTTGAAGCATCTCTCTTTTTTGGATGGTTAGGACTCTTATGACAACCTAGCTTCTTTTATGCTTCTTGCTGCTCATCGTTTCAGGATTTTTGTGAGTGTTTGTCTTCTTTATATTTTACATCTTTGAGTACTTGATTGAAAAAGTTATCATACTTGTTTCTTTCATTTCTTGTTATCCTTTGATTGCATTATTTGTTCAAAATATTTTTCCTTCATGTCTTTTATATCTTCATTCGACTCTTCATTTTGATTGAAAGTAATGAAGAATTAAAGGATTTGCATTTGCTTTCATTTAAAATCAAATAAAAAAGATAATTGCGCTTGGAAATCTGGTGTTTTTGTTGAATAAAGTTGAAACACTTCTCCATCCTGTATGTAGGATTCAATGAAGAAAAATATTTGCATCTCATTATTCTACATTCTTTTGGAGTCGATTCTAAAACATCATAAGTTTCACTTTCGCACCCTTGAGTAAAAAACAACCCTAAAATGAAGCGCTTATCAAATTTATCAAACACTTTTATATATTTCGTAGTGAACCTATATTAGCTTAAAGTCTAGGGATTTGGAATAGGTTGTGAGTATAACTTTCCAAAGCCATCAGAAAAACATAGAATATTTTTCTAGAGAGTGGTAAATCCAATTGTTTATATAAGCATAGTCGGGATCCTCTTCTAACATAGGGGTTAAACATGAGGTGACATGCAGGAGAGAAACAAATATTTCCCCTCCAAAGTTTAACCCACATAGAAAAAAGATCATATATTGGGGGTTATTCCTGAGAAACAATTGGTTTAATTTGGTCTCAGAGGTTCATGAATCCTGAATCTATTCAAGGTTCTTAGTAGTATTACGATCCACTTGTCTTTAGTTATCTTGAATAATTTCGGACTTGTTATCCTTCCCATATGTTCCTTCACGACTGTCGATTGTAGCCACCCGGAGGCTGACTATGAGTTGGTAACCTTAGTGGACTATATATGTAGGTTTGATGCACAAGGTGACTGTAACGGGGAGTCTTTTCATACCTCGGTCAGACATTGGTCAAATTGACTCGGGATCCTTGGAGGGTACACCCATGGGAAAAACTATGTGGTAACTTGCACCAAGGCGTAAGCTTGTTAAGAAGGTCACCAACATAACTGATCCACCCACTCTATTCCATCCCCTTCCTATATTTATCTCACGATGTTTGATTTCATCACCAACTAGTGGTTTCATTTTGGGAAGGTATTTTTTATTATTTTCTTCTTAGATTTGTATCGTGTGATTTTTTTTTCTTAGTGGACGTTCGGTCAAGTCAGCTTCAATCACGTCAATTAATGGGAGTACCAATGAAGGAACCCATTTCCCAAGGAACCTTTCACCTTTCCTTCTTTTGGAAACGTTTTTCCTCTGTGCATTGCCAGATTGAGTCTTTCAGGACTCACCATCAGTTTACTGGTTTGGTTGTTCCCCACTCTAGTGATCTCAAATTTTCGTAGTGCTTCAAATGCACCTAATACTTTGGATGTAATCACACCACTCACAAATAAACCTCATGTCGACCTTTCATCTTGTTCACTCGTTAGGTCACCTTCTCTTTCTCCTTCTTCGCCTAGTGAAACCTCTAAAGAAAGTATTGAGGTCGATAGGAAGAAGAAGATATTAAAGGGGAAGAAGAAGAATAATCAGAAAGATACCAAGCCTCCAACTACATATGTTCATCTTTGCTGGTTGTGGAGCATGATTATCTTCCGGATTCATATTTCTTTTTCTTTCATCCGTGTTTATACCCCATGAAGAATTTACACCCCAGAAGTATGTACACTCTTCCACGCGGGGGAGTGCAGAGGGGGGGTACCCCCTCTGCGGGGTGTAGGGGGGCTATCCTGCCGGCTGGGGGGTCTGGGGGCAAGCGGGTCCCCGGAGGGGGTTCATGGGTGAAGCCCCCAATGGAAAAATTTCCTTTTAAATGTATATTGTAATTTCATTATAAATCTGGACTGTTCATTATAAGGTCGCATATCTAACGATAGAGATTATATTAGGGTTTTTTTCCCTAGAAGGGAACTCTCTTTTATGAGGGAAATGTATCGTGGCTATGGTTGATGGCGAATATTGCATTCTGAGATAGGAGACTGTGAGAGAAAGAAGATGAAGTTATAGCGGGTTTTTTTGTAGGTTGTATCCCTTCATTTGTTGGATAATAATAAAGGAAGGAACTGGGAATTTCTCTGGTGGACGTAGCCCACACAAGGTGAACCACGTAAATATGTGTCTCTCTTGTATTGTGTATCTTCTGTGTTTTGTTTCCGCATTTTTTTTATTTTATTTCTCCGCGGTTCTATTTTTCTAACAACTGGTATCAGAGCGAAAGGTAACTCACAGGAAAAGAGGGTTCCTGGTTCGAGTGGGAACAATGTCGAAATATGGAAAGTTTAGGGTCGAGAAATTTAACGGCCAAAACTAACAGTTATGGAAGATGCAGATGGAAGACTATTTATATCATAAGGATTTATTCCTACCATTGGGTGGAATAGCAAAGAATCCAATGGCTATGAATGATGAATAATGGGACATTCTTGACAAAAAGACTCTAGGAATGATAGGGCTAAGCCTGGTAGCATCGGTGGATTTCAATATTTCGAAAGAAAAGACAACGAAGGGTTTAATGGACGCATTGGTCAAATTGTATGAAAAACCCTCGGCATCCAATAAGGTATTTCTAATGAAGAGATTATTTAATATGAAGAGGTCAGAAGGTGGGTCTGTTGCAGATCATTTAAATGATTTTAATAGGGTTACTAATCAACTAAGTTCTGTAAAAGGGACTTTGATGATGAGTTCAGGGCTCTTCTAATCTTGTTCTCATTGCCAAAAAGTTGGAACCGCTTGGTCATGGTTGTAAGTAACCCTGTCTCTGGTTTAAATACTTTAAAATTTGATGATGTTGTTGGTGTTATCCTTAGTGAGGAAATGCGATGAAAAAGAACAGGTGAGACATCAGGAAATGTGTTGAACATGGAGAACAGGGGAAGACAAAAGGATAGAGGAAAGGGTTTTGGGAACCATGGGAATTCTAGGAAGGGCAGATCCAAATCCAGACTTGGAAAGATAGAGTGATGGAATTGTGGGAAGAAAGGACATCTGAAGAAAGACTGCAGAGATCCAAAGAAACAAAGAGATGGATAGCAGGAGAGAAATTAGGAAGCAAATGTAACAGGTGATGTGTTACAAGATGCTTTGATTATTTCTGTAGATAATATTTATGATTCTTGGGTAGCAGATTCAGGGGCTTCATTTCGTGCCACACCCCATAGGAAACATTTTCTAGATTATGTTCAAGGTGATTTTGGACAGGTTAATTTGGGTGACGATGCACCATGCAAAATTGTTGGAATGGGAAAGGTAAAAATAAAGCAACGCAATGGAAACCTATGGTTGTTGAAAGAGGTAAGACATGTTCCAGATTTAAGGAAAAATCTAATTTCAACAGGGCATTTGGAAAGTGAAGGTTGTATATCCATATTTACAGATAAGACATGGAAGGTCATCAAAGGATCATTGGTGATAGAGAAAGGAGAGAAGGTAGGTACATTGTATTTATGTACCAGTAATACTGACTCTTCTATCTCTTTAGATTCTACAGGAGTGGATACAGCACTGTGGCATCATAGGATTGGACACACGAGTGAGAAGGAGATGCAGATACTTCACAAAAGAAATTTGTTGCCAAATCTTAAACAAATTGATTTGGACTTCTATGAGAATTGTGTTTATGGAAAACAAAAGAGAGTCATATTTCTCAAAGTCAGAAAAGAAAAGAAGGGTGAAAGGTTAGAGCTTGTGCATACAGATGTATGAGAACTAGCTCAGGTATCATCTTTTGGTTGATCTCATTATTATGTTACTTTTATTGATGATGCAACTAGAGAAACTTGGGTTTATTGCATTCGACAAAAATCTGATGTTTTTGATTCTTTTAAGAAATAGAAATCTTTGGTTGAGAATGAGACAGGAAAAAAGTTGAAGTGTCTCAGATTAGATAATGGAGGTGAATATTGCAGCAAGGAGTTTGATGATTAATTTTCATACCATGGGATTCGTAGAGAGAAGATAGTTCCAATAACACCACAAGAAAATGGTGTGTCAGAAAGGATGAACAGGACAATCATGGAGTGTGAAAGGAATATGAGATTGCTTGCTAGTTTTCCCTTACAGTTTTGGGCAGATGTTGTAGATACTTTTGTTTACTTAATAAACAGAGGACCTTCAAGCTCTTTGGATGGTAGAACTCTAGAGGAGGAATGGACAAAAAAAAGGCAAACTATTATTTTTTGAAAACTTTCAGTTGTGAAGCATTTGTCCATATTGATAAAGAAAATAGAACAAATCTTGAGGCAAAATCCAAGAAATGTAACTTTATTGGATATGGTGTTAATGATTTTGGTTATCTCTTATGGGATTATGAAAATAACAAAATCATTAGGAGTAGAGATGTCATATTCAATGAAAAGGTCATGTACAAAGATCAGTTGCAGGGAAAGAAATAGGAAAAAGAAAAACAAGAATACAGAGTGCTTGATGAGATCACTGAAAAAGAAATTCCAAAGGAACCAGAAAATCAAAATGTACAACAACAGGAGAAACAGGTACCTCAAACACCTGCAAGTGTTGTTAGAAAATCTACCAGGTTAAGTATACCCCCTGAACGATACTTTCCTTCATTGTATTATTTATTGTTGACTGATTCTGGTGAACCAGAATGTTATGAAGAGACAATGCAGGTAGACACCAAAAGGAAGTGGGAGCAAGTCATGAAAGAGGAAATGGATTCCTTGGTAAATAACCATACTTGGGACTTGGTTCAGTTTCTTGCAGGAAAAAGAGCATGGCAGAATAAATGGGTTTACAAGTTGAAGGAAGAAGATGGAGGAGAAAAGCAGTACAAGGCTAGACTTGTTGTAAAGGGGTTTGCGGTAAAGAAAGGTATAGATTTTGATGAAATATTTTCTCATGTTTTTAAAATGACTTCAATTATAACTATTTAAAGTCTTTTGGTAGTAGAATATTTGCATCTTGAACAGTTAGATGTAAAAACAACTTTTCTCCATGGGGATTTGGAGGAAGAGATTTATATGCAACAGCCACAGGGGTATGAGGTCAAAGGGAGGGAGAATTTGGTATGTAGGTTGAAGAAGAGATTATATGGCCTAAAGAAAGCTCCAAGGCAGTGGTATCTAAATTTTGACAGGTTTATGACAGAACAAGGTTATAGTAGATGTCATTCTGATCACTGTGTTTATTTTAAAAGGCTAGCAAATGGAAGCTTTATTATCTTTCTAATGTATGTAGATGACATGCTTGTTGCAGGGCTTAATATGCAGGATATAAATGTGCTCAAGAATAAATTATCCAATTCATTTGCGATGAAGGATTTGGGTGCTGCAAAGAAAATCCTTGGTGTGAGAATAACAAGAGACAGGAAAAATTGCAAACTGACATTGTCTCAAGGTGAGTACACAGAGAAGGTGTTAGAGAGGTTTAGAATGAAGAATGCAAAACCAGTTAGTACACCTTTGGCCAGCCATTTCAAATTAACTAAGGAAATGTGTCCCAAGACACACGATGAGATAGAATACATGTTCAGGGTCCCATATTCATCAGCAGTTGGCAACTTGATGTATGCAATGGTTTGCACAAGACCAGATATTGCACATGTAGTGGGAGTTATGAGAAGATATATGAACAATCCAGGTAAAGAACATTGGGAGGTAGTAAAGTGAATTCTGAGGTAGTTGAGATGTACTACTACTCATGCATTATGTTTTGGAGGTTCAGACACATTTCTACAGGGATATGTTGATTCAGATATGGCAGGTGATAAAGACAGTAGGAGGAGCACCACAGGGTATGTTTTTACTATAGGTGGAACAACAGTAGGTTGGATTTCAAAACTAAAAAAGGTTTTTTCACTTTCAACAACAGAGGCAGAATATGTTGCTACTACAGAGGCTAGTAAAGAGATTATTTAGTTATAGAGTTTTATGGAGGAATTGGGAAAGAAGAAAGAGAATAGAAAGTTGTACTTTGACAGTGAGAGTGCCATTCATCTTGCAAAGAACTCAGCCTTCCATTCGAAGACTAAGCATATACAGTTGAGGTACCACTTCATATGATCCAGCTTCAAAGATGAACATTTGAAGTTGGAAAAGATACACACTAGCCAGAATCTTGCAGACATGTTAACAAAGGGAGTAACCAGGGAGAAACTGAGTTCCTGCTCAGTTTCAGTTGGTCTTCAAGAGTGAAGATGAATATGAGAAATTTTCCAGGTCCAAGAAGGTTCAGAGTCCAGCATATACGGCAGCGGTGGAGTTTTTGAGATCAATCTCCAAGTGGGAGATTGTTGGTTGTGGAGCCTGATTATCTTCCTGATTCAGATTTCTTTTTCTTTCAGCTGTGTTTATACCCCATGAAGTATTTAAACACAAGAAGTATGTACACTCTTCCATGCAGGGGAGTGTAGAGGGGGGGTACCCCCTCTGTGGGGTCTGGGTGGGCTACCCCCCCTGCTGGGGGGTTTGGGGGCAAGCAGGCCCCCAGCGGGGATTTGGGAGTAGCGTCCCCCGATGGAAAAATTGCCTTGTAAATGTATATTGTAATTTCATTGTAAATCTGGACCGTTCATTATAAGGTTGCAGATCTGACGATAGAGATTATGTTAGGATTTTTTTCCCTAGAAGGCAACTCTCTTTTATGATGGAAATGTATTGCGGCTATGGTTGATGGTGAATATTGTATTCTGAGATAGGAGACTGTGAGATAAAGAAGAGGAAGTTACAATTGATTTTCCTGTAGGTTGTATCCCTTCATTTGTTGGATAATAATAAAGGAAGGACCTGGCAATTTCTCTGGTGGGTGTAGCCCACACTGGGTGAACCTTATAAATCAGTGTCTCTCATGTATTGTGTATCTTTTGTGTTTTGTTTCCACATTTGTTTTATTTTATTGCTCTGCGGTCCTGTTTTTCTAACAATCTTGGATATGAGAAACCATTTATTGTTATTTGTACTGGGAGTGTTGATAAAGTCGACAAGTCTAAAATGAAGAATCCAAAACCCAAATTCCCTTGCAAGCTTTGAAAGGGTGACCACTTTCTAAGGGATTTCCCTAATCTCCCCAAGGTCTTATAAATGTGGTCTTCCATGTCATCAACCCCCGCTAAACATGCTAGTGACACCCCATCAACTAGTAACATGAAGGTTGGTAAGAACAATAGATCTATCAAATTTATTTGTATGTTATCCAAAGGTGATCATTACTCTCACCTTTTCCTTTGTATGCACGAGCCTTCCTATATTTTGTAAAATATTCAAATTCCAAAAAGTTATATTAAGATCTCTCTAGAACCATCATTAGTTGATGGACTAGTCAATCTGGTTCCATCCTCGGTCAGTCCAGTTGATCAGGTGGTCATTATGGTTTCATCCTTGGTTGAACCTCTAATCCAAGTAGATGGTCCAGTTCTGTCATCGGTCAACCCAACTCTTTGTTTAAAAAGTGAAACCCAAGTGACTAACCCATTTTTCTCATCGATCATCCCCACTCTTCATCTAAAGAGTGCCAAAGTGGTCGATCCAGTTCTATTATCGATCAATCCTACTCCTCCCATAAATATTGAAACCAAAGTGGTCGATCTGGTTTCATCGTCATTCGATCCCACTCCTCATTCAAAGAGAGAGGATGTCATTCAAGTCTACCTCGTTAATACTAATTCACTCGGACAAGGGGCCAATCCACCTATCTCGATGGCTCCCATTCAAGCAATAAAATGGTTTCTATTAATTGGAATCATTTGATAGAACCTCGTCTTCCTTCTTATGTTCCTTTCTTAATCACCATTCATGTTTGTGATAGGAATATTCCTAACACTATAATATATGAAGGTGCTTCTATTAGCATTTTATTCACAAATGCTTGGAAATATTTTAGTTTCTCATCACTCGCGTCCGTGACTCAGAATATATTGACGTTTGATAGAATAGCTAGTCAACCTTTAGGGATCCTTCCTCAGTTTCTGATAAATTTCGGAGGAAAAATGGTCTATGTCGATGTGATGGTAGTTCCCGACCCCTTGGAATTTAACCTACTCCTCGGGCGAGACTATGGACATATTATGAGAGATTTTGTGTCCACTCTCTTTCAAGTCATATGTTTCCCGCACAACAGAAACATAGTAACAATTGAACAAGTTTCTTTCATTGACCCTCATATGATGGTCAACCATCCACCTTACCTAAATGGTCCATACAGGCAAACAATGTCCGCTCCATTATAGGTCAATTATGTAATGACCTGCCCCATGCGTTCAACCTCATACGAGAGGGAATATCTCCCTTCTATTTACTTAGATATGGTAGTTGACATGGTCATATCTTTGATAGGGATATTAGAGATAGATATACCTACCCTTATTGAGGTCGTCAACATGTATTCATTTCAGAGCTTTTGTCTTCCATCTAGTGAAGATATCTTGGAAGCCATGGCTGAAGTTTGTCCCTTGACATGTATTCATTCTAGAGAATTTACCTCTTGGAAGCCACAATCAAGTAGAGATTTCGAGCATAGTTTTTATTCTTTATGGAAAGTTAGTTAAAAAATGAAACAAAGGTTTTGAGAATAGTTTTTATTATCTGTGGAAAGCTTGTTGAAAAATGAGAAAGAAGGTACGATCATCGTTCATTGTCTCTATCAAGATCATTAAAAAATAAACAAACCCCCCTCCATTACAATCAATGCACACTCTGGATCGAGTACTTGAACATTCTTTTCCTCCCCCTAGTGATAATGTTTCCATTAGTAACCAGAAACCTAAAAGAGGAAAGAAGAAGAATCACTAGATAAAATTATGTTTGGGGGACAGGTCTCCAGCCTCTCAACATCATGTTGGAGAAAAATCGCTAAATTCTACCAAAGAAGCTCAGGGAAAACTACCTCTAGAGAGACATGCTACTAGGAGTTATCCTCATTCGAAGGTCATTCCCATAGTAACATTGTATTCTTTTTCTAGAACAAGCTTAGTCTTGTTCTTTATCATGCTTGTAAATACCTTAGAATATGTTATCAAGCTTAGTATTTGTTCTTTCTCATGCTCGTAAATACATGAGAATGTGAGCTAGTATAATTTTATCAAATTTTCAGACTCGTAAAGGTTATACAAAAAATGAACTCTTTGGAGTTTTCTTTATTCTCTTTTCAGACTCTCTAAACATGAAAATATTCTTAAGTGATCTTGCTTCCTTTCACACTCGTTAAAAGGTTCAAAAGCATGTCTTTTGAGTGGTATTTTATCCTTTTTCTTCATCACGAGACTAATTATGAAAAATGAACACTCTAATCAAGCATTATTAGAAGAGTTCTCCCTTGTATGTTTTTACACATTTTTCTATCTTGGGAGTCTAAATTTATGAAAAATTCATCCATGGCGTCATCTTTAAGTTCTTTTTAAACTATCTAAACATTAAAAACCACTGATTTTTCATTCTCTCGACTCGCTTAAACACACATTGAAGGACCCATATGGTAACAAACCCTTATTTCTTCCATTTTGTTAAATAAATGAATAGGAACTTACCAAAGGTGAGTTATATCGAGCATGTGTTACCCTCCTCAATCTCGTTTAATGAAAAAGAGGTACTCATCTATATAGTTGGGGGGGAAATTAAAGGAAGTGGGTCAAGTTTTTTGGAATCCTTTATGGAATTTATTTACTCCCTTGAACATGACACCTATTTGCATGTCATCTTACAACTAGGTAATCCCCGTGTCCTTGAGTCATACCAATTCCATGTGTTTCCATACTTTTTTGTCCAATCGAAGAGTTCTCTTATTATCGTCACATTACATTCTTGGTACTCCTCGATTCAATGCTTCCAAGTCAGTTTTCATGCCTCATCATGTTCAAGGGAAGTGTCACTTCAAACCATCCATCTGTATTATTGCAAATTTCCATTTCTTATGTCAATCCATACTTATTCGATTCATCATATTACATCACTTTCCTGTGTCAGTTTCGTGTCGATGATGGGGTATACTGTAATTTTTAAACCTGTGAAGTAAAGCAATGCATATGTATTCTTGAGAAAAACAAAATTTAATCAATGGCTCATACACAGAGTACACAAATATTTTATACCAGGAAAACCTTTCTGGTATTCATTATATCAAATTTCACCATTCACCATACAATATATACAATTTTTTTAGGTATTTCGTAGATACCAAAACCCTAATCCATTAATATAGGATTAATTTAGAAAACCACTAAAAATAGCAAAAACCGCCCAAAAAAATTAATTTTGGGGCGCTGGGGGGGGGGGGCATAACTGCCACCCCCTGGGACACCCCTAGGAAGGCGCCTGGTGCACACGACACAAATAAATCACTACTATGAGGGATCGTCAGACGCATTTGTCATATCACACGTGCCCACACACACACATGCAAAGAATATAACACATAACCAACATCACTTGTTGTTTTCTTTGCATCCAGGGGTCCATGGGATTATATAGTCAA
This sequence comes from Picea mariana, assembly GCA_032191745.1. Lineage (NCBI taxonomy): Eukaryota > Viridiplantae > Streptophyta > Pinopsida > Pinales > Pinaceae > Picea > Picea mariana. The sequence continues at coordinate 610,723 of JASDQU010099914.1, read as the reverse complement.
CAATCCAGGGCATCAATTCCCATTGTTACTCTACACCAGGAGAAATTTTCTTGTGCTCACATACTTTGTCAATGAATCTACAACATTCTTCAAATTGTCAACCTTTTCCAGCAACACCTTTTTTTCCTCAACCATGTCTCTCACAAAGTGATACTGAACATCAATATGCTTTGTCTTCGAATGATAAGCTGGGTTCTTTGCCAGCAAGATTGCACTCTGACTATCACAATATAATCTCATCGCTTGTTTTACCTACCCAACACCTGAACACAATCTTTGTAACCATATTGTTTCCTTGCTTACATGAGTGGCTGCCATGTATTCAGCCTCTATAGTTGAGAGTGCCACTACCGCCGGTCTTTTTTGCATCCAACTAATTTCTCCTCCAAATAGGTTAAGCACATACCCACTTGTAGATATTATGTGATGCATATCTCCAACCTACTCTGCATCAACAAAGACATGTATTTCCAGCACTATGTCCAATCCTAGTCTTCCTTGGTAGCACAATCCATAACTGGTAGTGCCATGAAGATACCTGAAGACCCTCTTTATTGTTGTCCAATGCTCCTTCTCTGGTTTTGACATATACCTGCTCAAAACTACCACTGCATGTGAAATGTCTGGTCTAGTACAGACCATTGCATACATCAAACGTCCAACTGCACTAGCATACAGAACACGGGACATGTCCTCTTCTTCTTCATGTGTCGTGGGACACTGATATGTGGATAAATTTACACCTATAGGAATAGGAACCTTGATCGGTTTACTTCCATGCATATTAAACCTCTGCAATATCATCTCAACATATTTTCTCTAATTCAACCAGAGTTTCTTGTTTGCACGATTTCTTTTAATCTCCATTCCCATAATGAAGTTAGCAGCACCGACATCCTTCATGTCAAATTTGGAAGAGAGTTGTGATTTCACCTCCTTGATAACATCCATGTTATTTCCTACCAACAACATGTCATCAACATACAACACTACATAAATGAAGTGATTACCAACCTTCTTGGAATATACATAGTGATCAACCCTGCTTCTTAAAAATCCCAATCCAAGGATGTATGTGTCAAACTTTTGGTACCACATCCTAGGTGATTACTTCAAACCATATAGTGACTTCTTTAGCTTACATACTAGCTCTTTCTTTCCCTTCACTACAAAGCCTTCTAGCTTCTTCATGTAGATTTTTTCTTCTAGATCCCCATGTAGGAATGTTGTCTTCACATCCCTCTGTTTCACTTCAAGATCAAAAGAAGAAGCAATAGATAAAATAAATCTAATAGAAGTTAACTTAGCAACAGAAGAAAAAATCTCACCAAAGTCAATTCCCTCTACCTGGGAATAACCTTTTGCTACTAACCGAGCTTTGTATTTCTCCACTTTTCCTTGTGCATTAAAATTCTTCTTAAACAACCATTTTATACCAAATTATTGTATTCTAGATGGAAACTCAACTATATCCCATGCCTCATTCTTATCCAAGGCATCCATTTCTTCAACCATGGCCTTCTTCCAGAGTTTACTATCCTCTAAATTCACTACTTCCCTGATAGTTCTAGGATCATCATCAGTAATAGATAAAGAAAAATTGGAATGAAAATCAAGTGTACTATACCTTTCTGGTTTCCTTTTATCTCTCACTGACCTCCTCAATACTGGGGTATGAGGTTCTTCTTCTTCTTCTTCTCCTTGCTCTTCCTCAGATGATTCAAATTTTGCATCATCCAACTCAAGCTCTATTTTCTCGGGTTCATCTTACATTGGTAGGAATTCCTGTTTGGACACATCTTTTACCTCTCTGAAGGCAACATCTTGACTATAAATAGTCTTCTTGGTTTCTGGGTTGCAAATATTATAACCTTTCACACCATCTTTATAACCAATAAAGATACACTTTTCAGGATTTTTATCTATCTTACTCCTATTTTCCTTTGGAACATGTACATAAGAATCACAACCAAACACTCTAAGATGTTGAAGAGAGGCTTTATTTCCAGACCATACCTCATGTGGAGTTTTATCATCCAACGCTGATGAAGGCGATCGATTCATCAGGTAACATGGTGTACCCACTACCTCTACCCAGAATTCTTGTCCTAACCCGACACTGTTCAACATGCTCTTTGCTTTTTCCATTAATGTCCTATTCATCCTTTCTGCAACTCCATTATCTTGATGAGTGTACAGAGTACTCTTCTGCCTTGCTATACCACACTTCTTATAGAATTCTTCGAATTCATTTCCGCAGAATTATCCACCATTATCTATTCTCAATACCTTTATTTTCTTCTCTGTCTGATTTTCTACCAGAGCCTTAAACTCTTTAAATTTATCAAATACCTCATATTTCTTTCTAAGAAAATAAATCCATGTGTTCTTTGAAAAAATATCTATGAATGAAATATAATACACAGATTTACCTAAGGATGGAATAGGAACAGGTTGAAACACATAACTGTGTATCAAATCTAAGATCCCCTTCGCTCTTGTAGCACCAGATGGGAATCTTACTCGATTTTGTTTACCATATATGAAATGTTCACAGAAATCAAAATTCAAGGTGCAATTAGACATACCTTCAACCATACCTTTGCTGTGTAGTGTTCGAAGGCCCTTTTATCTAACATGTCCCAGTCTTTGATGCCATATCATGGTCTTCTTTCTAGGGACAATATTAGTCTTGTCTTCTTTATTTCTCTATTCAAGGACAACATAACTGTTACACCCATTAGTATAAGTGCTTCCCAAAAACTTGTACAGAGTTCCACACCGAACTCCCCTCATCAAAACCATTTCTCCTCGTACCATCTTGCAAGTTTTCTTTCCAAATATAGTATCGACTCCTGCATCATCCATCTTGCTTACAGATATTAGGCTCCTAGATAGTTTTGGAATGTGAAGAACCCCAGGGAGAGTTCTAATCCTTCCATATTTTAGCAACAACTTAGCCCTTCCACGTCCCAAGATTTTGTTGTCAATTCATATCCTAGAAATACATCACCGCCATCGTATTTTTCATATTCAGAGAACCACTCCCTGTGATGAGTCATATGGTATGATGCACCTAAGTCGATCAACCATACATCACAGTCTGCATGTTTACTTGCAGATGCTAGGTAAACATCACCTCCTTCTTCAGTGGAGCTTTTAGCCTTTCTAGAAGAGGTACTATCAGATCCCTTTGGTTTATCAACCTTCCTAGACTTGCAATCTTTCTTATAATTCCCTGTCTTACCACATTTCTAGCATTTTCCCAAAGATTTTCTTAGAGACTTAGATCTACCTATAGATTTAGATCTCCCCCCCTCGAAGATTTACCAGGATTCCTGTCTTGGGTACGACTTCTTACAAATAAATCATCTGTACTATGATTATCCATGTTTTTTCACCTCATCTATTCAGATAACAAGGATGAAAATACATCCTCATACTTCAATGTAGATTTAGTGGTACTACCAATTGCTACAACCAGATTATCCCAAGATTCTGCAAAAGAACATAACAAAGTAATACATTTATCCTCTTCTGCAATCGTAATATTAAAAGATACAAGTTGACTTACCAAAGTATTAAAGGCATTTAGATGTTCTGTCACAAAATCTCCATATTCCATCCTAAGATGATACAACTTCTTTCAAAGAAACAACTTGTTTACTAGCGACTTTGATTGATACAAATTCCCCAACTTATCCCATAGTTCCTTGGTTGTAGATTCTCTCGAGACATTCAACAAAATTGAATCTGCCAGGCAGATTCGAATAGTACTCATTGCTCTTTTGTCCAACTTCTCCCAAACTTCCTTCGACATACCAGTAGCTGGTGTACTAGTAGTTTGTGTACTAGTAGGTTGTGTACCAATAGCCTGTGTGCTAGTAGATGGTGTACCAGTAGGCTGTGTACCAGGATCCACAACGATCCATTGTTATTTGTCTACAAGAAGGTCCTCCATATTGAGCTTCCATAGCTCAAAGTTTTTACCATTGAACTTATCTATCTCGATTCTAGATGAGCTTTCCATTCCTCTTTGTATACTCGAATCTCCACTACAAAATCTCCCATTAAACCTAGGTTTATTACATACCCAAGATAAACTTGATCTATCAAGACTGAGCCAAACCCTAAACAACAAAGGCATCCTTCTAAAGCCAAAAATGAGCTATGATACCACATGTAAGTTTTAAACCTGTGAAGTAAAGCAATGCATATAGATTCTTAAGAAAAACAAAATTTAATCAATGGCTCACACACAGAGTACACAAATATTTTATATCGGAAACCCTCAACTAGAAAAACCTTTCTTATACTCATTATATCGAATTTCACCATTGACCATACAATATATAAAATATTTTTAGGTATTTCTTAGATACCAAAACCCTAATCCCTTAATACGGATTAATTTAGAAAACTACTAAAAATACCAAAAACCATCCAAAAAAAAAATCGGGGCACTGTCCCGAATGTTGTGCGTAACCAGGGGGGCATACCATGCCCCCCCTGGGCACCCCCTAGGAAAGTGCCTGATGCACACGACACAAACAAAGCACTACTACGAGGGATTGTCAGATGTAATTGTCATATCTGACATGCCCACACACACACAGGAAAAGAATATAAGACATAACCAACATATACATCAAGGCCCTCCTTCGATGAGTCTTTTCCTGTCAAATTCAACTCATCATCCAAGAATTACACTTAGAAACTAGTTACTACCTTGGTACCCGCATGCCTCTATGGAAGCCCTCCTCCCTAAAATAGGTTTACATCATTGACCACTGATCAGATGATTCAACGAATGTTCGAACTCAACTCATTTATTCACATTCGTTGGAATGTACTAGGTTTCCTTGGGAGTCATTAACATCATTGGTTATTTCCCTCTCACATCTTAACGATTTACCTCAATTATCGGTAATCAAGTGGTTTCTACCATGTTTGACATCAAATCATCTATTCACATGGCTAGATTCATACTATATCAGGATTTGGACGAAGACCCTGGGTTGAGCATTCACTATGTTATATGATTGTACCAAGTTGCAAAGGATATCATTTGAGGATGTTGATATATATACTGCCACATAGATCCATATTGTATTGTTTTGTGGCTATGTTTTATGATCTCATAGCTCCACTATGTATTTTTTTGGATACAATCAGTTCATGTCATGGAGGTATGGATCCACATTGTATCTCTTGTTGCCATATCCTTAGTTAATATTTTTCATGGATCCATAGGGTATTGGTTGGAGGCCTTTCTTTCAGTCATCTCGTATTCTAAGAATAGGTATACCTGCCTCAAAAAGGGAACATATATTAATATTGTTTGATGTTTTTTTTCAGCTTCTTCCAGGTCCTCCAAATCCACACCCTTGCATTGAAGAATTGTAAAGTGTTTTGACCATGAATTTCTCTTTTGATCTCACAATTTAGAAGGAAATATGTTACACATCAAAATTTCACACTTAAGTACCTCACCATAAGTGTCGCAAGTGTCATAAAAGTTTCATATGCATCCTTCTAAGTTTTGCATACACCTTCACACCATGAAAGAACATTTGTTACAATCCTAGTCAATGTGGAGGAGAGATATATTATATGAAGGTCAAAATACTATGTTCAGATGAATTATTTATTAATATTCATAAAACAAAAAATTGACATAGTGTGACAATCTACCTCACATTTAGTTTCCTAATCTGAAGGAGAGGTTGAGATATTTTCTCAAACCAAAATCCTAATTTGGTGTATCTTGAGAGATATTTTCTCCTTAAAATCCTTGAGATACATTTTCTACCTAAAATCCTTGCGAGATATTTTCTCCCTAAAATTCTTGGATATCACATTTTATTGAATCTATTGAGTGATCTTCTCCATGATGGTGAAGCCTCCAAATCCTAAATAATGAGATATTTTCATGGAGAAGAGGAAAAAGGTGACAAAGACAGCTATCAAACTTATGACCTTGGGATTCATGCAAGGGTCTAGATGAGGAGAGCTTGGAGGGGTGTTGCATCATCATCTATGTTTGTAAGTATTGTCTTTGGGTTCTCATTTTAATATACTTGGCCTACTTCCTTCAAGATTGTGTATTCTTGCATGTGCATGTCTATTGTTCCTTCAATCTTTGTAGATGAATTTTTGTGATCTAATATTGTAAAGTAGGAGTTCTTTGTTTTGTTTTTTTCCTATTTCATTGTAGGTGTCAAGTTGTGCTAAGGAGTTTGGAGATGAAGCTTGGATTGGAAGCAGTGAAGACAAACTTCGAAACTAGGTGCATCACACTTTTTCTCCACCTCTCTCTTTCTGATTAGTTAAACTAAATTCAAAGGGATGTTAGCATCCACTGGTGTTTTTTTGTCTTGGTCTTAGGGGTCTATAATCTAAGGGAAAGTTCACCTGTCCGCAGGGGAATATTTCTGTAACAATATGCATTTATTTTTTTCTCCTTACTCCTTGATTTTCCCTTTAGCTTCTTGGTTAGGATAGGATCACTAAATTTTTGTTGTGATAGATAGGACAAGCACCTCTGCAAATGGGTAGCATAATATTTCTCTTTTAAAGTCTATCTCTCTTTCCGAATACTTTACTTTGTTATATAATTCTTTGAAAGAGGCTTAGGAGATATTCCAGATCTTCTAGATACCAATAGAGACTCAAATGATGTGAGTTCCTAGCCCCTTGGCACAAATATACAACTCATCCCTCTCCTATGACCTCATAACTACCTGAATCTATAATTTTTACAGAGCCTCGCTTGTTGAGAGACTAGTGACCTATGAGAATGCTCACTTTTTTTCTACTATGTCTTGAGTGAGGATATCCAAAATGGCTCAAATTCTAGAAAAAAATTGCATTTTGGCTTACATATTCTAATGGATTCCTCTCTAGACTGTAGGGTGGAAATTAAGGTTATAACACTCTATGCGGTCCAAAACATCAACAAAGTGGTATGTGGTTGTTGGCATTTCCATGCAATGTCCTATTCGATTTTCTCCATTATCAATTGAGATTAGAATCCAAATAAAAAAACTAAACACTTAAATTATACCCAATAAACATTTAAAAAAAAAAAACTACTTATATCAAGATATAAACATTAAAAATTGAAAATTATATTAAACATTTTCAAAATGTATTTATAAAATTAATCATAAATACAACAATATTAACAATAAGAAATTATACTAAAATTTTAAACTAAACCATTTAAAACAAAATATATTATCACATAAATAACATTGAATAAAATATACATTAAATTTAAAACTATTAAAAAACAAATTAATATGAAAATGAAATTAGATAAGTGACTTTATCTAACTTTCAATGACTAAAATGTATGGCTTGTGGATATTTAATATTATAAAGTCACATAAAAAACGATAGTTTTTAAGGCATAGTAAATATGCTCAATCCCTACAAAATTTATCCTCTTTACTAAATCCAAATCAAGTAACTTCATTGTAATAATATAATTCAAATAGTTTAATTATCAAAAAATTAACCTTCTACAAGTTTGTTTTTCTCTAAGTTTTTCAAAATAATTAATATTAAATGTATGAAAAAACCCTTATACATCCCCTCACTACTCAATCCTAGTTTTTTTTTCTCTACAAACCATTCTACTATTAAAGAAAACAACAAATTCATGTTATATTGAACAAAAATGATGACATGCTATATTAAAGGAAAAACATCATATGTGTATCTCACACACTATACAATACATTGTGCACACCAAATTTTTTTGTATCCCAGTAATCAATGGTTGCATTATGCACAAGGAGAAGAGAAGTAATTTGGAAGTAAATTTCGAGATGGATCAACTGACATGTCGATGGGGAAGTTGGGTATCAATTTCACACTGAATCGAGGTGTTCAGATGTCAAGTACATCATTTATCCTTGGAAAAAAATCAAACTTTTCTCTTCTTTTCCATGCATTTCGTGCACTAGTTTGATTGAAATCTATGAATTCTCTGGCTTGTATGGACCCAACCAGAAAATCAAGCAATTGAATGGTGCTCTTGCATTCTGAATCTTTGAAGCTACATATTCTATGGATGAAATTTCACTTTTTTTTGTTAAGGTATTGTGTATATGTAATTAGCCTATTATGCCGAAAGGCATACACCTATTGACAATGGGCAGATTTAATAGGGGTTTAGTGCTTAATAAGTTTTCTATGGATAGGATTAAATATGGTTGGAATATTCTTAGTAGTCACACAAAATAAATGGCTATGATTTCAATCATTAACTTCCTAGATCTTATAAAGACATCTGTTTATGTGTTTATTTTTTTACATTTACCTAATCATATTTAAAAATTACTTTGATAGCTAATTGATTGCCATGACTAAGTGATTAACAGAAATTAAAATATTAACACCAGATAAATGAACCACAATCATTTATTTGTTAATCAATAATAAAATTTAATATATTCTTTTAAGGATTCATTTCATCTCATCAGCCTTTCGGCGTTCACCAATAGTTATTTAGTTGTTGTGCTAGTGGTGTATTAAACTCATGTGAGTCATCCCTTCTATGGGATTCAATGAGGAAGAGAATGTGGGAGAAGGAGAAAGACACGATCTTTTTCCTTCACAAATTAAAATATTTGGATACCATCAAATAAGATGTGGAGAGGGAGTGCCCTTGGGTCATCTCCTGTGCCTATATACTCGTTCTCTCTCCCATAGGTTGCATTGTATGGATACATGGATATATATATACTCATATTCAAGATATATATAATGTATATATCTATTACAATTATGTTCAACACAATGTTCATACATAGTTATGTTTAAGATTCAAGTGTTCATGGAACTAGGTATAGAATCCCTATTATCAAATAATGTTTGTGTGTCTATATTGATTGTGGGGAAATGACATGATTGATAACAAGCATTTGGGAGGGTCATGTGTTCCTATAAAGACTATAGGAAGAGATGGATAGAAGAGAAGGGTGGATCTTTGGTGGAAAATTATCTTCCCGATAACAATGAGAGCGTATCACTCATCATGTAACTTACTTTTTAGATAGCTCCAAGAGTTAGGCTGTCTTTCGGGAGGTATTCCACATAGAGGACTTCCTCGACTTCTCAAATGGTGATATAGATTCTCGTATTCATAACGAAATATAGGATTTTTTGAGGGGAATTATTCTTCTTAGGTAACCCAAGTTAGGGATGAGCTTCCTATCACCAAGCTCTATGTTCGTGAAAGACTTCAAATTTTGATGGAAAAAGATTTTTTTTTGTAGTCCCTTTTGATTTGGGCATTAAAAAAATGCAAATATTTTAGAGGATGATCTGTCGTGAAGATGATGTAGGTCAAAATGTGGGAAGGCATTAGCTTAAAGGCCACGGGGACAAATTTCGGGGAGGAAAAACATGTGGGTTGAGCGAAACCCACGCCTCTAACTCTATTTTCAAATCCTATGCAAAATTGACAGAGGCTCTGGGGGGAAAATACTGAGTAAGAACAACTGGTAGGTAACCCAACAGTTTAGGATGATAAGTTTAAAATCTAAAAAGGTTTCATAGTCAAAAGAGTGTGAATGTATTAGTTTGTGTGTTATATTTATGAAAAACAATGAGAATGTTGGACAACAAAGAGATAAGGATTTGAAAGAATGAGAATAGGGATATGGCACAATGTACAACAAAGAGATAGATACTTGTGGAAACACAACGTTTTAGGTCATATTGGTTGATAGGTTCTGGGCTATTAATAAATTTCAAGAAAAATATCTTCTTATGTTCATACCTTTAGGATATTTGGTAATTATTTTTATATATTAAAATAAATTATAATAAAATAAAAAATTTAATTTGGAAACTGTATCTAGTTCAGGGTCGAAGAAATTCCTTGGCCTCAATTTCAATGGAGGTAGCTAGCTAAGGGAGAGTCAAGGTGGTAGTTCGTGGCATGAGGGAGTTGGTGGGCCTCATAGGTGTCTATCCCTAGTTATTAATCTACAATGGGGATGCAAGGGATAGAGCATAGAGTTCATCATTTAGTGAAAATCCAAGTGGTAAGGACATAGACTCAAGAGTGATAGTTTTATTTTCCTGTAGTTTGGTACAGGTTTTGCGGTAGATGGATGATATAGAAGTAGAATTCGCTAAGGATGAAAAGTATGAGGAGGACATCTTCCTCATGAATGAATACTTCACCTATATTTAAAAATTAAAGTGCTTGGTTTATTTGGAGGAGTTGAGGCCAATGGATTGGGTTGGGACTATCGATCCAAGCTTAGGCATTCCTCGTTGAGGACTACATTCAAATCAGGTGCTTGGGAAGGTTCTCATATATTTTTTTCTATGTGATATCCCCATTTTGAATTTCAAGTATGCAGTCAGTTCTCCCAAATATTTATCCCACTCTCCATGCTTCTCTTTGAAGTAGCTAGAGCATCGTCAGAGTCCAAGCTTTGTAGTGATAAATCACATGCACAGTCTAAGGACATTGTTGATTAAGGTTGGTTGTCATTGATGTCAACCCTTGAAGAAAGACCTGTAGAACAAAGGTTTGGGTAATGGACCCAATATTGTTTGATGTAAATATCACTCATTATCATTTTTTCATTGTTGATAAGAAGTAAATATGGATGAACTCCAAAGTGGTCCCCTTATGGTGAAATCCCTCACGGGAAGACGCTTTGTTGAGTAAGAGAACCCATGCTTAATTGTGGAATAATGAGATGAAGGAAAGTGAATTTGTCAGGGAAAATATCCTAGATGGATAGTGTTTGTCATGCCATTTCCGGTGGTATGTGGAACGTCACATAATTCCTCACGGTTAGAGAGTTATTGCCATGAGAAGTTGGAGACCCCAGGTTTGGGTAATGGACCCAAGTTTGTTTGATGGGTAATGGTATCAGTTATGATATATTTTCAAATAATATTATTCTATATGGATAGTACATGTCATTTAATTTCTGGTGGTATGTACAAGGTCACATAACTTCTCACGGTTTGAGATTTATGGCCTTACGAAGTTGGAGGACCTTCATATGTCATCTAGAAGCCCCAAAAGGTCAAAGTAATCAAAGTGGTTTAAGAGATTTTAAAAGGTAAATAATAAAGTGAAGTGATGAGTGTATTATAATTCAAAGTGAATACAAAATAAATTATTTCAACAATAAATTTTATGGAGAAATTAGAAGTGGACCCAACACTAAAATAAGGAAAGTGGGACAAGTGACCTATAAGATGTTTTTATGGAAGCTACTTGGAGAGTATAAATAAGAGGAAAGGCTCTCTCATTTGAATCACACTTGAGAATATTGAATATATATATGTTTCTGAGGTAACCAAGGATATCTAAACCAGAATTCTGAGTGAAGGTGAAGAAAAGAAGGTTGAAATGCAAGGAAGAATAAATTCTTTTGATGGTGCTTTCTAAGGTATGCTATTTACAGGTCATCTCACCATTTTCGCTATAACGTTTTCTCTATAATTATTCATACCATGAAATTGATATTAAAATGAGAAAACATATCCAAGTATCTTTGGTAAAAAATTCATCTTGTGGGTCATTTTATTTTGGGAGTTACACTCCGTGGAAAATAGGGTTTGTGGCCAGTCCTGAAACTAGTCAAAATCAGGTGTTTCAGGTAAAAACTTCATAACTTCTTCATAACAAATACAAATTTAGTGAGACCAAATGTATTAGTTAGGGGATAGTCTTTATTGTATTTTTTAATATTTTTATATCAATTAATCAAATATTTTATGCGGGGTGCGCTCTACAAGGTCACTCTCTAGAATAAGCCAGAATTCAACAAGGTATGCAATTTTTGCTATAACTCCTTTTCTGAGAGATTCCAATTAGTGACACTTGTAGGAATTGCATAAAACACACTGAATAACAATGTGCATCAGCTTCAAATCTTTATACATTACAGGTTCAAATTTATGATTACTTCAACTTAGGGTTGTTGACTAATCCAAAACTAGACATGTGAGACTAAAGAAAAATTTGATGAAAATGCTTGTCTCTTATTTTTAAAGTTAAGGAAGGTTTTCAGGAATGTGATATTATACACCAGGTCTATTATAGAGTTAAAAATCATATTTGGATGATGAAATTGATTAGGGATTTTGGTTGTGGTACATGTTGAGTACATGGTTGAGACAAGTAGTTGATGAGTTGGCGGACAAACATGAGGTGTATAGTTGATAATGTTGGTACATATTGATGAGTCATAGTTGATGAGTAGTTGACACATGATTGGTACATACTTGGTACATGGTTGGATGCACTTGTTTATGGTACAGGTTGATTACAGGTTGGTGCATGGTTGATGCACTTGTTTATGGTACAGGTTGATGCATGGTTGATGGATGGTTCAGATTTATTGGAACAGGTTTACAATGGTATATCTCACAGTGATAGTGTGATAGTGGTTCCATCATTCTACTTCTACTTCAGGGTGGCAGGACAAGACAAGGACATGTGGTTGTAGCCGGAGAACATTGGGGGTTGTAGCCTCCTTCTGGTTGTAGACAGAGAATTGGGGAGTTGGAGATTACCTCAGGTTGTAGCCTGAGAAACTAGGGGGTTGGAGTCTCCTTCCAGTTGTAGCTGGAAAACAAAGGAAGTTGGTGCTTCCAATGAATGTAATTCTTGAAGACATATAACAAAAAACATTTTGTGGTTTTCTCCCGATTTGGGTTTCCATGTAAAACACTGGTGTACTGTGTATGTGTGTGATTGTTTATTTCTTACTGCTCATTATTGGATAATAATTCTACACTGATATAASATTTGAAGAAAAAAGATTATAATTACGCTATTACTGAGTCACGCCCCCTCTCAGTAATCCAACAATTGGTATCAAAGAAGGTTCCTTCAAAAATCAGTTTAACCACTGAAAGGTAGATCATGGAGAGTACCAACTCGTATAAAAATGGAATACCACAGTTTGATGGACAAAAGTATGCTTTTTGGAACATAAGGATGAAGACATATATACAGGCACATGGATTTCAAGTTTGGCAATCAATTGTAGATGGATATACAGCACCAACAGTTCCACCGACAAATGACAAAGCAGTGAAACTCGATGAGAATAATTCCAAATCCATAAATGCACTTTTGAATGGTCTCAGTGATACGGTATTCACCAAAGTTGCACATTCTAAACCTACGAAAGATATTTGGGACAAGCTTCAAAATATTTATGAAGGAGATTCAAAAGTCAAAGCAGCAAAGCTTCAAACTTACAAAGGTCAGTTCGAACAACTAAAAATGAAGGAAGATGAAGATATCACAACTTACTTCTTACGAGTCGATCAAACAGTGACTGCAATCATAGGATTGAGAAAAGAAATCGAAGAATCTGTAATTGTTTAAAAGGTATTAAGATATCTTCCTATGAGATTCATCCCTAAGATATCAACACTAGAAGAAAGATTGGATCTAAACACAATAAGCATGGACGAACTTCATGGAATCTTCACAGCATATGAGATGATAACTGAACAGAAAAATCCAGATGTAAAAGAAGCAGCATTCAAAGCATCCAAAAGATCAAAGCAACAGAAAAAGAAACAAGAAGAATATAGCAGCAGCAATGATGTATCAGAAGATGATGAAGAAGTGGCCAACTTCGTCAAAATACTGAACAAGGGAACCAATTGTAGGTACAGAGGTAAGTTTCCTTTAATTTGTTTTAATTGTGATGGTATAGGTCATTTTGCTAAGAAATGTCCTCATAAAAAAAAGAGAAATGATGAAGGTTACTTAAAAGACAGACACACATATAAAGGTAAAAGAACTACAAAGAAAGTTTTCAAGAAAAACTTTTGCACTAAAGAAGACCTCTCATCATCAAATGAAGATGAAGTCAGTGACAGTGAAATAGGGAGAGTTATATTCATGGTAGTAGAAGAATCTGATAAAGAAGACTCCGAAGAAGAACATGAAGAAGCATATGAAGAAGAAATTGAACAGGCAAAATTTGACTTCCGAGAAGAATTAATGAGTGCCATAGAAGTTATCAGAAGAGAAAAGAAGAAAAATAAGAAACTACAAGCATAATTAGATAAGAAAAAAGACACTCAAGAACTAGAACAAATGATCACAAAATTGAACGTTAAAATAGAAGAAGATAAAAGAATTGAAGAAGCACTCAAAGAACAGCTAGAAGGAAAAGACATGATCATTGGAAACCTGGAAGAAAAAATTGTCACACTAAGAAAGGATATTCAAAAGAAAACTATGCAGAATAGCTCAAAAGTTCTGCATGACATTATCAATAGTAAAAAATATTATCTTGACAAGTCCGAACTTGAATACAATCAGACATAAAAGGGATGAAGCTCCAAAACAACAGAGCAAGAAACAAATCCAAAAATTTATGCAGAAACAATCAAAGGCGATAAAAAGATATACAAGGAATATTACAGGGACACTCCTCCACCGAGAAGATTCAGATTTCAGAATCAACAACAGATAGATAGGCCTCAAGAAGAAGAAGGATTCATAAGAGCACCTCCTTTCGTAATATCTTCAACTACCAGGTATCAAACTATATTTTTTGGTTTATGTAATGCATGCAATAATTGTGTACATAAAGCTGTAAATTGCAGAGCTAACAACAAGAACAATAACTACTTTGAGAGCCATACACAAAGCGTTTATTCAAGAAGACCTAGTTAAACATAGAGAAGAAGTTAGAACAGGTTTGAATCTTTGATCACTAAAGTGGAATGTTACAAATGTAACAATTTTGGACACATGGCCAAAAATTGCAGAATGACAGTCCCTCCTAAAGAACCTCAACAGAGTCACAAACAAGAACCTCAAAAAATGACATTGATAAGAAAGAAAGATCAGTATAGCAATGAATAATGCACAATCGCTCTAGAAGCTAAATAGAAGAAATGTGGTTGGTATGTTGATAGTGGATGTTCAAAACACATGATAAGTGATAGAGACAATTTTCTTACATTACAAAAGGAAAGAGATGGATCAGTCTCCTTTGGAAATGATGATTCATCCAAAATCATTGGAAAAGGCATGGTCTGAATTGAGAACAAGAATGAAAAGGCAGAAAATGTTCTACTAGTAGAAGATATGAAACATAATCTTTTAAGTGTGAGTGAAATGTGTGACCAAGGTCATAAAGTTACTTTCGATTCATAGAAGTGTGAGATAAGAAAAGAAGGTTCAGGGAAATTGGTCGCTACAACTGCAAGAACTTAAAACAACATATATGTGTTAAGTGAAATTGGAAATGAAAAGTGTTGTCTAGGAAAGGAAGATGAAAATTGGATATGGCACAAAAGAATGAGTGACATGCATTTTGATAACCTTGTCAAAGTTACTAAAAGAGAAGCAGTCAAAGAAATGCCCCAGATCATAAAACCAACCAACACTTTATGCAAACATTGCCAACAAGGAAAACAAACAAAGACCAGGTTCAAATCAAAGGAAAATTCAACAACAAAACCACTGGAAATTGTGCATACTTATCTAGTTGGACCAACTACAAAAAAAGGTTTAAAACATGAGAGATACTTTATGTTATTAGTTGATGATTATACAAGAATGACTACGGTTTTCTTTCTCAAAAACAAATCAGAAGCGTTTGAAAATTTCAAGATCTACAAGGAAATGGTTGAAAATGAGATGGACTCAAGAATCAAATGCTTAAGATCGGATAATGGAGGAGAATTCACCTCAAAGGAATTTATGGACTACTGCAGCAATCATAGAATAAAAAGACAATTGTCCATCGCTAGGACACCTCAACAAAATGGAGTTGTTGAAAGAAAGAACAGGATAATACAAGAAATGGCTCGAACAATGATAATGGATTCAAATTTGACAAATACTTTTTGGACACAGGTAGTGCATACAAAATTTCACATTCAAAATAGAGTAATGCTCAGAAACAACACTGATAAAACTCCCTACGAGCTATGGAAAGGAGGACCAGCAAATGTGAAGCACTTCAGAGTTTTTGGAAGCAAATGCTACATCAAAAGAGAAGATGACAGAAAGGGAAAGTTTGACTCTCGTGTGGACAAAGGAATACTTGTTGGTTACTCAAGTACAAGGAAAGCATACAAGTGTTACAATCTAAGATTAAACAAAGTTGTGGAAAGCATCAACGTAACAATTGATGAAACAGACAGACTAGAATCAAAGAAAGAAGAAAACAAATCAATGGAACAACTTTTTGAAGAAGAATATGAAAAAGAAGAAGAAGAGGAAGATGAAGATGAAGAGAATTCGACAAAAGTAGAAGAGAAAGTTCAACAAGTATCTCCAAAGACACCTAGAGAACGAGTATAGAAGAATCATCCTTTAGATCATATTATTTGAAACAAAGATGCAGGAGTTGAGACTAGAAAAAAACTCGGTTCACCAGAACAAACACACCTAGCACTTTTATCTACAATTGAACCAAACTGTTTCGAAGAAGCCAGGAAGGATGAATTTTTGAATAAGGCGATGGATAAAGAATTGGATCAAATAGAGAAAAATGACACTTGGTAATTGGTTCCAAGACCAAAGAATAAGAATGTAATTGGCACAAAATGAGTTTTCAGGAATAAATTGAATGAATATGGACATGTTACAAGGAAAAAAGCTAGACTGATATGTAAAGGATATGCACAGATTGAAGGAATCGACTTTGAACAGACATTTTCCCCAGTTGCCAGAATGGAAGCAATCTATTTGATTTTATCTTATGCATGCTCCAAAAATGTTAAAGTATATTAGATGGACGTAAAATCATTTTTTATGAATGGGGAACTTGAAGAAGAAGTCTACATTGAACAACCAGAAGAATTTCAGTTGTCAGAGAACACAGACTATGTGTGTAAATTAAAGAAGGCCTTGTATGGTCTAAAACAAACTCCTAGAGCATGGTACTCTAGACTAGATACGTATCTGCAGCAGGCAGGGTTCAGAAAAGGAAGTGCAAACAACAACCTCTACATCAAGGTAAGCCAAGGTAATATTTTATTAATTGAAGTTTATGTTGATGATATTATTTTTGGTAGTGATGATGACAAGTTAAGCTAGAAATTTGCAAAAGACAGGCAGAATGAATTTGGAATGTAATTACTTGGAGAACTATCCTTCTTTCTAGGATTTCAGATACGTGAAAGAAACCAAGGAATTTTTATTTCTCAAACCAGGTATATCAGAGAAATGCTAAAGAGGTTCGGAATGGAATATTGCAAACCAGTTATCACTCCCATGCAAACTAGTTGTATATTGAGCAAAGATGATAATACAAAATCTATAAATTAGAGGAAATATAGGTCAATGATTGGCATCCTACTATATGTGACAACATCCAGAGAAAATGTAATGTATGCAGTTGTCTAGGTGGCATGGTTTCAAGAAGCACCAAAGGAATCACATGTATTAGCAGTAAAGAAAATCTTTAGATATCTCAAAGGAACAAAAGAGTTTGGATTATGGTATCCAAAAGGAAAAGATCTATCACTTATTGCCTACATAGATGCAGGTTGGGAAGGCTGTATTCATTACCAACGAAGAACCATTTGAGCAACATTCTACTTAGGTGAGTGTTTGGTATCATGGATAAGCAAGAAACAATCATCAATATCTCTATCTACAGCCGAGGTAGAGTATATTGCAGCAACAACATGTTGTACACAAGTTCTTTGGATGAAACAAACTTTGACAGATATACAGGTTGAGTATGATGAGCCCATTCCAATATATTGTGATAATACAAGTGCCACCAGTATCTCAAAAAACCTGGTGATGCACTCCAAGACTAAGCACATTCCAATAAAGTATGAATTTCTATGGGAATAGGTTGCATAAAACAACATCAGAGTTGAGTATGTGGGCACAAAAGGACAAGTGGCAGACATATTTACAAAACCACTTCCACGGGAAGCCTTTGAATATCTTTGCCAAAGACTTGGAGTTATTTATACTCCAAAAATGAATTCTTTTTGAATGCTTATCTTATATGTCTTAGATGTACATGAGGAAGCACCATAAGAGGACAATCTGTCAGGGGGAGCAACCCCGAATGGAAAGATACCTTTTCCATTGATGACAAAGGGGGAGAGATTTATCAGATGTAGAGGATAGAGGCATGGTTCCAGGAGGAGAAGATTTATCAGATGCAGAGGACAGAGACATGGTTCGAGGGGGAGCATGAGTGATATGATTTCAGTTTTGCATCAGAGTGTTTCGATCAATTCCAAAGGGGTAGATTGTTGATTAAGGTTGGTTGTCATTGATGTCAAACCTTGAAGAAAGACCCGTAACACAAAGGTTTGGGTAATGGACCCAATATTGTTTGATGTAAATATAACTCATTGTTTTTTTTTCATTGTTGATAAGAATTAAATATGGATGAACTCCAAAGTGGTCCCCTTATGGTGAAAGCCCTCACAGGAAGACGCTTTGTGGAGTAATAGAACCCATGCATAATTGTGGAATAATGAGATGAAGGAAAGTGAATTTTTCAGGGAAAATATCCTAGATTTATATTGCTTCTCATGTCGTTTCTTGTGGTATGTGGAACGTCACATAATTCTTCACGGTTAGAGAGTTATGGCCATGAGAAGTTGGAGACCCCAGGTTTGGGTAATGGACCCAATTTTGTCTGATGGTTAATGGTATGTGTTATGATATATTTTTAGATAATACTATTCTATATGGATAGTACATGTCAAGCCATTTTTGATGGTATGTAGAACGTCATATAACTCCTCACGGTTTCAGAGTTATGGCCTTACGAAGTTGAAGGACCCACATATGTCATCTAGAAGCCCTAAAAGGTCAAAGTAATCAAAGTGGTTTAAGAGATTTTAAAAGGTAAATAATAAAGTGAAGTGGTGAGTGTATTATAATTCAAAGTGAATACAAAATAAATTATTTCAATAATAAATTTAATGGAGAAATTAGAAGTGGACCCAACCCTAAAATAAGGAAAGTGGGCCAAGTGACCTGGAAGATGTTTTTAAGGAAGCTACTTGGAGATTATAAATAAGAGGCAAGGCTCTCTCATTTGAATCACACTTGAGCATATTGAACATATATATGTGTTTGAGGTAACCAAGGATATCTAAACCAGAATTATGAGTGAAGGTGAAGAAAAGAAGGATGAAATGCAAGGAAGGATAAATTCTTTTGATGGTGCCTTCTAAGGTATGCTATTTACAAGTCATCTCACCATTTTCGCTATAAATATTTTTCTATAATGATTCAGATTGTGAAATTTCTATGCAAGTGAAAAAACATATCCAAGTATCTATGGCAAAAAATTCATCTTGTGGGTCTTTGTATTTTTTGAGTTACACTCCGTGAAAAATAGGGTTTTTGGTCAGTCCTGAAACTAGTCAAAACCAAGTGTTTCGGGTAAACACATCATAAATTCTTCATAACAGATCCAAATTCAGTGATACCAAATGTGTTGGTTTGGGTACAGTCTGTAGTATTTTTTGTAACATTTGCAGATAAATTCATCAAAAATTATGTGTGGGGCACGCTCTACAAGGTCATTCTCTAGAATAAGCCAAAATTCAGCAAGGTATGTCATTTTTGCTATAACTCCTTTTTTGAGAGGTTCCAAGTAGTGGAACTTGGAATAATTGCATAAAACACACTGAGTAGAATTTGTATCAGTTTCATATATTTATACATTACAGGTTCAAAGTTATGATTACTTCAATTTAGGGTTGTTGACTAATCCAAAACTAGGCATGTGAGACTAAAGAAAAGTTTGATGAAAATGCTAGTCTCTTGTTTCTAAAATTAAGGAAGGTTTGCAGGAACATGATCATATACACCAGGTCTATTATAGAGCTACAAATCAGATTTGGATGATGAAATTGATGAGGGAATTTGGTTGTGGTACGTGTTGAGTACATGGTTGAGACAAGTAGTTGATGAGTTGCCGCATAGACATAAGGTGTATAGTTGATGATGTTGGTACATATTGATGAGTCATAGTTGATGAGTAGTTGACACATGATTGTTACATACTTGGTACATGGTTGGATGCACTTGTTTATGGTACAGGTTGGTGCATGGTTGATGCACTTGTTTATGGTACAAGTTGATTACAGGTTGAGGTACAGGTTGATGCATGGTTGCTACATGGTTCAGATTTATTGTTACAGGTTTACAGTAGTATATCTCACAGTGATAGTGTGATAGTGGTTCCATCATTCTACTTCCACTTCAGGGTGGCAGGACAGGGCAAGGACAGGTGGTTGTATCCACCTTCTGGTTGTAGCCGGAGAACATTGGGGGTTGTAGCATCCTTCTGGTTGTAGCCAGAGAATTGGGGAGTTGGAGCTTCCCTCAGGTTGTAGCCTGAGGAACTAGGGGGTTGGAGTCTCCTTCTAGTTGCAGCTAGAAAACAAAGGATGTTGGTGCTTCCAATGAATGTAATTCTTGAGGACATATAAGAAAAAACATTTTGTAGTTTTCTCCCAATTTGGGTTTCCACGTAAAATACTAGTGTATTGTGTATCTGTGTGATTGTTTATTTCTTACTACTCATTATTGGCTAATAATTCTTCATTGATATAACATTTGAATAAAAAGGATTATAATTATGTTATTATTGATTCAACCCCCCTCTCAGTAATCCAACAATTGGTATCAGAGAATGTTCCTTTAGAAATCAGTTTAACCACTGAAAGGTAGATCATGGAGAGTACCAACTCATATAAAAATGTAATACCACAGTTTGATGGAGAAAAGTATGCTTTTTGGAGCATAAGGATGAATACATATATACAGGCACAGGGATTTCAAGTTTGGCAATCAATTGTAGATGGATACATAGCACCAGTAGTTCCAACAACAAATGACAGAGTGAAACTCGGTGAGAATAATTCCAAATCCATAAATTCTCTTTTGAATGGTCTCAGTGATACGATATTCACCAAAGTTGCACATTGTAAATCTGCTAAAGAAATTTGGGACAAGCTTAGAAATATTTATGAAGGAGATTCAAAAGTCAAAGCAGCAAAGCTTCAAACTTATAGAGGTCAATTCGAACAATTAAAAATGAAGGAAGATGAAGATATCGCAGCCTAATTCTTACGATTCAATGAAATAGTGAATGAAATCATAGGATTGGGAGAAGAAATCGAAGAATCTATAATTTTTCAAAAGCTACTAATATATCTTCCTATGAGATTCAACCCTAAGATATCAACACTAGAAATAAGATTGGATCTAAACTCAATAAGCATGTAGGAACTTCATGGAATATTCACAGCATATGAGATGAGAACTGAACAGAAAAATCCAGTTGTAAAAGAAGCAGCCTTCAAAACATCCGAAAGATCAAACCAAAAGAAAAAGGAACAAGAAGAATATAGCAGCAGCAACGACGTCTCAGAAGATGATGAAGAAGTGGAAAACTTCGTCAAAAGAATGAACAAGAGAACCAATGGTAGGTACATAGGTAAGCTTCCTTTAATTTATTTTAATTGTGATGGTATTAGTCATTTTTCTAACAAATGTCCTCATAATAAAAAGAGAAATGATGAAGGTTAATCAAAAGGAAGGCAAACATATAAAGGTAAAAGAACTACAAAGAAAGTTTTCAAGAAAAATTTTTGCACCAAAGAAGACATCTCATCACCAGATGAAGATGAAGTCAGTGATAGTGAAACGGGGAGAGTTCTATTCATGGTAGTAGAAGACTCTGATAAAGAAGACTCCGAAGAGGAATATGGATAAGCATATGAAGAAGAAATTGAAGAGACATAAGTTGACTTCTGAGAAGAATTAATGAGTGCCATAGAATTTATAAGAAGAGAAAAGAAGAAAAACAAGAAACTACAAGAAGAATTAGATAAGAAAAAATACACTCAAGAACTAGAACAAATGATCAGAAAATTTAAGGTTAAAATAGAAGAAGATAAAAGAATTGGAGAAGCACTCAAAGAACATCTAGAAGGAAATGACAGGATCATTGGAAACCTAGAAGCAAAGATTGTCACACTAAGAAAGGATATTCAAAAGAAAAATATGCAGAATAACTCAAAAGTTCTCGATGACATTATCAGCAATCAAAAATCTTATCTTGACAAGTCCAGACTTGGATACAATTAGACAGAAAAGGGATCAAGATCCAAAACAATAGAGTAAGAAACAAATCCAAAAAGTTATGCAGAAACAAGCAAAGGGGATAAAACGATATACAAGGAAGATTACAGGGACACTCCTCCACCGAGAAGATTCAGATTTTAGAATCAACAACAGATAGACAGGCCTCAAGAAGAAGAAGGATTCATAAGAGAACCTCCTTTCATAAGATCTTCAACTACCAGGTATCAAACTATATTTTTTGGTTTATGTTATGCATGCAATAATTTTGGACATAAAGCTGTAAATTACAGAGCTAACAACAGAAACAATAACTACTTTCAGAGACATACACAAATGGGTTATTCAAGAAGACCTAGTGAAACATATGTGTAGAAGTTACAACGGGTTTGAATATTTGAGCATTGAAGTGGAATGTTACAAATGTAACAATTTTGGACACATGGCCAAAAATTGCAGAATGACAGTGCCTCCTAAAGAACCTCAACAGAGTCACAAACAAGAACCTCAAAAAATGACATGGATAAGAAAGCAAGATCAGTATAGTAATGAGGAATGCACAGTCGCTCTAGAATCTAAACAAAAGAAACGTGGTTGGTATGTTGACAGTGGATGTTCAAAACACATGATAGGCGATAGAGACAAGTTTCTTACATTATGAAAGGAAAGAGATGGATCAGTCTCCTTTGGAAATGATCATTCATCCAAAATCATTGGAAAAGACACTGTCTGAATTGGGAACAAGAATGAAAAGGCAGAAAATGCTCTACTAGTAGAAGATATGAAACATAATATTTTCAGTGTGAGTCAAATGTGTGACCAAGGTCATAAAGTTACTTTCGATTCACAGAAGTGTGAGACAAGAAAAGAAGGTCCAGGGAAATTGGTCGCTACAGCTGCAAGAACTTCAAGCAACATATATGTGTTAAGCAAAATTGGAAATGAAAAGTGTTGTCTAGGAAATGAAGATGAAAGTTGGATATGGCACAGAAGAATGGGTCACATGCATTTTGATAGCCTTGTCAAAGTCAGCAAAAGAGAAGTAGTCAGAGAAATGCCTCATATCATGAAACCAACCAACACTTTATGCAAGCATTGCCAACAAGTAAAGCAATCAAAGAATAGGTTCAAATCAAAGGAATATTGAATAACAAAACCACTGTAAATTGTGCATAGTGATCTAGTTGGACAAACTACAAAAAAAGGATTAAAACGTGAGAGATAATTTATGTTATTAGTTGATGATTATACAAGAATGATTGCAGTTTGCTTTCTCAAGAACAAATCAGAAGCTTTTGAAAATTTCAAGATCTACAAGGAAATGGTTGAAAATGAGATGGACTCAAGAATGAAATGATTAAGATTGGATAATGGAGGAGAATTCACCTCAAAGGAATTTATGGAATACTTCATCAATCATGGAATAAAAAGGCAATTCTCCATCGCTAGGTACCTCAACAGAAAGGATTTGTTGAAAGAAAGAACATGACAGTATAAGAAATGGCTGGAACAATGATAATGGATTCAAAGTTGATAGATATTTTTTGGACACAGGCAATCCATACATCAGTTCACATTCAAAATAGAGTAATTCTCATAAACAACACTGATAAAACTCCCTACGAGCTATGGAAAGGAAGACCAGCAAATCTGAAGCACTTCAAATTTTTTGGAAGAAAATGCTACATCAAAAGATAATATGGAAGAATGAGAAAGTTTGACTCTCGTGTGGACAAATGAATACTTGTTGGTTACTCAAGTACAAGGAATGCATACAAGTGTTACAATCTAAGATTAAACAAAGTTGTGGAAAGCATAAACATAACTATTGATGAAACAGACATACCAGAATCAAATAAAGAAGAAAACAAATCAATGGAAAAACTTTTTGAAGAAGAAGATGAAAAATAAGAAGAAGAGGAAGATGAATATGAAGAGAATCTGACAGAAGTAGAAGAGTGTAGAATGCCTGCAGAAACCCCGATAGATCTAGAATTCTAATTAAATTGAACACAAACAATTTGTTGATATTCAAGAGATGAGAGAAAGTTTTTTCTCCATAAATCAGAGAATTATATTAATCATAAATGAATATACATGAGCAACCATCCTCAAAAAAGAAGAGAGGAGATGAATATATAGAATTTCCAACATAGAAATTCTAGTCAAAAAAATCTAGAAATAGCTAAAATAGGTGTCATAATTTAAGGGAGACCACACAGTGCAACCTAGATCAATAAAGATACATGTCACACACTCAAAAGAGTCAAGTTATGTGCATTAGCTCACTTAATCTCACTTAACTGACAAGAGAAGTAGTTCCAACTCAGTTAACTCACCCAAAAAAACAATTACTAATAATACTAAAGGAATAAATCATTAATTAAGGAATAAATCTCTCACTCAAAGAGGAGGTGTGCATTACCCAATAAAGGATGTGTTTTTCATGGGGGATTTGGAATAAATCAAGAATAAATCAAGAATAAATCAAGAAAATCAAGAACCGGGAGTTGAGTCTTGATCTAAAATTAGCAGTTTTCCCGAAAATCTAGGCATGAGACGCCCTTCTTCTCTATGTGGCCAAATTAGGTGAAATAAAGTGTAAATGAATGTATTAACCAATATCTAGGATTCTAATCTAGGTATAAACTAATTTAAGTTAGGGATATGCTCCAACACCCCCCCCTTAAGCCTAACTGTAATGACAAAAAAAATTCGAGTCCCGACAACTTGGCCATTTTAGGTACTCATTACATAAAAGAATTCCTCATGAAAAGAGGAAAGAGGGAAAAACTCATGGGAAACCCCCCCCCCAAAAAAAAGAGGAAAAAAAACGCTGAGTAGCCAAAAGTGACCTACTCATTTGTCTCCACCACTCCAAGCATAGCTCTCAGTTCTGAAAATCTATTTTCAGTGAAGGACTTGGTGAAGATGTCTGCAACCTGTTGCTCTATGGGGAAGTATTACAGTGAAATGGTGCTGGCATGGATCATCTCATGGATTTTATGCATGTGATGAACTTCCCATATGCGAGAAGCGGCAATGGCCAAAACTAGTCGAATGGAGTCCATTTTTGCAACAGGGGCAAATGTCTCTGTGTAGTCTATGTCATGTACCTGTAAGTATCCTTTTGTGAAAAGTCGATATTTTTACTTTATGATATCACCATATGCAGAAATATGTGTTCGATATATCCATCGGCATCGAACAAGCTTTCTTCCTTTCAGAAGTGGAACCAAGTCGCATGTGTTGTTGTCCATAAGAGCAGAGTACTCTTCATCCATGGATGTTGACACTGAGAGGGGGGGTGAATCAGTATCAAGTACAACTTAAAACCTTTTCCAACTTATACTTAAACCATTCAATTATATACAATGAGCAATGAACAATAGTATAAGATTTACATCAATACACCACAATACACCATGCACAATATATATGAGAAATAATCAATAGTTTTTGTTCAAGGGAAGTAATGATTTCCAAAGGTAGCTACAGCTTCCAAATGTAAAGGGAGGGATAAAACTCCAATAGGAAGATACAATCCTCCAATATAAATAGATATCTGAACTCTCTATCCTTTCCCCTTCCTTCCACCCAAGAATATATGAGAGATAATAAAACTTTATTCAATTCTGGTATGTTCAAAAGACCCAACTTGTACAGCATTCCCCGCGCTCAATATTTAACATCTGATTATGAATCTCGTACACACAAAACTAAAGTCCGTAATCTTTCCAATGGAAGTCTTCCCACTGCATTTGGAGTCTGTATGAAAAAGTTATGACTATTTTACCCAGAACACCTTTTTTTTTACTAGTTTCAGGACTGGTCACAAACCCTATATTCCACAGCGTGTATCTCCATAATTATAGTGAATCAAGAGCTGTAATTTTTACCAGAGGTAACTTGATATGTCTTCTCACTACAATATCG
>JASDQU010099914.1:552019-574055 GCA_032191745.1 Picea mariana | reverse complement strand
GTAGCTCCCCTTTTGTGTGATCCAATTCTGCTTTCAATTTCTCATAATCTTCTAATTGTTCCTTCAAGCTATTAATGGTCGTTTGAAGTTTGTAATTCTCTTCTTCACAACTACTCAATTCACCTTTTAGTATTATGTTTGTGTTTCTAAGCTTGTTATTTTCAGTTTCAACATGATTCAACTTTTCAAGATTCTCATCTTCTTGTTCACTCTCTGCATTGTCTTTGTATCCCCAAAAGGAATCAAGGTTGGTTTCTTCATCTGAATCTTCTTCACAAATGTTTTCTTCTGCTTTAGAATTCTTATGATCATCATCCTGGTTTTCTTGGGTTATGAAGAGGACTTCTCCTCCATTATCTTCTTCATCACTCTCATCTGAGGAGATGTCATCATCCTTGGAGTAGAAGCTCTTTTTATTGTTGAGACTTCTCTTTTTATAGTAACAGTTTTCAACAATATGTCCTATTCTACCACAATTAAAGCATTTGAGAGGAGACTTACCTTTGTATCTTCCACTTCCTTTCTGGAACCTTCTTACGAAATTTGCTATTTCTTCATCAAGGTCATTATCCTTGTCTTTTGTCTTCTTTAAGGCTTTAAAGGCTGCTTCATTATTTGTCTGGTCACTTTCTGTACCTGTTCTCATTTCATATGCCATAAGAATCCCATGTAATTCATCCATTGTCATTTTGGTTAAGTCCCTAGTTTTTTCAATGGCGGAGACCTTAGCATCATACTTCAAGAGAAGTGATCTCAACACTTTTTGTACAACCAACGATTCATTGAGCTCTTCACCCAATCCTCTGATAGAATTAACAACTTCATCAACTCTAAGAAGATAGATTGCAATATCTTCCTTTTCATTCATCTTCAAATTTTCAAATTCGGCTCTATGTCTTTGAAGCTTGACCTGCTTAACTTTTGGATCACCTTCATAGATATTCTTGAGTTTGTCCCATACCTCTTTAGCAGTGTTGCATCCCATCACTTTGCTAGAAATGGTTGGTGTCAATCATGCTAGAATAACATGTCTGGATTTTGAATTACAACTCAAAATCTTCTTCTCATTTGGATCGGTTGGAGCATTATTTGGGATTACATAGCGATTCACAACTGAGTACCAAATGTCTACTCCCAAAGCCGTTAGGTAAGTCTTCACTCTATCACTCCAGTATGCATAATTTCTTCCATCAAATTTTTGAATCCCATTTGAAATGTGCTCATGGTCATCCATTTCTGCTCGGGATTTTCCTTCCAGTGGTTAAACTGTTCTGAAGGCAACCTACTCTGATACCAATTGTTGATACTGAGATGGGGGGTGAATCAGCATCAAGTACAATTTAAAACCTTTCCAACTTATACTTAAACCATTCAATTATATACAATGAGCAATGAACAATAGTATAAGATTTACATCAATGCACCACAATACACCATGCACAATATATATGAGAAATAATCAATAGTTTTTGTTCAAGGGAAGTAATGACTTCCAAAGGTAGCTACAGCTTCCAAATGTAAAGGGAGGGATAAACCTCCAAGAGGAAGATACAATCCTCCAATATAAAGAGATATCTGAACTCTCTATCCTTTCCCCTTCCTTCCACCCAAGAATATATGAGAGATAATAAAACTTTATTCAATTCTAGTCTGTTCAAAAGACCCAACTTGTACAGCATGCCCCGCGCTCAATATTTAACATCTGATTCTGAATCTCACATACAAAAAACTAAAGTCCGTAATATTTCCAATGGAGGTGGTCCCACTGCATTTGGAGTCGGTATGAAAAAGTTATGACTGTTTTACCCAGAACACCTGTTTTTTGACTAGTTTCAGGACTTGTCACAAACCCTATATTCCACAGCGTGTATCTCCATAATTATAGTGAATCAAGAGCTTAACTTTTTAAAAGAGGTAACTTGATATGTATTCTCACTACCATAGATATTTCACCATCTGAATCATTCTAGAAAAAAAGTTATAGCAAAAATGGTAAGATGACCTGAAAATAACATACCGTAGAACACATCACCAAAAGACTTCATCCTCCCTTGAAATCCGGCCTTCTCTTACTTCTTATTCACTCTGAAATTAGAATTGTATCAAATGAATGTATAATGATGTTTATTTATACCATTTATGTCACTTACTTTTAACATTAGGTCCGACCTGACACTTTCTTATTTTGTAATTCTTTTCTTTAATTATCTTCAGGGCCTACATGTACAATTCACTTTGTCATCTTCAAAAATTCATTTCTCCTCAACCATGAGGATCCACGTGACGTGCCACATACCACCGAAAAGAGCATGATGTATACTATCCATCCATGGGTGTTTTATCTGCATATGCATTTTCCTTCATGTCCAAATACCTTCATCAATCTTGCGGTCCAAAACCCATGACTGGGGTTGACATCAATGACAACAACCAATCGTCCAACAATGGAAGCCTCCCAAAGTGGGTTTCCAGCAGCCTCAGAGTGTGAATTTTGATCTGAACCAACTGACATACATAAACTTATGGGCAGAAAAGTTTTCGTGGCAGCCAGGGCTTGAAGAGCCACAAAAAAATATGATCTAGTCCTTCTTATATCCATAGGATCACTGACTAGTTCACCTACATCTTGCAGGGTTTTCTCTACCCAAGTTGGCAACTGAGTTGGAGCAGAAATGAACTACTCCTCATCCTCTATATCATATCTAAAAGTATGCTCTTATGGATTTTTTGAAGTGCTCGAAGAAGTTCTGACTCCTCCTCATCAATGACAACAAGCGGTTCATCGGCAGGGTCTTCTGAAAAATCATGAAGTGATTCTTCTTCAAACTTCACACTTCGAGATAGAATGAATTTTTTAGTGTGAGATTCCAACAATATGTATCCTTTGACACCTTCAATATATCCAAAAAATATGCATTCAACACTTTGAGGCTCCAAATCCTTCCTCTTATCTGTCAGAATGTGAGCCCATGCTCATGAACCAAAAATACGAAAGTGTGACACTTTCGGTTTCTTACCGGTCCAACATTCAAAAGGAGTGGTGCATTTGAGTGATTTGTGAGAAAATAGGTTATAAATGTATGTTTCACAATGAATAGCTTCAGCCCATATCTTGGGAG
Organism: Picea mariana; assembly: GCA_032191745.1. Classification (NCBI taxonomy): domain Eukaryota; kingdom Viridiplantae; phylum Streptophyta; class Pinopsida; order Pinales; family Pinaceae; genus Picea; species Picea mariana. The sequence continues at coordinate 570,936 of JASDQU010099914.1, read as the reverse complement.
CTAATCATTTTGACTGTAGCATACAATTTTCCATCTCTTTTAAGGACCGATTTTTCCTCTCCTCAACCCCATTCTGCTGTGGTGTATATGGCACTATGTGTTGTAGTTGTATACTGATTGAAGGCTACAGGAATGGGATCATAATGTCACTATGAATCAGACCAAGAGGTGAAGAATATCTCTGTGCCTTACCTTTGTCAAACTTTTTCTCTGGATGCTTGCCAAGAATGCATCCTTGACATACACCGCTTGTGAATTTAATAGCTGGCAATCCTTCTACCATGTTTTCCTTGCTGAGTTGATGCAAGTACTTATAGTTTAGATGGACAAATATTTCATTACATAACCTACTCATATCATTATATTGTGACTAAAATACATTGTTAATATATTTAGGACAACGTGGGAGAAGAAATACAAACGAGAACCGTGATCTGCAATTCCATGTGCAAGTTGTGAGCCTGTGGAAATGTCGGTAATCACTGCGGAGTCCAGAGTGAACTCCACCTTCCTTTAAGAGCCGGAATGAGTTATTTGACATATCGAAAGAAGATTTTCAGACAGCGAGGGAACATGAAGAACATTTTTGAAGCATCCCCCTTCAAGATCAACAATTTCTTCTCTGCACACCTTTGCGGGTGTGGCATCTCCCAAGTAAATTGGGGATCTGGTGCTTTCTTCGATGGAGGAAAATTCATCTTTTGATGCAGCCATATGGTTCGATGAACCTAAATCAAGGATCCAAGCTGCTGGAATGGATGTGACAACCATTAAAGCATGACCATATCGTACTCTCCCTCCCGTTCTGTAATCATATTTCTTCTTTGCATTTTCGAGCACCGTGAGATTGTGCTGCTGCAATTGCTTAGCCATCTCATCGATAGTCTTCCTCATGCAATTTTATTCGAGATTAAAACTTTTGGAATAGTAGTTGAAAAGTGTTATTTCCTTATTCTTCTTACCCTTAGGCTCAGAAGAGTTATCTGAATATTGTGCGGATCTCTCCTTCTTCGATTCAGGAAATTCACCCGTTCCTTTTTGCTTGTCTTTTCCACTACTCTTTGGAGCATCAGTAGCTGCAAGTGCTTGGTTCTTGGAATGTTTGATGGAACCCATTTGGAATAACTTAGATTTATCTTGAGTCAATGCTACAATGAAATCATTCAATGGAGGCATTTTCCATTTTTCCTGAGTCAATTTAGATGCATGAAAAGATGACACAAATACGGAATATTCAGGGCCTAATTTCGAGAGAATTGAAAGGATGAGTTGTTCTTCCTTTTTCGTGACTCCACATGCATTAAGTTCAATGAGGATGGATTTGAACTTGGTGAAGAATTATTGAAGGTTTCTAAAATGAATTTGACTTAGGGATATGAGTTCATTCTCCAGTTGATGCACCCTCATTGCATCCTGCTTGCCGAATAGTCCTTCCAATGTGGTCCAGATCACATCGGGAGTAGTGGCTCCACTAACATGAAAGAGGAGATATCTAGAAATTTATAGGAATATCATCCCAATTTCTTCATATCATTTATTGAAATACTTTATCTTCTCCGTTGTAGCAGTCGGTTCTTTCTTCGCTCCCATTGTTACCTAGTAAAGCCCTTTGCTTCGGAGGAGCAGAGAGATATCTGTCTTCCATTTGAAGTAATCAAAAGGATTTAGAATGAGTTTTGTGGGATGAGAGAGATGATACATTGCTTCTTTCTATGCCTCCTGATGATCTTTACCTGTAAATAAAACTGTGTACAATCCACTAGATTCAATCTAGCTCTGATACCATGTACAATTCCTATAGAAACCCCGATAGATCTAGAATTCTAATTAAATTGAACACAAATAATTTTTTGATATTCAAGAGATGAGAGAAAGTCTTTTCTCCATAAATCAAAGAATTATATTAATCAGAAATGAATATACATGAGCAACCATCCTCAAAAAAGAAGAGAGGAGGTGAATATATAGAATTTCCAACATAGAAAGTCTAGTAAAAAAAGCTAGAAATAACTAAAATAGGTGTCATAAGCTAAGGGAGACCACATGGTTCAACATAGACCACTAAAGATACATGTCACACACTCAAAAGAATCAAGTGATGTGCATTATCTTACTTAAGCTCACTTAATTGGCAAGAGAAATAGTTCCAACTCAGTTAACTGACCCAAAAAAACAATTACTAATAATAGTAAAGGCAAAAATCATTAATTAAGGAATAAATCACTCACTCAAAGAGGAGGTGCGCATTCCCCAATAATGGATGAGTTTTGCATGGGGGATTTGGAATAAATCAAGGATAAATCAAGAATAAATCAAGAAAAATCAAGAAAATCAAGAACAAAGAGTTGAGTCTTGATCTAAAATTAGCATTTTTCCTTAAAATCTAGGGATGAGGTGCCCTTCTTCTCTATGTGGCCAAATTAGGTGAAATAAAGTGTAAATGAATGTATTAACCAAGATCTAGGAGTATAAGATACGTATAAACTAATTTAAGTTAGGGATATGCTCCAACAAAGAGCAAGTTCAACAAGTATCTCCAAAGACACCTAACAAACGAGTACATAAGAATCATCCTTCAGATCAGATTATTGGAAACAAAGATGTAGGAGTTGAGACTAGAAGAAAAATTCGTTCACCAGAACAAACACACCTAGCACTCTTATCTATAATTGAACCAAACTGTTTTGAAGAAGCCAACAAGGATGAATTTGGGAATAAGGTCATGGATGAAGAATTGGATCCAATAGAGAAAAATGACACTTGGGAATTGGTTCCAAAACCAAAGAATACGAATGTGATCGGCACAAAATGGGTTTTCAGGAATAAATTGAATGAATATGGACAGGTGACAAGGAACAAAGCTAGATTGGTATGTAAAGGATATGCATAGATTGGAGGAATCGACTTTGAAGAGACATTTTCCCTAGTTGCCAGAATGGAAGCAATCCGTTTTCTTTTAGCTTATGCATGCTTCAAAAATGTTAAAGTATATCAAATGGACATAAAATTATCTTTTTTGAATGGGGAACTTGAAGAAGAAGTCTACATTGAACAACCAGAATAATTTCATTTGTCAGAGAACACTGACTATGTATGTAAATTAAAGAAGTCCTTGTATGGTCTAAAACAGGCTCCTAGAGCATGGTACTCTAGACTAGATAAGTATCTGTAGCAGGAAGGGTTGAGAAAAGGAAGTGCAGACAACAACCTCTACATCAAGGTATGTCAAGGTAATATTTTATTAATTGAAGTTTATGTTGATGATATTATTTTTGGTAGTGATGATGATAGGTTAAGACAGAAATTTGCAAAAGAAATGCAAAATGAATTTGAAATGTGATTACTTGGAGAACTGTCCTTCTTTCTGGGACTTAAGATACATCAAAGAAACCAAGGAATTTTTATTTCTCAAACCAAGTATATCAGAGAAATTTTAAGGAGGGTCGGAATGGAAGATTGCAAACCAGTTAACACTCCCATACAAACCAGTTGTAAGTTGAGCAAAGATGATAATTCAAAGTCTACAGATCAGAGGAAATATAGGTCAATGATTGGCAGCCTACTATATGTGATAGCATTTTTTTTGAAATGTTTTTATCCAAAGTTCGCGATCTAATGAAGTGTGTCTCCCATGGATCGATGAATACGATTTCTTCGGGACTCTGGACTTTGGAAATATCAACTTCAAAACTTGTCTAACCCCACTAGATTTTATTCGAAGCCTTGGATCTGTTCACGCATGGCTCTCAGCAGATCAATGGCTGAGATCCTTTCGTGTCTTTGAGTATTAAACCTCCTCGAAGTACATGAGATTCTTCCATGTGTAATATTGAATTGTACGGTTGAGGCTTACTCTGGGCCTTCACCCGAAATCCACAGATTTTTGCCACATCTCTTCTGGATCCGATGACCCAAATTCACCTCGGACGATCCGACGCTGAGATCTATTTTGGACGATCCGATGACTAAGATATATTTTGGATGGTTGGACGATCAATATTTACTTCATCTCTCTGACTCTCTAGGCTTCTGGAGTTTCAAATCTCAACTAAAAACCTCCCGAACAGATTTCTCTGGAGTTACTGATCTGCTGACACGTACTTCTTGGTGATCAATGGTCAGGATCTACTTCGGCTATTTCACCTATCCTCTGATCCAATGATCCAGCATCTCTCCTGATCCTACAGTGGTGATCATTCTTGAATTACAAGGGGATGGTCATGATCCTTCAAGCCCCTTACAATGGATCTTTGACATTCTATCTCTTTCTCTTTTCAAGTTCACGGTCGAAGTTCAGTCTTGACCACGGGACTCTGACCAACAGACCCGTCCCATACCGACCCAATGTTTCAACCAGAAGCTCTAATACAAAACTGTAAAATACCCAGTCACCCACAGGCTGAGCCATGCTACCTTCAAGCCCACCCTTGGACTTTGTACTCTTACTGATACCTTATTTAATTAATAAGCACACATAAGATACAAGATTTAACAACACACACAACAATATCCAACAAGCATGCATAATCTATTATTTAGTTAAATGATAATTAAAATACACAGCATAATAAATTCATACACAGATAATAATATCACAACAGAGAGAACTGATATTTATAAAAGGGGCGACACCAACTAGCTGCAGACCAAGGACGTTCCACACAACCATAGACACCACTACTCCAAATCACAACATCAGTGTCACCCCCGATCTAGGGCTATGAATCCACAAGGATGGTTCCAGAGTGTACTTGGATTCTCGAACCAGTTAGCTTTCAATATCTCACAGGTTTACCAACACCAACAACAATCCAAGTACCCAACTCTCTTCTCCCCAGCTTGTGTCACCACAAGAGAATGGACCTCCATCCTTCTTTTCCACACAGTCCCTCAGATAGTCCTTCTCGTTTTTAGCAAGGCCTCCAGCACAGCTGGTTGAGAATCTCAATGCTGGAACTCTCAAGACTCATAGTTGTGAGAAAAATAGAGCACAGGACAATTCATATCATACATGCAGGCCCCAAGTCATGGTTGCATTTCACCAACGATGATTACAACCAACTATCCCGTGGTTAATTCTCTAGTAGTTCGGTTCCCTTTTCCCCAATACAATACATGGATGAGGATGAAATCAATGGGCGGGTAAGTGAGTGCATGGAAGTGCATGAGTTAAAGAACGATATAATGTAGAGGTGACAAAGAGGATGAGCCAACAACCAACCCCAAAATCCGACCAGGGATGGGTTTAAGTATTTTCACGAGGAAATCAAGAACCTCTTGGCCTTCCCAAAGAAGCTCATGTAACCAATCCCCTTCCCTTAGGTAGAAAGGTAATTAACACAGGAATAAATGTTTATCCCTACAATCCCCCTCTCTTGTGGGATCATAGCCCCCTGTAACTCTAGTCCTTGTCCGTCTAGTGGCCAACGATGTGTTTATTATTAATAATGATAAAAACATTACATTTTTGGGGCATACTATCCATTTAAATAATTGTTTGGGCACTCGAGCCTCTCATCATTGTAGCAATACATTATTTAAAATGGGGGTTCAAAACCTGGGGTGTTACATATACATCCAAAAAAAAATGGAGTTTCTGGAGATCTTATCCTTGGGCATAGCCTATCGATATATTGTCAAAATTGAGTATAACCTCAAACAAATATGCAACAATTTTGTTCTGGGAACCCCTCACAATAGAAGAAGGGAAAGGGTATCCCAAACCTATAGAACAAAGGATAACATAAATATGGACAGCCTCGAGACAACCAGTCTAATCCTTGAACAAAAAAGGACAATGGAAATACGAAGAAAGACACCGAGAAGTGTTGTGACTTTAATGAGATCCCCTGGCATAGCACTATTAATTTCCACTTAAAGAATTCATTGGTGGCCGAGGTGAAATCCTCTCAATCAAACCTGGGTTATGATTCAAATTCAAAACCAAACAAAGGGAGACATATTTTTTACACAGAATCCAGTGCCACTATTTCTACAACCAAAATCCATCCTGGTGAACTTGACGTGTCAGAGGAAGGAGACGACCTATTTCATTCACAGATATGGGTGAAGGGTGCTCCACTGCAGTCCATCATTGATAGCGTTAGCCATAAGAAACGTATCTCAACAAAGGTATTCTATCGGTTGGACCTACTGACAATGGCACACCCACATCCATACACCATCGGATGGCTCCTCCAAGAAAGCGATCTTCACGTTAGCCAACAGTGTCGCCTATCCTATGGCGTCAAAACCTTCAAAGATGAGGTATTGTGTGATGTCTCTCCCGTTGAATTTTGTGATGTTATTTTGGGCCAATATTATTTATGGAAATGTTATGTTGTATATGAGTCTATGCCTCACAATTTTATTATTACTTTGGACAATAGATTGTACATGATACCCGAGATAGTCCCACCTACTACCATTTCCTTGATCTCTTCCAAGAAATGCAGGAAAGTCATCTCTCTAACCCAAAAGTTTGTATTCTTTGTGATTCACTCTCAAAATGAGTATAAGGTTGCAACTAAATCCATGGCTTCCTCAACCAATATCTCCATGCAACAAAAGTAAGTGATAATGTATTGGAATACTACAAAGACATCTTGTCCTCACTCACTGGAGTACCTCTACACTGTGAGGTCAAGCATTCAATCAATCTAAACCCCGGTGCACCACTACCAAATTTTCTAGTTTATCGCCACTCTCTGTTAGAAAATAATGAGATTAAGCATCAGATCCAATAACTTCTCTAAAAGGGGCACAACCAACCCAACTCATCACTATGTGGAATCCCAATCATTCTTGTGCAGAAGAAAAATGAGACTTGGAAACTATGCATCGATTATCGGGCCCTAAATAAAATCACATTCAGGAACTAGTACCTGATTGCCTGAATCAAGGATCTCCTTGACCAGATCAAAGGGGATAAATACTTCAGTAAGATTTATCTAAAGTATGGCTACCATTAGGTCCTAATAGTGCATAAAAATGTATGGAAAATTGCCTTCAAGTCCAAAGAAGGTATATTTTAATGGTTGGTCATGCCCTTTAGTTTGAAGAATGCCCCAACAACTTTCATGAGTATGATGTATTATATCTTGAGACCTCTCACAAATTATTTTTTGGTGGTTTATCTAGATGACATCCTCATCTACATCAAGAATTGGGTGGAACACTTGTAGCATATTCAACAGATTTTGGAAACTCTGTGACAACACAAGCTATATGAAAATTTGGAAAAATGTTCCTTTCGCATGGACAAGGTCCAGTTCCTAGGATACAATGTTGATCATCATGGGGTGCATGTGGATCTAGCCAAGATCAAGGTCATTTGTGACTGGCCAACCCCAACCACACTCACTAACATTTGGAGCTTTTTAGGCATTTCCAATTTCTATTGCAGGTTCGTTTTGGAACTATCCCATATGGAATGGGCCCTCAGCCAAGTAATGAAGGGTGTTTGTAATGGAATGTTTGTGTGGATCAATTCACAACAAAAATTTTTCAGTGATTTGAAGTAGCACCTACGCTCAACCCCATTTCAATATTTACCCAACCTGCAACAACCCTTTGAGATCAAGACATATGCTTTAGACTATGTTATGGGCATAGTTCTCACTAAACACAGACATGTCATCACCTATCATAGTGAGACACTATAATATGTCATTCGTAAGTATCGTACTTACGATAAATAAATTTAGTCCATTGTGCATGCATGTCGACAGTGGAGGCATTACATTCCCGGGAAGGAGACAATCATCCACATTGAACATAACCTATTGCAGTTCATGAAAACATAAGGAAAATTGCAGAATGATCGCCATTAGAGCTGGTCCACATAATTGAAATATTTTCATCTCAACATCAAGTATAATATAATAAGCACCAACCATGTCATTGATTTCCTTATTCTCCCGCGAGTTGCAACACTCACCAAGGTGCTAAATTCTTGCAACCATGAGACCATCGGATGGCCCCAACTATGTGAGAGAGACCTTAACTTCGCCACCACCTACCAGATGTTCGGCGCAAGAAAAAAAATCATTGATTTCCATATGGATGATGGGATGTTGTGCCATCTCACCCATATTTTTGTTCCATTAAGTGAGAAAGTGAAACTAATTTTGGAATCCCACTACATTTAAGTGGAAGGACATGTCAGTGTAGAAAATACAATGGAACTCTTACAACAACATTTTTATTGGTCAAAACATTGACAGGATATTAACAAGTATATCAGTTCCTGCACTACCTATGCCATTTCTAAACCCAACATTAAGAAACAAGGCATGTACACCCCTCTTCCTACTCTTGAAAGTCCCTGGGAATCCATATTGATGGACTACATGTCGAGCCTTCCATCAACCAAGCAGGAAAATGACTTTTTTTTTGTGGTTTTTGATCATTTTTCTAAAATGGTGATTCTAGCCTCTTGCAAGAAGTGTATCACAGTAAATGCCATTGCCAATGTCGTATTCAAATGAGTGTGCATACATTTTGGGATACAAAAAACCATCATCTCATATCAGGAGATCTAGTTCCTCAACACATTCTAGTCGAGCCTTTGGTCACTGCTAGATACCAAGATCACCAAATCCACTTCCTTCCACCCCTAGACGGATGACCAAACTTAGTTCATTATCTAGATGAATTTGCATGGCCTACTCATGTACAATTACAAGCCTCCATGTACATAGGATGAGAGTCTTCCCTATACTTATCACAACTACAATAGATCCATGCATATCTCAACTGGCCACAACCCCTTTCAGATCAGGTTGGGATTTCAACCATTGGGTCCCATGGATGTTTCACTACACCTTGCGGGCACCCAGGAAGACTCATCCCATGCTCTAGTTAAAGATAACAAAGATACCTGATACATTGAGTGGATCTAGCACATCCACCAACAGTTTCAGGATATTTTGCAAAATTCCAATGCCAAGTACAAGTAACGACATGATCAACATTGGGTGCCACAAAAGTTTTAGCTGGGAGATAAATTTTGGTTTCACTTGCAGAAAGAATGCCTTACAGAACCCTGTCGGAAGCTTCTTCCACTCCCCTATGGACCTTATACCATCACTAAGGTTTTGGGTGACAATTCTTTTGAGCTCAACATTCCCACCTTCCTTGGACTGCACCTAGTGTTTAATGTGGACCTCCTTTGGGCCATACTTTCCACCATTATTGGACACCTCAGAGGTACCAAAACAATTGAAGCCGATATAGATTAACAATGACTACATAGAATAGAAATCCACTAATCCAACCATGGACACACAAGTCAAGTGAACTCACCAACAAAAGTTGCAGCTTTATTGTGTTGTCAAAGCAAGGCAACTCTTGCATCAATGCAAGTGGCTCACCTGGGGCCAAATTCAGTAAAAAATTCCTCATCTAGTGGAGGAATTCCACACAATGGAGACCATTGATTCCTAAGGGGTAAGGATTTATCTAGATAAATATCAGTGTCCACCCACCTATTCCAATTGGCTCATATAGAAATGTCATATTGGTAGTTTCGGTTTTCATCTTGACAGCTTTTGTTTCTAACTTTTGAGGTTCAAAACTTTTGGGGCCATTTTAAGGCCCTAAACAACATTTTTTGGGCCCTCCATAGTCACATCGTAGAAAATGTTAGAGTGTGAGGACATAATGTGTAGTCCTTAGATATACCTTTCCAACAGGTTATCCTGCACCTAAAATGAAGATCATATGCAAAATGTATGACCCCAGGAAGATGTGTTGGTTGTGGAGCCAAATTAGTGTGCATTTATAGTTTCAACATATTTATTTATTAAATAGAATCCGATTTTTATTGTATCTCTATGTTAATAATATAGATTTGTATTCATTTTTTTCTTCTCATAAAATCCAGATCTAGTTTTCTATAGGAGTTTGTAGCCATAAAAAATATTTTGTCAGAGTATTGCATTGCAACAACGATGGAAATAAATATGATTAAATCCAATATCTATATGATTTATATCCCATAAGAGGCTTTGGCACAGTTGGATGATATCCCTCCATTTCGTACAAGGAAATTGAGGAAGGATTCAAATACCTTGGCTTTCATCTTAAACCAAACCGTTATTCTTTTGAAGACTTCTTTCTTCTTGTAAAACAATTCAGGCTAGATTGATGCTCTAGTATCATAGGTAGCTATATAGAGGTGGAAGACTAATCCTCTTTAAGTATGTGTTAAGAAGTATTTCAGTTTATTGGGCCACAATTGCTAAAATTATGAACAAAATCCTCACAAAAATCAGGAAGTTGTGCCTTCATTTTCTATGGTCAGTTAGGAAAGCTTCGGGTGGCATTCCCTTAGTCAAATGGTCTCGATTAGCAATGAGAAAGGAGTTGGGAGGATGGGGCATTAAAAATATCAATTGGTCATGTGAATTGGTTGCTACAAAATTCTTCTTGATATTGATTCACAATAATATGCCATGGGGAAGGGTGTTGACATCCAAAAACATAGCTAGGAATTCTATTGTAGAATTGTTCAAATCACATAATAAAATTGGGAATAATAGATCTATTGGTTGGAGAGAAATGGTTGAATATTTCCCTTTGGTTAGAGAATGGATTATAATACAGGTGGGTAATGGTAAGAGAATTAGAATTGGTGAGGACCCGTGGGTGACCTTGGGTCCAGGAAATCAAATATCAAGGGAATTGATCAATAAATTACATGGTCAAGGAATATACCCATTATGGGATGCCAAAATGGGGGTAGGTGAAAACATAGAAAGAAGCATATGGAATTTGACTGTGTGTTGGAGCTCGAGGGAAATCAAATAGTGAAATGGAAAATATTCATTGATATTTTAAACTCTAAATTTATTCATATTTAGAAAGAGGAAGATGATTCCTTGGTTTGGTCGAGAAATGAGAAATTTGGAATCTAAACAATCAAGTTAGGCTACTTAACGCAGGTCGAGGATGCATTAAAGGGGGAAATAAAGTAGTGGTTGTCATATTTTTGGAAGACCCGTGCACTTTTAAAAGTGAAGGCATTGTTATGGTTGTACATTAAAATTAAGATATCAACATCAAAAAATGGGACAAAAAGAGGATGGCCAGGACAAACTAGATGCACTCTTTGCATGGATGATTCGAAATTAGTTCAACATATTTTATTTATTATCATTTTCCTCAACATTTAATCCGAGAGGTCTCAAATTTGGTGAAATTCCCCGGGACAAATTTTTCTGGTATTCTTATCAATTGGATTGAAGTCTTGAAAGAGGATCGAGCCACAAAGGAATTGTTATCCATTCATTTTTTCTTGATTTATTTTATGTGGTGGGCATGCACCATCTGCATCTTTGAGGACATGTTTATTCCAATGTCAACTATTGTTACTCTTATTGATAAACTATCCAAAGAATTAATATGTGATGTCAAAATTCCAAAACCAAAAATTCTCATCATGCCTTCTTTAGACAAAATCTTATTGTGGGGATATTTTGATGGTGCCAGTCAAGGGCACCCTCTAGGATATAGGGATGGTGTTGCTCTTTTTATTTATGAGTCTCACTATTTCAAAATAAAATACTCACTAGACACAAAAATCCCCCTCCCCCCTTTCTTTCGATATCACCCTCTCTTTCTAAACTCGATATACTCCAAATTGAATTAAAAAAATGAAAATCTAAATGAAGCAAACCAAGCTTTAGTAGATGGTGTTATTTTTTATTTTTTGTTATCAGGTTACAAAATCAAATTCTTTTTCAACTTAAGTTTTTTCAATCAAACATAATGAAAACTATGTTCAATGTGTAGAATATAAACAATGTTAGGTCATCATAAACATTTTTCAAGTAGCTCATAATTTCAATCTTTTTTTCAATTTTCTTCAAGATATTGAAATCTAAATGCACATTGTAACAATTTAATATAATATCAACACTTTCGGAATAAAAAATCACAATTTCATAATTAAAATTGATACTTTTTAAGATGGGCCTTTAAATTTTTTAATTATGATGTTAATCATACACTACCTTGAATTCTCAATATACTCCAAATTCAATTAAAAAAATGAAAATCTAAATGCACCAAACCAAGTCTTAGTAGATGACCTATTATTTTTTATTTTTTGTTATCAGGTCGCAAAATCAAATTATTTTTCAACTTAATATTTTTCAATCAAACTTAATGAAAACTATGTTTAATGTCTAGAATATAAGTAGTGTTAGGTTCTTCATACACATTTTTCATGTAGCTCATAATTTCAATTGTGTTTTCAATTTTCTTTAAGATATTGAAATCTAAATGCACAATGTAACAATTTAATATAATATCAACACTTTTGGAATTGAAATTCACAATTTCATATTTAAAATTGATACTTTTTAAGATGTCTTTAAAATTTTTAATTAGGATTTTAATCATACAGTACCTCGAATTCTCAATATACTCCAAATTCAATTAAAAAAATGAAAATTTAAATGCAGCAAACCAAGCCTTTGTAAATGACCTGTTATATTTTATTTGTAGAATGATATTGTTCCTAGAGATATTAATAGAGAGGTAGATGATTTTATGAAAGGTACTACATTTAGTGAAATTTTTTCTAAGCCATCAATAGTCCCTTATAATGACATGGAAATGGGTCCTAGTTTTGATATGAAGTTATCCTCTTCATATGAAAAAGAATTTCAATCATTGCAAATAATGAACACAAATCCTATATGTAGTAAATTGGTATGCATTAAAGGATTTGTGTATACGATGGATAATTTGTATAATTAAAGTATAATAACCCAAAGTATAGGTCATTTTAGGTTCCCTCGATACAATCTATAGGTTCTTCCCTGAAATTGTAAATAAGGCTTGGTAAACTTTATAATTCATCAAAAATATAACTTTTCTTATTCGAATGGACCATGAAAGTAAACTAAACATGAAATTATTCTAGAATCCAAATATTTATAAATACATGTGTACATTCAATGGAAAATATAAAATTTTGGAATGTACATGTCACTCGTTTGAAAAAATCGTAATGGTATGTCATCTTCAATTATTCGTTCATGATCAGATTTGGACATTTTCCATTTTCTAACATTTTTTTTTTCCCTGATTGAACTTTTATTAAAGTTATGCATGCTTCACATACCAAATGACTATATTGACAACTTATGACATCTGACTGGTAGTATTAAAAGTGGACATGAGTATCGGTATGATGGATTTCTTAAAAAATATATAGTTTCAATATGATGAATCATCTTTCATATATAAAACTGTTATCATTAAAATATTCTAATAACCTCATCTTTTGTTCTATGCATTACATCAAATAATATTTCATTTTTTCAGTGTTGTCTGCAGGCACAACCATGAAAAAGACATCTCCTGCAAATAGTTCGATATGTCCCAACAAGTAGTTCGTATTAGATTATCACACAAGTACATATACAATTTATTTGAAAACATTTAAACCTAAAAATTACCTTCTCTAACAAAATAAAAAAATCTATCGCCATCAACTGACACTATAGTTTCATTTGATTCCATCTCCTTAGAGCTTGCAAGTGACATTTTCCCTTTTATATTAATTTCAGTATTTTCATTTTCGTTTTCGCAAATCTCTATGGATTTTGTGTCGTCTATGCAGATTGAACAAAAAAAAGACTCATTTATTATATCAAATGTAAATACATTTTGATAGTGTTTTGTTTTAACTTAATGCATTTTTTCGTGTCCCATGTATTGTACCAGATTCATATGGGATTGATTTATTTACATATTGGATTCCAACATACCAAAAAACCCTACACAAGAAGATAACTTGTTAACTTGAAATATCTCAAGAAAATGATTGAATATCATATAAATTTGAACACGTGAATAAAAATACCATGTGTACATGTGTAACATGTATATAGAGACACACCTGTGCACATAGTTTGACGGATTATTTTTATGTATTAGCTCCATTTTTCACCATTCAAAAACTTGATCAATGGATTCAAATCGATTGACATGAGGGTTCATCTGATACCTTTGAATTGCTCATTGTACACATGCCCTACATTGTCGTTCTCTCTTTTTCCATCACCAATCTCAAAAAAATTCCAACAATATGTAATGTTTCATTTCTTATGAAGAAAACACAACCAATAGAATGATCGTGAATATTTGAACTAACCCGTAGACCCATTTGACCATATCCAACGTCCATCGAATCCGATCCTGCATTCTTTCAATGAATCATAAAATTTATCAAAACAATGTTGTACATAATGTGTGTCGTGTGCTTGATCATCACTTATATAAAAGTGATATTCTTTAATAACATGTTGATTGTCATTGGTGATTTCTATGTTATCAAGACTCTGTTGAGCATGTCTATATAGAACATGGAAAAATATAGTGACTTGATCACAATGATAATATTTACTCTATATTACTTTTTGTGCAACGAATGTGTAATTCTCTGCAAAATCAACTACAGAAAAAATTGTCCCTCGTGGAAACACTTCACGGGATTTTTTGAATTATAGGTATTTACATCGAGCTCTATGTGAATGCTTGGTGTATTTAAAAATTTCTTCCTCAAACTTAAAAAAATCTATCACATGGATTTTTTCTACCTTCAAATCAATCCTTTTGGAAATAACATTTGAAGAATGTGTAGTTGTACTGAATATATTCATATCTCTTCCAATTAATTGTTATATTAGAAAATAATTGATCATTGATATCAATAGGATGCTTTGAGTGAAACAAACATAGATTGACACAACGATCACATTTATTTCCACCAACACATTTGTTTTGGTAAAACAATTCATCACCTTCTCTTTCACATATAATTTCATATATAAAAGCATGGAATGTGGAAGGAGGAGGTGAACATGGCCATAAATGTTTACCAAAATCAAGAAAAGTGTCGCAATATAACTCAAATTCCACATGATAACGACCACAACAAGTGTCACGAATAATGATGGGTCTAACAAACCATGGTTTTTGTTGCACAAATGTATTGATGAAAATTTTAACTTGTTCTGCTCTTCTTTGAACTTATTGAATAATTCTATTTGTGTCATTGGCAATATATGTTTTGGATGTTCTTCACATTTTTTTCGTGCTAGTCTTCGTCACAACACACCCCTTGTATGCAGTGAAACACGATATTTTTTCAACCAACCTTTACAGGCCGATTCTTTAACATTTTTTGCAAGTCTGTCTTTGTAGGGTTCTCTAGAAATCATTGTCCAACAAGAAAGTTCATCATTTGCATCTATTTGCTATCGAAATTTTCTATGTTTGTACAATGTTTTCATGATGTTCCCATATTTTTCTCCATGTGTTGTGTCAAACAATCTTTTATATTTCTGGATGAAACAACTATTGTTTGTATCACTCTACGTGCAACACTGACATCTTTTTTTCAATATTTTCCAACAGCTTTTAATACACTATTTATATTTTCAAAGAGATTTTGTTTCACCTTTGTATCATTTGTCAACTTTTGAATACCCAATAATGATGTAGCTTCTTTTAAATTTCTTGACTTTATTAGATAGATTAAAAGTTGAACTTGTATTGTTACTGATTCATCTTTGCAAAACATATTATACATATTCTTTGTTCATTATCTTATATAATTCTTAGCTTCTTTCTTCCCAAATTTGTTAGTATCAACATTTTCTAATATTTCATCATCAATGTTGATAGATTCTCTTGCATGTTTCAATTTAAAGTTTATATTAAAAACAAAACTTGAGAATAGATTCACTAAAATATATACAAGTTTTCATCTTGTATTATCCAAATTTATGTACATACCTATAGGTGATTCGACTTCTGCTTAAATTTTGATTTCAATGTATTCATTGACGTTGAGACAAATCTATTTATACTTTTTGAAAAACATCAAATCGAAATTACAATCAATTATATTAAACAATAATTTAAATTTGAATTCTATACATTTAATGTAGACAATATGTGCATGCATACCTAGTTAGACTTCTTGTTGAAAATATATATTGCCATCATCATCGTTTCTTTCTTCAATATTTTCATGTTCTCATTTATTTCCCCAATAATGCTCTTTCCTTTGTTAGTTATGGTGAGTTTCGTATCGAGTGCGATTAAATTTTCTCTTGCGCAATTGTTTTTTCCCATGAGTATAGTTATCTGTAAAAAAAAATTAAAAAATCAACATTTCATAATAGTCTCAGAAAAACTTCGTTGTCAAAAAAATTATTAAAAAATAATATCAATAATTTTATGTTCAACAAAGGCTTCACCTTGAAAACAAATTCAACAAAGCCTTCACTTTGAAAAAAAGTTCAACAAGCACTTCACCTTACAAAAATGTTCAACATTTAGTCTTTAATATATAAATTTTTATTCCAATAAAAACTTGAACTTCAAAAAAATAAACTTTTTTTTCCATTCAAAACATCAACTACCTTGTTCAAAAAAACGAAAAACATGATTCGAAATTCTGTTTAGGTGCTCTACAAAACCATGAAACAAGCAAGTGAATTCTGTTAAATGTGTTCGAACGAAAGCATATTTATAATATTTGGCACAAAGTGACATGAAAAGACATGTCTCTTCATTGTTTCCAACCAAAGGAATTCTCTAACCCACCTTTCGACCCAAAACCTAGGAAACCATTTATTTTTTACAGATTCCATTAGAGTCACATATTTCGGTCGAAAAAACCTTCTTTTGGACAAAAGATTATTTTGGCCAAAAACCAACAAATGGGATTGTTTGTAGGAACCTGAGAATTCGCTATAGCTTACATGAACTTTGGAGGTTGCGGACTCCTGCAAATACTCAGAATTTAGTTTCGAAATTGATACCAGCATTTGCAAAATTGAATCTATTTTCAATGGATATAATTTGTTTTCATTTTCATTATTTTTATCTAATTTGATTTAATTTTTTAGAACAATCACTACATAATATTTTCAGGTTGCATTATGATTTAGTCAAATAAAATATTTGTATCTCTAAAAATACACAGTGAAAAATTTAGAAAAAATTATATTCAGAATCCTTAAATTGTTATTTTCATAAGGGTATTTTTAGATTTTACTTTTAAGTAAAAATTAAGATATATACAAGGTGGGGGAAAACATGTGTTTAAAATCTGCAACGTTTTCATCTTGGTCAACTTCAAAAAATTCTAGAAATTACAATATTCATCTGTTAGATTCAAAATTATATTTATAATAAAATAGAGTCTCTGTATATTGTTGCAGTACATTTCATTTGTCAAAAAAAAAAGTTTAATAATATATACATTGTTGGGTGGGGGGGGAATAATTCATTATAATTCATTTCATCTTTAAGGAACATATTGTTAAACAATTGTCAAATTAACATATCAAATCTCAGTAAAACAAAATTGAAAAATAGTCAGTGGAAAGATAAAAAAAATTCTTCACAAGTTTTTTTTTTACTGTAAAGTGAAATTATAATTGAAAAAATTACTTTTGTATACCGGAAGTTGAAGAACTTGTGAAAATATGGATTTTTTTCTCATAAAAGAAGCAAAATAGACACTCATCTTCATGATTTTACCCGTTTATGGAGGAATTGGCAAAGAAGTAGGGGAATAACAGGTTGTACTGTGATAGTGAGAGTGTCATTCATATTGCAAAGAACTCAATTGTCCATTCAAATACTAATAATATAAAACTCAGATACCATTTCATACAATCCATCTTGGAAGATAAACATTTGAAGTTGGAAAAGATACACACTAGCCAAAATCCTACAGA
Source organism: Picea mariana (assembly GCA_032191745.1). NCBI lineage: Eukaryota > Viridiplantae > Streptophyta > Pinopsida > Pinales > Pinaceae > Picea > Picea mariana. The sequence goes on along the minus strand of JASDQU010099914.1, from coordinate 553,162 downwards.
CATGTCAACAAAGGGAGTAACCAGGGAGAAACTAAGTTCCTTCTCAATTTCAGTTGGTCTTCAAGCATGAATATGAATATGATAAATTTGTTAGGTCCAAGAAGGATCACAGTCCAACAGATAAAACAACAATGTATTTGTTCAGATCACTCTCCAAGTGGCAGATTATTGGTTGTGGAGCCTAATTATCTTCTTGATTCATAGGCCTTTGTTTTCAGAAGTGTTTACACCCCATGAATACTTTACACCTTGAAAGAATGTACACTCCTCCAAGCAGGGGACTGTAGGGGCAGGATTTCCCCTCCTACAGGGTCTAGGGGAGCCACCTGCCCAAATGGGGGGTCTAGGGGCAACAGGGCCCTTGAAGGAAAAATTTCCTTCTAAATGTATATTGTAATTTCATAGTAAATATGTACCATTTATTATAAGTTCATAGATATGACGATATAAGTTATGTTAGGGTTTTTTCCATAGAAGGAAACCCTCTTTTATGAGGGAAGTGTATTTTAGTTATGTATCATTGCAAATATTGTATTATGAGAGAGGAGATTGTGAGAGAAAGAAGAGGAAGTTAGAATGGGTGTGTTATAGGTTGTATCCCTTCATTTGTTGGATAATAATAAAGGAAGGACCTAGCAATTTCTTTGTTGGATGTAGCCCACACTACGTGAACCACATATATATGTGTCTCTATTCTATTGTGTATCTTTTGTGTTTTATTTCTACATTTGTTTTATTTTATTTCTCTGTGGTCCTGTTTTTTCTAACATCTCTCTCTCTCTCTCTCTCTCTCTCTCTCTCTCTCATCTACCCATCATTCCCTCTCACTCAATATCCCCCTCTCTTATTATTGATATATATCCCCATCTCTTTCTATCGATATCGATATCCCTCCCTCCTTCTATATTCTCCTCCCTCTATGACCTATGTATCTCTCTGTCACTTGATAACTTTCTCAATTTCTTTATGTTTCCCCCTCTATATCCCTCCTCTTCCCCTCTCTCCCTCTTTCTCTCTATCTCTCCCTCGGTCTTCTTCCCTCTCTCTCCCTCCTCGCCCCCACTTCCAAACCCCCTCTCTCTCCTTTTTTTCTCCCTCTATCTCTCCCCAAATCTTTCCCCCTCTCTCTCACTCTATATCTCC
>JASDQU010099914.1:537813-551224 GCA_032191745.1 Picea mariana | reverse complement strand
CTCTCCCACACCCCTCCCTCTCTCTCCCTATCTCTCTTTAAATTTATATTCCCCCCATACCTCTGTCTCTCTCTCTCTCATGCACGTGTTTTCCCCTCTACCCTATTGATTTTTCTTCATATGAGATATGATGGATATATTATTACAATGATGAGTGTTCCATACATAGGGAACATATGGTGACCATCCGTGAGAGGATGCATCCCTTCAATAATCAATAACTATTTATTATTGTCATTTACTTATTATATATTATATTTAATAATCAATAATTATATTATTAATTATTATTCTATGAGAATGTTTTCCCAATGTTGTTTAAACATCAACACTCCCTCTCAATGAAGGATACACTCTACATCAGGCCAAGATTGTCTTTGACGTATACAAAATTCAACCTAGACTCATGACACTTGTCTGTCAGTCTTGGGAGATGTCTTTATCCGACTTGAACCGAGGAGAAACTCCTTATGCGACTCTCTCTCTAATCCAATTATCTCTCTCTAAGATTAGGCTCACATTGGGTCTACATGTAATAGAATATATCATCTTGAGTCTTTATCATTCCTTTTCAAATCACCATGACTAGGAAAAAGACCACACCAAGATCTTTCACCATAGGCACACACCTATGAGTAAATGTCGGCTCGATGCTAACTAACACGTGGAAATCACTTCAAGCACCTAGAGTCCATATTATGTCTTCTCATGATCAAGGAAGTATTATGTTTGGGCCCATTTACCACAAGTGCACCTTTATGATAAATGTATCCTATCTCCCTTGGTCTGCAACCCAATCTAGAAGATGTTATGCCTGGTGTTGAAACATCAACACTCCCTCTTAGCTAGGGAGGTATATTTCCATAGTAGTACACAAATACTTGCGAGAGACACATAGTATCCACTAGTGGTACAAAACGTTTTTTCGAACATGGCACTCCCATGTGCACTTCTAGAGGCTACTCCCTCTAGAAACAGTAAGAGCCAACTCCCCATACTGTGATATGTCGAGGGTCAACTCCCTTGACGTTTCCCCATGTTATCTCCACATGGAATGATGGGATATAACCCCAAATGCACTTATCCCTTCTTGAATAAGTGTCCTCACAGATCAACTCAACTCAATTCATAGAGGAGTATGATATGGAGAAAGTTTGTCACACATGGCACTCCATGTGGACTTCTAGAGGCTACACCCTCTAGAAAAAATAGGGTCAACTCCCTTAAAATGTCTTCATGTTCTCTCCACATGGGACATGTCCTCATGTGTTGTCCACAAGGGATGTTCGGCTATAAGCCTAACCGCACTTATCCCTTCTTGAATAAGTGCCCCACTTATCCCTTCTTGAATAAGTTTCGTCACATATCAACTCAACTCAGCCATAGAGGAGTACGATCTAGAGAACGTCTCAAGAAGATGAAAACATCAACACTCCCTCTCAGCAAGGGAGGCATTCTCTACCATGCCAAGTTTGTCACAGAAGTACTTGAACTTCATTCTGGTTTGGTAAGAACATTAGCAACCTGCTCATATGTAGGAAGGTATTGCACCAATAATTCCTTCCCCTGCACCATGTATTAGATGTAATGGTACGTTATCTCAATGTGGTTTGATTTTTCATGAAACACTGGATTATCATAGGTCTTCACACAAATTTCGTTACCATAATAAATAATGGTGGAATCCATCACATGTTCGGATAAATCTGCAAGGAGCTTGTGAAGCCACACTGCTTCACAAAATGTCATACTTAATGAAATGTACTCTGCTTATGTTGTGATCAAATCCACAAAAGTTTGTTTCCATCTACACCAGGAAACCATGGAAGATCCCAAAGTGAAGCAACAACTGAAGGTTCTCTTTCTTTCCACTGCACTCCCTATCCAATCAGAGTCAATATATTCCTACCATATCATATCAATACTGGAATTATATTTGAGACCATGTCCAACTGTGCCTCACAAGTATCTCAACACATGCTCCATAGCAATCCAGTGTGTCCAAATCGGCTGCCTCATTAACTAACTAAGTGCACTCACTACATAGAAAATATTTGGTCTAGTTTTAATCAGATATATCAATGATCCAATCAGTTGTTTATACAGGGTCGGATCAATTTTTCCGTAATTGGAAGAAGACACACTTAGATTATTTGGATTTGTAACCATTATTGTAGTCATGGGATTCAAGTTCAGCATCCAAAAATTATTCAATATCTCAACTGTGTACTTCCCCTAACTCGGGAAGATCTCATGATTTCATTGCCACACCTCTAGTCCCAAGAATTAGTGTATCATACCAACGTCCTTCATCTCAAACTTATAGGCCAACACATACTTTCATTCAACAATAAGGCTCTTTGTATCGGTGAGGAATAAATCATCAATGTAGAGGACCAAAATCAAGGACTCACCATTAACAATATTGTAGTACAAGATGGGATCGATAACACTTTTGTTGAAGCCCAAAAATCATCAGGTGTCCACCAATCCTCACATACCAAACTCAAGGTGGTTGCTTGAGTCCATACAACATCTTCTTCAACCTACACACATGAGACTCCTTCTCATGTATCATGAAACCATATTGATTATAAATATATACTTCCTCCTCAATCTCTCCATTAAGAAAGGTTGTGTCCACATCCATCTGATGTAGTCTCCAATCCATGGATGTTGCAAGGGAAATAATCATTCGAATAGAAGTGTATCAAGGAACATGAGAAAATGTCTCCTCATAATCCTCCACCTGAGAGAATCCTGTGGCAAAAAATATCTATTTGGGCTTCTTGATACTCTCTTCAACTATGTGTATCTAACCAGGGATGTATATCCGGTATGTATTCGAAGACTCATTCTACCCCACAACTATACCATTTATACCTAAAGGGTCTATCTTAATCGTTTTCTCCTTGGGTACATGAATGTATATTGGACACCCCAAATATCCTGAAGTGTCCAACCTCAAGCTTCACTCTGATGAAGGCCTCCTTGGGCATCATGTTCCTCAAAGTCTTATGAGGACTTCTATTATGAACATACATTGTAGTCATGGATTCCCCTGCCCACATAAACATAGGTAAATGTTTATCATGCTAAGTCATTTTGGACCAGGATTGATATATTGAGGTTCCCTCATGAAAACAAAGTCTAATACATATCGAGGTTTCCTCATTGAACCAAGTTCTTTGTTCCTTCATCTAACCATCTAAGGCACCTCAAGATGAAGTCTGCATCCCCCCCTACTAGTCCACATAGGACCCTCTGGGGAGAATGTCTCATGATGTTGCTTTAAACATCAACACATTGACACAATATTCATGTGATCTCAATTACAGATGGTTTTTTCATTGCTTCATATGTCCATCTCGATAACTCCTCACCAAATACTCAGGTTGATCTAGAACATGATCAAGATGAGCATTAATGCCCATTTTCTGCAATAGATCTCGAAAATAGCCAAACATGACAATCGCTGCATCATGACAATAAGCCTTATATATTAACCTTGGTGATAAGTAGTGTAGGAGGGAAAACAACATATTTTCTCATAAAATTTCTTTCCAAAAACCTTTGATGAAACTCCACGATTTTCGCCATGAATTTCTGTGAAATCATGGCATGTTCTATGAATTTTGTGAAACAACACCCTCCATTCCTGAGGTAGACTATACCAGGACACCTCCACCATTTAGATCTATTTCAATGCACATAAATCATAAATTAGTATGCTCATCATGGCACAAATTAGTGGCAAAACCCATATGATATCATCAATAACTGGAATCCACAAATAGATCCCATGTATGGAAAATAAAAGTGCAATAGTTGCAAGCAATCAAGGTAAAGATACACTCATTAGAAAACATGAGTTTGTCATATTTATGTTATTAAACTTTAGCGTAACCAGGGGAAAATCCGCTTCATGCTCCTCGACAACCCTTTCAACCTAGTTGGAGGCTCCTTCGTGAGGGGAGTTTCGGGGGGCGAGAGAAAGAGTACTAGCATCGGATTTGAGATCTTGGTGCATCCATCCATTATGTTTCTCGACGAGCCCACTTCAATATTTGATTCTACAACTTCCATGAAACTCCTCCAACCTCTTTGAAGCATTGCACAGTTAATTTTTGCTCACCTCTGGCACCTATCTAAAAATATTAATTTAAACATATTCACATAATAGTATTGACGGGATGAGAATTTAATTTAATTAGAGTGGAAGAACCATTATGACAAAAATTCACCAACCTTCAAGTCTCATGTTCCACATGTTCGATAAACATGTACTCATATCAAAGGGTTATCCAATTTACTTGGGACAATCCAAGGAAGCAATGACATACTTTGTTTCTATAAGATTCATTCTTTAGCTAGCCATGAATCCTGCAAAATTCTTATTGGATTTGGTTACTGGACAAGTTAACGACAATTTTTCTACTTTATGAGTTCGATTCATCATGTCCTATTCATTTCCATCAATATCTTCACAGAGAGATAATCAAGGAAAATTAGAACTCTTATGCGATTATTTCTTCTCAAATATTTTCTTCACGGTACCTCTGTGGGAGATCCCATCTTCCCACACGACGACGCAATCACTTCTCACATGAAATACGAGAAACGGTTTGAACTGGTAGGTGATACAAACATATGTCCCTTATTCTCAAATATGCAACTGATACAATTTAAACTAAAACATATTGTGTGTACCATTATTTCATATTTATCTGGGCCCTCCCATGAGGGAGTTAGCCCCGTCCTTCTCTGATACCATGTTGTTTTTTCTTCATATGATATATAATGGATATGTTATTAGAATGATGAGTGTTCCATATCTAGGGAACATATGGTGATCATCCATGAGAGGATACGTCCCTTGAATAATCAAAAACTATTTATTATTATCATTTACTTATTATATATGATATTTAATAATCAATAATTATATTATTAATTATTATTCTAAGAGAATGTTTTCCCGATGTTTTTTAAACATCAACATACCCCTCTCTACATATCTTCCTTTTTCCCTATGTCTCTCCTCATCATCCCCCCCTCTCATCCTCCCTTTATTTATATCTCTTTCTCCCTCCCTCCCTTAGCCCCCCATTTCACACACCCTCGCCTTCCTTTTGTCCTTCCTTCCGCCCTTACCTCTTTCCCCCACCTCTCTCTCTCTCCTTCCTCTTCCATTCTCTCCTCCTCTTTCCCTCCTCCCTCTCTCTCACCCCCCTCACACTATATCTCTCGATCTCTCTATATACCCCCCTCTCCTTCTTTCCCTCCCTCCTCCCCTCCTTCTATACCCCCATTTCTTTCTCCCCCTTTCTCCCTGACCTCACTCTCTCTCACACTCTCACTCTCTCTCCAATACAAGGATACCACCTTATTGTGGAGGTTTTTTCAAAACCTCCATTAAAAATTATTCTCTTATAGTGGAGGTTGTTAACAGAGGTGGGCGAACAAATTGTTTTGCAGTGGTTGTTTTTTTCTGTGCACATTTATGGTACAAATGCATCATCACTGTTCATAACAGAGCTGAGAAACAGTAAGTTTTTGTGCACTTATTTTTCTCGGTGTGCCTTTAAGGTATGTATGCACATGTTACTTCATGAACAATACATAACTGGTGCATCCATGTTCTAGTAACACCACCATACATTATAACAAAATTACATGGATTGAATAAATCACACTGTCGTTGATGAATAATATGCGTTGAAACATTCATGAACAACACAACACCAACACTTCCATGTTTCAGTAGCACCATCATTCCTTATAATAAAATTACAATCACCGAATAAATCACATCGTTGTTGAAGAACGGTACACCCTAGTGCATCTTTAGGTCAAAAGGCACACCACGGTAGGGTAAATAAAAAAATTACCAAATCAATTTTTCATTGTTACAATGCATCCCATGCTTCCAAAATCTCAACCAAACATCGATGTTCACCTTTATTCCTAAGACACCTTGTTTACGATGCTTTACACCTACTAGGATAGCTCCATTGGTGGATTCCACACTTTCCAAATTTTGGAAATTACCATGAATTTTTATTTCCTATCAATGGCGCAACCATGCCTCTTTGGGATATAAGAGACTAGGTAAATTATTTATTACCTTCCTCTTTTCATTTTCATCCAATCAAAATTAGAATTTATCTTGAAATTTCACATTTTTTTAATATTTTTTTTTTTTTTTCACATGGTGCACCTCAACGGTTTGGCTCACCCAAAAGTGGTGTGTAGTGATTTAAATACATAGTGAGAACCTCTTCCATGCATATTGTATTAAATATATAGTCACCATATCTTCTCATGCACACTTTGTTAAATACATAATGAGCTTCGTTTTCTACACATCCATATATGTTTGTGTCAATATCGTTCAATCTAGCACACTGCGATAAATTACTAATAGAAATGGTGTGTCCTTAGGAATGCCCCAAACTAACGCAAAATAAGATCATACTCACATCGACACATTACATTTCATTAAATGTATCACTAGCTCAATGATCTATAAAATTTAATCTAGAGGTGAACCAATTTTAACTAACCACATCGGGGAATTCTTGAAAAACAAAGACCTGATAAGTCAATGTTCAAACGCACCACCATACTTTATAAAAAATACAAACATTGAATAAATAACACCTATGCCATTTAACATTATGTACTAGTACACTTCAATTATCTAACTGCACTTCCAACATAACAATTTATAAAATTTAACGTAACATTGGGACCATTGTAATCCAACACATTGACATTGTATAGAAAAATACGTTGGGACATATATTTTCTAAATTTTCGTAGTTGGGAATCTCATTGGAAACTTCGTTCTCAATGAACTCGCATTTAAAATGCACCAAAGAACCAAAGTACGATGCTCCACTATCACGATGGTACCGATGCATTAATAGTAACACCTTGCACTAACTTGTTGTGTCGTTGTGGTGGATGCCCTGTAACCGATGTTGTCAAAAAAAGAACACACCTCTAAAAAAAATGTTGGTGCTCCAATACCAACGTAGCACTGGTGCATTTATATTAACACATCAGACCATGTAAGTTCATATTCAAGTATTTTAACAGTCAGTGTATATGGATCAAAGTAATGGAATAGTAATCTAAAGCGCATAGCACCAAGATGAATTTTCACATATTTTTAGCACAGTGTGTCCTATGGTAAGCATCACTAAGATGGCATGAAGTGCACGAATTGAGATAAATGAACTGCCAATTTTTTGAAGCACCAATTTCCTCTATGTTTCATCACATTAATAAAATGCATGAGTAATGTGTACTACAACACAACGAGTAAAATACATAATAATTTACCATATCAGTTTGTTTTATGGGATGCACTGTCACTAGTGAGTTATAGTACAAACAGATCATGATCAATGCATACGAAGCTCAAGATAAGCATTGGTGTGTTACTTTAAACAAAATGCATTGGGCCACTTAAGTAAGTTGTACCGGGAAAAACAGTTTAAAAGTTATCATTATGGTGCACATTATAAAATGTGCCCATTAAAGATGTGTCATGAAAATACAACGCACCAGTTAAAAGCATCTGGTGCATTAAATAACATAGAGAGTTGGTGTGGTTAATATAACCCATCGCACCACATGGTTTAACACCAACCCTTAACTCATGCACCATATATGACAACACACCACTGTAGATATCGATGCTCCAGTAATAACAGCCCATCGGTACATTATATTTAATAGATGTTTTTTCAATTCCTAATGTCTAATAAGGCACACCAAACACAATGCATATGTTTTTGTTAAGAGCATCCCTTCCTTTTTCACTTTTTTTTTTGCAATCGAACTCTATTTTTAGTTTAATACAAATTATTTATATAAGTTTTTGTTTTATATTTTAACTTCATTTTATCTATATATATTTTCCTAAAAAGTACTTTATGTGAATCATATATGTCGATGATGTCGAACACAGTAGCAACCATAAGGAATATAATTTAATTTACAATCTACATATGTAAATCTTCAGAATTAAAATTTTCAGAGGTTTGTTTTTGTAGAGGAAAAAACCTAACTCACTCTTCACTGCCTCTGATAATTTAGCTCATGGAATCAACCCTTTACCACTTCCTCAGTGCGCTGCCTCACATATCATTCTTCACGGGCTACTTGAATTTCTCCAAGATATCATCCTCATCATTCATGTGCAAATAATATGAACTGACATCAATTATCTTATAGATCTCATACCTACAGCTCCTCTTCTTCACCTCGATGGGGATTATCAAATAGCCCTCTGAGGATGGGGAGTAATTTCATATCCTCGAAGAATTTGTAATAGTGGGTCCATGCAAAATGTAGATCATAACCAGGAATGGATACATAGTGGTTCTATGTCTCTAAATTAAATCATAGGATATCTATGTTGATATTCTGGTAGTTGTGGGAGTTATTTATCTCCATGTGTAACCCTGACAAGAATAGAATATTTCGAGAAGCAAGAAGAAACCTAAAGCATTAAAGTTAACCCTAGAAGACAAGTCATCTCAAGGAAATAATCAATATTAAGTATTTAGCCTCTAGAATGAGAAATCGGCCCAGATAGCTCAGGAAACACTATAAATACAAGTAGCCAGACCTCATTTTGTACACACAGCTCAAAATTTGAGCTCGGAAGAGGTGCGCACTGCAAAAACTGGGAAAGTGTGCAAGTTTGGGGAGCACCTGCAGCCGACAGTTGTCGGATTCTATATTTCTAGTTTGGGATCATACTTTTTGTTGGTTATGGTTGGACTTTCTGATCAGTCTTAGGTATATTTTCTTCTTGAATTATCCTTGGTTGTCTATTGGTTTTCTTCTGGAATCATTCTGTATCAATGTTAAGGTGCTCGGGGGTGGCTTAGGTGTATGACTGGGTGACAATATTTTTATAGTGTCTATGGTTAAACAAGAAAATCCATTACTTTCTAATAGGTTATGGGCCCACACTATATTCATATAGTCTAACCACTGGAAGATATATTGGGAGGATTTTCTCAGTTATAGTTGCAGTTGCAGCAATTCCTTTTGGCAGCAACGAAACCCTAACCCTCTCATTGAGGCACCTTAAGTGAAGAGATTGACCTAATTTCTGGATAGACTAGTGTCCCCTAGCCTATAACATCTCGTGGTACTCTTAGCAAGCTAAGACGTCAAGTTTGAGTTTTTGGTCAAAATCAAGGGTTGACCAAGTCAAAGTAATTATGACTTACTCTATGAAGTCATAAAACATGTTAGAAGGGGCTTAGGAATTCAGATCATGGAAGAGAAGGATTGACCTCATCCTTCACAAGAATAAATTGTTTTATATCGTTAAAGGAAAGATCGTGGAACCATAGTTCGAAGAAGGAAAAGAGAAGGAACCTCATAACATTGTAGCTATGGAAAATTTCAAAGACAGTGACATCAATGCCATGTGTATCATAGTGGACATTATAAAATACCACTTGATACCATAGATCTCCCATCTCAACTCATCTAGGAAGATGTACGATGCCCTAACTAACCAAGTTGTCTTCTTCCATCTACATACAAGATTCTCTTTCTGGTTTTGCTCGTCGGGCAATCATTCTTTCGAGGTTCACAGTTGTGAGAAATTTTGAAGAATGGTCCATTTTGGAAGTTGGTGTAGGACATTCATTTCCTTAGGAAATGGTCTGGACAATCATTCCCTAGGGAAGACTCATTCTTTCTAGGTTGCACTTTGTTTAGTTCTGGAATAATGGCCCAGTTAGGTGAATGGTCCAGGTTCAACAATCAGGGACAATCATTCCCTTGGGCAGACTCATTCTCTCCAAGTTGCGCCATATTTAGTGCCATAAGAATGGAAAAGTTAGGTGAATGGTCTAGGTTCAACAATTAGGGACATACATTCCCTAGGGTAGACTCATTTTCTCCAGGTTTCGCTTTGTTTAGTGTCAGAGGAATGAATCAGATAGGTGAATGGTCCAGGCTAAGAAGTTAGGACAATTATTCTTCTATGCTTGAGAAGAATAGTCGAGTAGCTCATGGTTGATGTTTTACCTTCTGAGGGTAGATTCTCTTCTATATCTCACAGATACTAGTGGAAGAATGACTCAGATGATTCATTTTATCATGACATTGTTTTTCTATGCAAGTTGATATCAAATGATATGATTTCTATGGAGACTATATGTATGATACTATGGTGGATGTGTTCCAGTGGTTATGACTATGTGTCACTGATTAAGTAGCATTGTGCTACTTGGTGTGGTAGTGTACCACTCGATTGTAGTTGTGTACTACTATGGATAGACACATTTGTGTTCTATTGAATGGCATTGTTCTGATATCCATGAAGACTATCAGTAGTGTTGAAAATGATTATCATCTATATGGATGGTCAGTGTATTGATGGACATACATTCTCCAGATGGAAAATGGTCCAAGACATTTATCCTTCTAGGACGTATGTCTAGATTAGAATAGTAGTCCTTGTAGCCCACGGCGTGGCTTCCAGCATCTATTGGAATAATTATTCTTCTAGGACATATGCTCGAATTAGAAGAATGTTTTTGTATGACTCTTTCGAGTGAGTGACTTATTCAACATCATGTCTAATTAATCAGATGGAGTATGGTTTTGAGAGTTGATGCAGATGATGTTGTCATATGACACTGATAGTGATGATGGTGCTCGTGATCTAATTATGACATAGTTTTTATGACTATGATGATGATATTGGTTGAATGGTATGTTTGTGCTCAAGACCATTGCCTTCAATATCTCCCTAGCTACGAGGGAGTGTTGATATTATGCTATTTGCATGAGGTATTTACCTCCACATGTAACCCTGACAAGAATAGAATATTATAGGAAGCAAGAAGAAATTCTAAAGCATTAAACTTAACCCTAGAAGACAAGTCAGCTCAAGGAAATAATTAATATTAAGTATTTATCCTCTAGAATGAGAAGTTGGCCGAAAAAGCTCAGGAAACAGTATAAATACAAGTAGCAAGACCTCATTTTGTACACACAGCTCAAAATTCCAGTTGGGAAGAGGTGTGCACTGCAGAAACTGGGCAAGTGCACAAGTATGTAGAGTAGCTGCAACCGGTAGCTGCCACAATCTGTGTTCCTAGTTTAGGATTGAACATTTTGTTTGTTATGGTTAGATTTTATGATCAGTCTTGGTTGTATTTTCCTGGTGCATTAGACTTGGTTGGATATTGGTTTGATTATGGAATCATTCTCTGTCAAGATTAAGGTGCTCAGGGGTGGCTTCGACCTATGGTTGGGTGACAATATTGTTATGTTGTATATGGTTAAACGAGCACATCCATTACTTTCTAACAATCTAGATCTAATGGAGTGAATGGCATGATCCTATGAAAGTGACACTGTCTAATGGTGTGTACAACATATGTTGGGTAGGAGCACAAAATATTTTATGCTCATACTTCACTCGAATTCTTCAAAATAATTCGTCATGGTATGAGTCTACACTATGTGAATATATGTGTTGGGGTTGAACATACAGAGACACCATTTCATTACCAATCATTGATGTATATCATTAACAAATGTGATATGACCCACCAATGATGATAATGGGGGTCAAGGTATCATGGTACAATATAACAAGTGTGAATAAATGAACTAGTTTCAAAAACCTAATAGAATCTATTGATTAGGGGACATTGATGTATTTCCAATGTCAATAGTGAGGGAACCTTCCACTGATGACTACAAGCCACAAGGTACCACAAATAACACTAGATCCTTGTCCCAGATATATATGTGTTGAAGTTGATAGGAAGATATGCATTGAAAGGAAGGAATTAAGGCATCATCTATCATCTAGCATGAGGGGTAGTAGGAGGACAAATAATTGGAACGAATTAGACGAACAAATTGAATGGACCAAAGAGGGATACCACTCTGACATGCACCATATGGAATAGAACATGACAAAGACTTTTTAAATAGTATCCAATGATAAAGATTACTATAAAATACGATGAATCCACCAATGGGGTCAAATGGAAATTAAGCTACCACATGAATCCCTATGTGTGATCATTATTGTTGACGTCTAACATAAGGGAAATCCCTCCGTTAGAAACCAATGAAGGTTTTTCATATTTCGAGTGCAAGGTCACCTAACAATGATGGAAATAGGCATAGGGTGAAACTCTGGATCATATTCTTAGAGTAATGTGTTGGAGTCAATAAGAGTAGACCCACCAACAAAAATTCTATGGGGATCTTCTATAATAGCACGAGTGAGATACAAATATACTAGTGATGATGAGATGTAATTGAGTGACACATGAAGATCAACTTGAAAGTTCAAATACTTTTTGCAGAATGGTTGAATCGTGATGAAACTTCCCTTGAACAAAAACATGACACATCATGTGACTTAGGAAGCATGGATTATAAACTGGCATACATTCATGATACAATAGGTATCAACAAATGCTCGATATGACTGGAAGAATAACCAGCTAGAGGAGATTATGCTCAATAATAAGAAAATATCTATTAAATCCATACTAAACCCAAAATATCGAGATACTGACTCAAAGATTGTGCTTTGTTCAAGGGAGATCAGAATGTTGCCAAAAAAAGAATAAATGCTTTCCCCCCTTCTTTTTGGTTTTCTTAATTTTTTTTGTCCTTTTCATGTTGTTAAATACTCAAAAAGAATAAAATAATGTTATAGAACATTGGAGGAAATGAGTGTCACGAGAAAGAAAAATAGTTGCAAAGCACAAGGAACATACCTATGCTCAATGAAAAGAAGCATGTGTAGGGTAAGGACACTAGGGAATGTTTCCTCCATGGTTAAGGTGTTGAGTCACAAAGGAATAAATTGCAAGGCTAGCAAATGGTGGGAATGCATAAAAAAATGGTTCAACTATGGCAGGCTTAAGCCATCATTAATAATATTACCAACTTAACGAGAAATTTGTCGAGTTCTTGTTTTTTCAAGGGTCACATTTTTTACCCCGTTTTTAAAAATGGTGCTAGCAGTAATCTCCTCCCCCCCCCTCCCCTGTCCCTTTTTAGGTGGTTTTTTGATATTTTAAATTTTATAATCTATAATGTTCTTACATTATTTTTTATAATGGTTAAAATTTACCCTCAAATCAAAAAGTGATGGTACCGATAGCACTACTTTTTTCTTTGGATTTGAAGTGATCATAACTTAAATGAAACCATTCCTTCGACAACCGGTACCATCATTGATAAACAACTCAAAATCTACTCCTAAATCATTTCTTATATTTTATTTTTTATTTTTTAAAATTTATATTAAAAAAATCAAGAAATTGGACGAAAGAAAAAAAAAATTGCGAGTTAGTTTAAAATTTTGTCTTTTTAAATCACTCATTTAAAA
>JASDQU010099914.1:519853-537587 GCA_032191745.1 Picea mariana | reverse complement strand
AAAAAAAAAAAACTAACTAAGAAAAAAAAAGAATTGAAATTAAAAAAAAAATAAAAATTAAACACAAATTTAAGAAAAAAAAATGAAAGAAAAACTTAAAAACCAAAAAAATAAACACATATGATGATGATGATGATGATGATTAACATCCACTAAGACCGAATTATACAAAAACTAAGGTAAAATGCGAAAAAAACAACAACAAATATATAAGAAAAAACTTTCAAAATATTTAAAAAATACAGAAAAAAATCAAAATATGTATAAAAAAAAATATGACACCTAAATTAAAAATTTTAATACAAAATAAAATAAAATAAATAACAAAAAATACCCAAAATAAGGCTTTAAATTACTTAAAAAAACATAAAAATTGAAAAAAACATAAAAAAAAATTCCAAATATAAAATTTCATTAAAAATGTTTATTAAAAAATCTTAAAAAAAAACTACAAATATAAACTTTCTTAAAATAAAAATAAAAAAAAATTATAAAGTTTTTACGTTGTATGTATGTATATATATATATATATATATATATATATATAATATGTTATAATATAACATATATAATATATATAGGCATCGCCCCAGTGCCCTCGCGGGCTAGGGAGTGGTCCTGTGGGTCGCTCCATGGCCCATAGGGCACCTGGGGAAATTCCCAACATCGCCCTTGTGTCTCTCTGGTCGACAGACTGCAGGCATGCCCCAACTCCCCCATGGGCTAGGTAGCGGTCCCATGGGTGCCCAAGGAACCGCTACTTAGCCTGCTATAACGGTGGAGAACACGAGGTACGAGGTCACTTCACTGTTGGCACGAGACTACATTCAATACATTATGGACCATGCACTAGTAGGTAATTCATTGGTATCTGGCCCATGGAGAAAGTGTTGTTGGTATGAATAAAATATTAATGGAAAGTCAAAGGAGACATAAGCTTAAAACTCAAGTCCAAATGTTTTTTTACATCAATTTTCACCTTCTCAGAGGATAGGAACTAAATATTTGATGAAGGACCATATTTATTTAACTCTGTGGGGATCCACCTCAAGTACTGGTCTATTCGTTTCTCCCCAAAAAAGGAGGAAATCACGTCCACCCTAGTCTTGATCAGACTTTACTCCCTACCCCACGAGGTGCTTAGAAACTCTAAAAGGAATACAAGACACACTGGGATATTTTGTCAAAATCTTAGAAGTAACAAAACTAGCAAGATACACTTCCTATGCAATAATATGTTTTTACATGAATGTCGCAGAAACATGATCCAGATTATTTTCGGCAGAAAATGAGATCAGAAATATAATAAAGAAATGAACAGAGATATCATAGATATTCAATAATATAACAGAAATGTATCAGAGATGCAACCATAAAAACAGATATACAATAATACATGATTTCTATTAATTAAATAAATGTATAGTGACTATAAAAATACAGAGTGAAAGTCTCGCTAGAATGGTGGCAGCTTATCTCTGAGAAGAGATGTGACGGCTACTCACATTCACAAGAATATTATTACAATGAGGCTCTGAAGGCATTTTTACAATAAATATGAATGCCAAAAGTCCTAGACATCCAAAAACCTAACCCTAGGAGATGAAGCGCCAAAAGTCATGTGCACCCCGTTTGGGTAAGTTAGTACATCAACTTCTCGGGGTCGTAACTTTTGCATACGATCTTCGTTTTAGGCGTATGATAGGTCGTTGGAAAGGTATCATCGAGGGGATTCATTTTGGAGGTTCAATTATTATTTTGAATATAATTGAGAACCTTGATCTTGAAAAAACTTCATCTGGGCCCTCAAAATGGCCCCTAAAGTTAAAAATTACTAAAAATAGTAAATTGACAAATTTGCCAGAAAATTGTTTTGAGCTAGTTGGAAATAGTGGGTTGCCACCGATATCCACCTGGATCAATCCTCCCTGCTTGGGAATAAATGGTCTCCATTGCGTTGATTTCCCAGGGGAGAGGGAAAAG
Source organism: Picea mariana (assembly GCA_032191745.1). Classification (NCBI taxonomy): domain Eukaryota; kingdom Viridiplantae; phylum Streptophyta; class Pinopsida; order Pinales; family Pinaceae; genus Picea; species Picea mariana. Next base: position 535,604 of record JASDQU010099914.1, on the reverse strand, counting down.
CATTTGCTGAATCTGCATCTTGGTGAGCTGCTTGCCTTTCTGGAGACGTCGCGTTTCTCAGTTTGTGGAAATTTGTCACGAACCTGTTGAGGCTGAGATTGTTCAAAAATTCAGGATACATGAGAGGACGGTGTGTAGAAGGAATATTTTCTCTTTGCTGCAACCTTGTCGACCTGCTTCTTTTGGATAGAAGGTGCTTGGGGCGAAGTTGTAGTGGTTGCAGTGTCTTGTTCCCATTTTGAACAGATTGTGAAGAAGTTGAATTTTGCAGTATGAGATACTACCTTGCGACACTTTTTAGGTGGAACAGTAGTCGGAACTATGTCTGGTATTCCGTAGAGATGACCCCCTAGAGAAAGAATGACACTGCGGGGTCGAGACTCATAAACAACGTGGCGCTTCCACATATATGGTTGGCCTAAGAAAACATCACAGACATCTAGTGGGGAAACAGCACATAATCGACATTGTTGGCTGACATGAAGATATCATCCATATATTTAAGACTCCTCTATGGAAATCTACTCCCAATAAGTTTCTCACTAATGTTTGACACAGGGGAGAGCTTTTAGGAGTGCGAAGGTGATCTTTTCTTTGTCAAAAAATTTGTGAACAGAAAAATAACCTTCTAGCAGATTTAACCATTTGTCTAGGGCTCCTGCATCTATTCGTCCTTCAAATACAGGAATATAAAAATTAACTTGTACCTTTAAAGGCGAGGTGTCTCCAAAGTGGTTGCTTGATGAAAATGTGCTTGTTGCTATCGGCAGGCGTTGAAGTATGTGGTAAAAATTCTCCATCATTTCGTCTCTCTATCGCGTGAGATCTTGCTCAAGCAACAGACTAATAGGATCATCCGCTCCATCATTTTTATTTCCTTCCTCCATTGAGGTTTTCTTGGGTGTGCGAGAGATATTTTCCTCAAGAGAGACAAGCTTGAGACCCAACTTTCTATACTTAGACCTCATCAGGGACATGCACTGAAAAAAATGACCTAGAACAGCCTACTCTGATACCACTGATCCAGATTATTTTCGCACGAAATGAGATCGGAGATATAATAAATAAATGCATAGAGATATCACAAATATTCAATAATATAACATAAATGTATCAGAGATTCAACCATAAACACAGATATATAGTGATATACGATTTCTATTAATGAAGGAAATGTACAGAGACTGTAAAAATACAGAGTGAAAGACTCGGTAGAATGGTGGCAGCTTATCTCTGAGAAGAGATGTGACTGCTACATGCATTCACAAGAAGATGATTACAATTAGGCTCTGAAGGCATTTTTACAAAAAACAGGAATGCCAAAATTCCTAGAAATCCAAAAACCTAACCCTAGGAGATGAAGCACCAAAATTCATGTGGGTCTCGTTTGGGTAAGTTAGTACATCAACTTCCCGGGGTCGTAACTTTTGCATACGATCTTCGTTTTAGGCGTATGATAGCTCGTTGGAAAGTTATCATCGAGGAGATTAATTTTTGGTGCTAAATTATTATTTTGAATATCATTGAGAAATTTTATCTCTAAAATCCTTCATTTGGGCCCTCAAAATGGCCCCGAAAGTTAAAAACTGCTAAAAATAGTAAATTGCCAAATTTGCCAGAAAACTGTTTTGAGCTAGTCGAAAAAGGTGGGTGGCCACTGATATCCATCTCGATCAATCCTCCCTTATTAGGAATAAATGGTCTCCATTGTGTTGATTTTCCAGGGGAGAGGGAAAAGCATTTGCTGAATCTGCATCTTGGTGAGCTGCTTTCCTTTCTGGAGACATCGCGTTGCTCAGTTTGTGGAAGTCTGTCACGAACCTGTTGAGGTTGAGGTTGTTCAACAAGTCAGGCTACATGAGAGGATGGTGTGAAGAAGGAATCTTTTCTCTTTTCTACAACCTTGTCGACCTGCTTATGTTGGATAGAAGTTGCTTGGGGCGAAGCTGTACTGGTTGCATTGTCCTTATGTTCCCATTTTGAACAGATTTTGAAGAACCTGAATTTTGCAGTATGATATACTACCTTGTGGCACTTTTTAGGTGGAACAGTAGTCGAAACTACCTATGGTATTCTGTAGAGATGACCCCCTAGAGAAACAATGACACTGCGGGGTCCAGACTCATAAATAATGTGGTGCTTCCACATATATGGTTGGCCCAAGAAAACATCATAGACATCTATTGGTGAAACATCACATAATACCTCATCCTTGAAGGGTTGTATGCCATATGACAATCAACATTGTTGGCTAACATAAATATCTTGTCCTTGGCAAATCCACTCGATGTTGTATGGTTGTGGGTGTGGTATTGTCAACAATCCCAATTGTTTGATGAACTCTGCTGAGATGAGGTTCTTCTGGCTTCTGCGTTCAACAATAAAATGTAGTGGGGTCCCCTTCAACCTCATCTATGAATGAAAAAGGTGCTCCCCCTCTTCAGGATCTATTGGTTCTTCTGGTTGAATTTTTGTGGTCGCGACAATAGCAGTGGGGTCTGCGTCAATGATTTATCCTTTACGAGTATTTTCAGAATCATATTATGAATCATGGTTTGGCTCCTTGGCTTTGATATTTTCCACCAATGACTGTTTTGAGTGACATTCATCAGTGTTGTGCCAGGGGATTTTGTGTAAATCGCACCATTTTCCAGTGTCCTTTTTTGTCTTCCTGTGACCCTTCTTTGCATGTGGCTTGGACTGGTTTTCGGGAGACTGTTTGTTAGGGACTTCTTTGTCATACATTATTTGTTGCGGATTTGCAGAACCAAAATATTGTTTGTTCTGGTTCTTAAATTTCAGCTTGATTTTAACAACATATCGATAGGTAGCACCAAGTGATGAGATGTCCAGATAATCCATTTTAGTTTGGATGTATCTGTGTAGAGCCCCACGGTATTTCATAACCAAATTTCGTTCAGATTCTTTGATACCTAGCTTGGTGCGCAAGTTATGGAAGGTATTGGTGAACTCCGGAACTTCCTGGCCCCTCTCTTACCACAGTGTGTTCCATCTAATGTACTGGTCGTCATTGTTGCCAATAGGGTAATATTGTTCCTTTACCGCATCCACAAAAAAATCCCAAGTGGGATCGGCCCCATATATTTCAGACTCCTCTATGGAACTCTGCTCCCAACAAATTTCCCACCAATGTTTGACATGGGGGATAGCTTTAAGGAGTGTGAAGGTGATCTTTTCTTTGTCGAAAAATTTGTGAACAGAGAAATAACCTTTTAGCAAATTTAACCACTTGTTTAGGGCTTCTACATCTATCTGTCCTTCAAATATAGGAATAGAAAAATTAACTTGTACATTGAAAGGTGAGGTGTCTCCAAAGTGGTTTCTTGATGAAGATGCACCTGTTTCTATCGACAGGCATTGAAGGATGTGGGGAAAATTCTCCATCATTTTGTCCCTCTCTCGCGTGATATATTTCTCAAGCAACAGACTGATAGGATCGTCCGCTCCGTCGTTTTTCTTTTCTTCCACCATTGAGGGTTTATTGGGTGTGAGAGAGATATTTTCTTCAATAGAGGAAAGCTCGAGACCCATATTTCTATACTCAGATCTCGCGGGGACATGCACTAAAAAAAATGACCAAGAACAACCTTCTTTGATACCACTGATCCAGATTATTTTCGGCACGAAATGAGATCAGAGGTATAATAAAGAAATGCATAGAGATATCACAGATATTCAATAATATAATAGAAATGTATCAGATATGCAACCATAAGCATAGATATACAGATATACATGATTTCTATTAATGAATGAAATGTATAGAGACTGTAAAAATACAGAGTGAAAGACTCACTAGAATGGTGGCAGCTTATCTCTAAGAAGAGATGTGACAGTTTCTCGCATTCATAAGAGGATGATTACAATGAGGCTTTGAAGGAATTTTTACAATAAATAGGAATGTCAAAATTCCTAGACATCCAAAATCCTAACCCTAGGAGATGAAGCACCAAAAGTCATGTTGGCCCTGTTTGGGTAAGTTAGTACATCAACTTCCCGAGGTCGTAACGTTTGCATACGATATCTGTTTTAGTCATATGATAGCTCGTTGGAAAGGTATCATCAAGGAGAGTCACATTTTGGGCTCAATTATTCCTTAAAATATCATTGAAAGCCTCTATCTCTGAAAACATTCATTTGGGCCCTCAAAATGGCCCCAGAAATTAAAAACTACTAAAAATAGTAAATTGTCAAATTTGTCAGAAAATTGTTTTGAGCTAGTCGAAAAAGGTGGGTGGCCACCAATATCCACCTGGATCAATCCTCCCTCATTAGGAAGAAATGGTCTTTATTTCATTGAGATCCCGGGGGAGAGGCAAAAGCGTTTGTTGAATCTGCATCTTGGTGAGCTTCTTGCCTTTCTGGAGACGTCGCGCTACTCATTTTGTGGAAGTCTATCACAAACCTATTGAGGATAAGGATATTCAAAAAGTTGGGATACATGAGAGGATGGTGTGCAAAAGGAATATTTTATCTTTGTTGCAACCTTGTCGACCTTCTTCTACTGGATAGAAGGTGCTTGGGGCGAAGCTGTAGTGGTTGTAGTGTCCTTCTGTTCCCATTTTGAAAAGATCGTGAAGAAGTTGAATTTTGTAGTATGAGATAATACCTTGCAACACTTTTTAGGTGGAAAAGTAGTTGGAACTACCTATGGTATTCTGTAGAGAAGACCCCCTAGAGAAACAATGATACTGCAGGGTCGAGACTCATAAACAGCGTGGAGCTTCCACATATATGGATGGCCCAAGAAAAAATCACAGACATATAGTGGGGAAACATCACAGAATACCTCATCCTTGAAGGGTTGGATGCCATATGACAATTGACATTGTTGGCTGACATGAAGATCTCATCCTTGGTGAAGCCACCCGATGTTGTATGGCTACGGGTGTGGTGTTGTCGACAATCCCAACTGTTTGACGACCTCTACTGAGTTGAGGTTCTTCTGGCTTTCGCTATTAACAATAAAATGCAGTGGGGTCCAATTCGCCCACATCTATGAATGAAAAAGGTGATCCCCCTCTTCAGGATCTGTTGGTTCTTCTGGTTGAATTTTTCGGTCGTGACAATAGCAGTGGGGTATGCATTAATGATCTGTCCTTTACCAGTATTCTCATAATCAGATTATGAATCAGGGTTCGGCTCCTTGTCTTTGATCTCGACCACCAATGACTATTTTGAGCGACATTCATCGGTGTTGTGCTAGGGGTTTTTGTGGAAATAGCACCATTTTTCGTTGTCCCTCTTTGTCTTCCCATGACCCTTCTTTTCATGTGGCTTGGACTAGTTTTCGGGAGACTGTTTGTTAGGGACGTCTTTGTCATACTTTGTTTGTTGCAGATTTGCAGAACCAAAATCCTGTTTATTCTGGTGCTGAAATTTCTACTCGATTTTAACAACATATCGATAGGCAACACCGAGTGATGAGATGTCTAGAAAATCCATTTCAATTTGGATGTATCTGTGTAGATCCCCACAGTATTTCAGAACCAAATGTCATTCGGAGTCTTTGATACCTATATTGGTGTGAAAGATATGGAAGGTATTGGTGAACTCCATAACTTCTTAGCCCCTCTCTTTCCACAGTGTGTTCCATCTCATGTACTGGTTATCATAGTTGCCAATAGGATAATATTGTTCCTTTACCACATCCACAAAAAAATCCCAAGTGGGATCGACCCCACATATTTCAGACTCCTCTGTGGAACTCTGCTCCCAATAATTTTACCACCAATGTTTGACATGGGGGAGAGCTTTAAGGAGTGAAAAGGTGATATTTTCTTTGTCGGAAAATTTGTGAGCAGAGAAATAACCTTCTAGCAGATTTAACCATTTGTCTAGGGATTCTCAATCTATATGTCCTTAAAATACGGGAATATCTAAATTAACTTGTACCTTGAAAGGTGAGGTGATTCTAAAGTGGTCGCTTGATGAAGATGTGCTTGTTTCTATCAGCAGGTGTTGAAGGATGTGGGAAAAATTCTCCATCAGTTCGTTGCTTTGTCGCATGAGAGCTTGCTCAAGTAACAAACTGATAGGATCGTCTGCTCCATCGTTTTTTTTTTCTTCCTCCATTAAGGGTTTCTTAGGTGTGCGAGAGCGATTTTCCTCAAGAGTGATAAGATCGATACCCAACTTGATATACTCAGACCTCGTGGGGATATTCACCGAAAAAAAAATGTCCAAGAACAACCTGCTCTGATACCACTGATCCAGATTATTTTCGGCATGAAATGAGATCGGATATATAATAAAGAAATGCACAGAGACATCACAGATATTAAATAATATAAAATAAATGTATCATAGATGCAACCATAAACACAAATATAAAGTAATACAATATTTCTTTTAATGAAAGAAATGTACAAAGACTGTAAAAATATAGAGTGAAAGACTCACTAGAATGGTGGCAGCTATTCTCTGAGAAGAGATGTGATAGCTGCTCGCATTCGCACGAAGATGATTACAATGAGGCTGTGAAGGCCTTTTTACAATAAACATGAATGCCCAAATTTCTGGACAACCAAAAACCTAACCATAGGAGATGAAGCACCAAAAGTCATGTGGGCCATGTTTGGGTAAGTTATTACATCAACCTCTCGGGGTCGTAACATTTGCATACGATCTTTTTTTTAGGCATATGATAGCTCATTGGAAAGGTATCATCAAGGAGATTTATTTTTGGGGCTCAATTATTCCTTCAACTATAATTGAGAACTTCAATCTCGAAAATCCTTCATTTGGGCCCTCAAAATAGCCTCGAAAGTTAAAAACTGCTAAAAATAGTAAATTGCCAAATTTGCCAGAAAATTGTTTTGAGCCAGTCGAAAAAGGTAGGTGGCCACCGATATTGACCTAGATCGATCCTCCCTCCTTTGTAAGAAATGGTCTCCATTGCGTTGAGTTCCCGTGGGAGAGGGAAAAGCGTTCATTGAATCTGTGTCTTAGTGAGCTACTTTCCTTTCTGGAGACGTCGCGCTGCTTAGTTTGTGGAAGTCTGTGACAAACCTGTTGAGGCTAAGGTTGTTCAACAATTCATGCTACATGAGAGGATGATGTGCAGAAGGAATTTTTTATCTTTACAACAACCTTGTCGACCTACTTCTGTTGGATAGAAAGTGCTTGGGATGAAGCTATAGTGGTTGCACTATCCTTTTGTTCCCATTTTGAACAGATTGTGAAGAAGTTGAATTTTACAGTATGAGATACTACCTTGCGGCACTTTTTATGTGGAATAGTAGTCGGAACTACCTCTGGTATTTTGTAGAGATCACCCCCTGGAGAAACAATGACAATGTGAGGTTGAGACTCATAAATAATGTGACGCTTCAGAACTGCTTGGCCCCTCTCTTGCTGTAGTGTGTTCCATCTCATGTATCGGTCCTCATAGTTTCCAATAGGGTAATATTGTTCCTTTATCGCATCCATAAAAAAATCCCAAGTGGGATCGACCCCATATATTTCAGACTCCTCTGTTGAACTATGATCCCAATAAGTTTCCCACCAATTTTTGACATGGGGGAGAGATTTAAAGAGTGTGAAGGTGATCTTTTCTTTGTCGAAAAATTTGTGAACAAAGAAAATAAGCTTCTAGCAGATTTAACCATTTGTCTAGGGCTTCTGCATCTATCTGTCCTTCAAATATAGGAATATCAAAATGAACTTGTACATTGAAAGGTGAGGTGCCTCCAAAGTGGCCACTTGATGAAGAGGCACCTGTTACTATCGACAGGCGTTGAAGGATGTGGGAAGAAATCTCCATCATTTCGTCCCTCTGTCGCGTGAGAGCTTGCTCAAGAAATAGACTGATAGGATCATCTACTCCGTTGTTTTTATTTTCTTCCACCATTGAGGGTTTATTGGGTGTGCGAGAGTGATTTTCCTCAAGAGAGACAAGCTCAAGACCCAAATTTCTATACTCATACCTCGTAGGGACATGCACTGAAAAAAACAACCAAGAACTGCCTTCTCTGATACCACTGATCCGGATTAATTTTCGACAGGAAATGAGATCGGAGATATAATAAAGAAATGCAGAGAGATATCAAAGATATTCAATAATATAATAGAAATGTATCAGAGATGCAACCATAAACATAGATATACTGTGATACACAATTTCTATTAATGAAATTAATGTACAGATACTGTAAAAATACAGAGTGAAAGACTCGCTAGAATGGTGACATCTTATCTCTGAGAGGAGATGTGGTGGCTACTTGCATTCTCAAGAAGATGATTACAATGAGGCTCTAAAGGAATTCTTACAATAAACATGAATTCCAAAATTTCTAGACATACAAAAACCTAACCCTAGGAGATGAAGCTCCAAAATTCATGTGGGCCCCATTTGGGTAAGTTAGTACATCAACTTCACGGGGTCGTAACTTTTGCATACGATCTTTGTTTTAGGTGTATGATAGCTCGTTGGAAATGCATCTTTGAGGCGATTCATTTTAGTGTATAAGTTATTTCTTTGACAATCATTGAGAATGTTGATCTTGAAAAACCTTCATTTGGGCCCTCAAAATGGCCCCAGAAGTTAAAAACTGCTAAAAATAGTAAATTGCCAAATATGCCAGAAAACTATTTTGAGCCAGTCGAAAAAGGTGGGTGGCCACCAATATCCACCTAGATCAATCCTCCCTCCTTAGGAAGAAATTTTCTCCATTGCGTTGAGTTCCCAGGGGAGAGGGAAAATATTTTGCTTAATCTGCATCTTGGTGAGTTGCTTTCCTTTATGGAGACATCACGGTGCTCAGTTTGTGGAAGTTTGTCATGAACCTATTGAGGCTAAGGTTGTTCAAGAAGTCAGGCTACATGAGAGGATGGTGTGCAAAAGAAATCTTTTTTCTTTGCTGCAACCTTGTCAACCTACTTCTGTTGGATAGAAGGTTCTTGGGGCGAAGCTGTAGTGGTTGCAGTGTCTTTATGTTCCCATTTTGAACAATAGTCGGACCTAACTTTGGTATTTTGTAGAGATGACCCCCTAGAGAAACAATGAAACTGCGGGGTCGAGACTCATAAATAGCGTGGCGCTTACACATATATGGTTGGCTCAAGAGAACATCACAGACATATAGTGGGGCAACATAACATAATACCTCATCCTTGAAGGGTTGGATGCCATATGACAATCGAAATTGTTAGCTGACACAAATATCTTGTCCTTGGTGAAGCCACCCGATGTTGTATGGATGAGGGTGTGGTGTTGTTGACAATCCCAACTGTTTAACGACCTCTTCTAAGATGAGGTTCTTCTGGCTTCCACTATAAACAATAAAATGCAGTGGGGTCCCCTTCACCCACATCTGTGAATGAAAAAGGTGCTCCCCCTTTTCAGGATCTGTTGGTTCTTCTGGTTGAATTGTTGCGGTCGTGACAATTGCAGTGGGGTCTGCGTTAATGATCTGTCCTTTACCAGTATTTTTAGAATCAGATTATGAATCAGGGTTCGTCTCCTTGTCTTTGATCTCGACCACCAATGACCGTTTTGAGTGACATTTATCGATGTTGTGCCAGCGGCTTTTGTGGAAATCATGCCATTTTCTGGTGTCCTTGTTTATCCTCACATGACCCTTCTTTTCATGTGGCTTGGACTGGTTTTCGAGAGACTGTTTGTTAGGGACTTCTTTGTCATACTTTGTTTGTTGCGGATTTGCAGAACCAAAATCTCATTTGTTCTAGTGCTTAAATTTCTGCTCGATTTTAATAGCATATCGTTAGGCAACACCGAGTGATGAGATGTCTAGAAAATCCATTTCAGTTTGGATGTATCTATGTAGAGCCCCATGGTATTTCAGAACCAAGTGTCATTCAGATTCTTTTATATGGAAGGTATTGGTGAACTCTCGAACTTCTTGGCCCCTCTGTTTCTGCAGTGTGTTCCATCTCATGTACTGGTCCTCATAGTTTCCAATACGGTAATATTGTTCCTTTACCGCATCCACAAAAAAATCCCAAGTGGGATCAGCCCCATATATTTCAGAATCCTCTGTGGAACTCTCCTCCCAATAATTTTCCCACCAATGTTTGACATGGGGGAGAGATTTAAGGAGTGCGAGGTGATATTTTCTTTGTCGTAAAATTTTTTAACAGAGAAATGACGTTCTAGTAGATTTAACCATTTGTCTAGGGCTTCCGCATCTATGTGTCCTTCAAATACAGGAATATCAAAATTAACTTATAACTTGAAAGGCGAGGTGCCTCCAAAGTGGTCACTTGATGAATATGCATATGTTTCTATGCGTAGGCGTTGAAGGATGTGGGAAAAATTCTCCATCATTTCATCCCTCTGTCGCGTGAGAGCTTGCTCAAGCAACAGATTGATAGTGTCGTCTGCTCCGTCGTTTTTTTTTTCTTCCGCCGTTGATGGTTTCTTGGGTGTGTTAGAGAAATTGTCGTTAAGAGAGACAAGATTGAGACAAAACTTGCTATACTCAGACCTCATGGAGACATGCATTGAAAAAAATGACCAAGAATAGCCTGCTCTGATACCACTGATCCAGATTAATTTTTAGCACAAAATGATATCAGATATAATAAAGAAATGGACAAAGATATCACAGATATTCAATAATATAACATAAATGTATTACAGATGCAACCATAAACACAGATATATAGTAATACAAGATTTCTATTAATGAAAGAAATGTACAGAGACTGTAAAAATACAGAGTGAAAGACTTGGTAGAATGGTGGCAGCTTATCTCTAAGAAGAGATGTGACGGCTACTCGCATTTGCAGGAAGATGATTACAATGAGACTCTGAAGGAGTTTTCACAATAAACAAGAATTCCAAAATTTATAGACATCCAAAAACCTAACCCTAGGAGATCAAGTGCCAAAATTCATGTGGGCCCCCTTTGGATAAGTTAGTACATCAACTTCCCGGGGTCGTAACTTTTGCATCAGATCTCCATTTTAGGCATATGATAGCTCGTTGGAAACATATCATCGAGGAGATTCATATTTGGGGCTCAAATATTCCTTTGACTATAATTCAGAACCCTGATATCGAAAAATATTCATTTGGGCCCTCAAAATGGCCGCGGAAGTTAAAAACTGCTAAAAATAGTAAATTGCCAAATTTGCCAGAAAATTATTTTGAGCTAGTCAGAAAAGGTGGGTGGCCACCGATATCCACTTGGATCAAAACAATTCTTTAATTAATCACTATTTCATTCCAATATAACAAATGAATCCAACCCATATATTACGCTAATATCTCGTTTAGATGCAGGAAATGCCATGAATATGGGCACCTTTTTCGAGGTTGTCCTCAGAGCACAACCCATAAGAATAACAAAGGAAAGTAGAAGAAGGAAACTAGGTTCTAGATCTTAGCAGATAAAAATGATATGAAGGCTAACCAGGAAGGAGAGAAGCAAGGGCCAAAGAAAGAACAATCGAAACAGGGGAATACTGAGGAAAAACAAGAAGACATACATAAACGTAGGACGACAAAGGAAAGTAAGAAAAATCTAGCAATAGAGTTGAGACAAGTCCATATGCAAGAGGAGGTGGTTTCATAAGATTCATAGGAAGGGACAATGAAGGAAGACCACAACTAAGCCTCATAATCAAAATACATGGAGGTGGAATTATAGGCACTGATAGTTTTCCATGAGGAAAAAGATATCAACAGTATGAAGGTGGGATAACTTCGTTGGATCCACAAAGAACTTGTCAGAAGAAAAAGAAAAGAACAAATGTCAGAAAATATAGCCTCCTCATTGGGGAACCTTGGAATAAATTTCAACCCACTAAAAAACACCAAGAAACCAAGAGGAAATAAGAGGGAAAAAGTATGAAAGCCCCATAATAAAGTTTTTGAAGAAACTGATGCTCTTCTTGTTGACTCGGGACAGGTAGTGGGACTACCAGACATGTACTTCCTTCCCCAAACAAAAAGTTAAATATGAATATATTCTAATATAATATTAGGAGTGTTAATGGCATTTCAAAGAACAAAATCCTTAGAAATAGACTAAAACAAGAAAATATGGACTTAGTAATACTGAAAGAATATAAGTGAAATAGGTAAATTATGGAGTCAATAGCTAGGAAGATATGGGAACCATGCAAGTTCATCTACTATGAAGCAGACGAGGCCGCCAGAGTACTATCCTTCTTATCAAACCCGAGGAAACTCAAAGTGGAGCTTAGATGTCAATCTAAAAGGATAATAATCATATCCTACAATTGTTGGATCATGTTGTCATTGATGCCAATGGTTTGATTGATTGATGTCATTGATTGATGTCAAGTGATTGATTGATGTCAAAGGATTGATTGACTGATGATTTATGTAATATAATATGTATTGTCCTTGATGAGAATGCATAGATGAAGATGGATCAATGAGTTGTCATTGATACATGATGAATATGGATTGATGTGGTTCCATTGGTATATGATGCATTGTTGGAAAAATGTATAGATAACTCATTATTGTCTTATCATGAATGATAAGGTGCACAAATGGATGAAGTCCAAAGTGGTCCCGTTATGGTGAAAACCTTCACGGGAATATGCTTTGTGGAGTAAGAGAACCTATGCTTAATTGTGGAATAATAAGAGGACCCATGCTTGTATGAGGAATAACGAGATGAAGATCAAGGAAATTGTTGGTGAAATTATCCTAGATGGATAGTGCTTGTCATTCCATTTCTGGTGGTATGTGGAATGTTACATAACTCCTCATGGTTTTAGATTTATGGCCTTACGAAGATGAAGGACCCCCACATGAAGGCTTGAAGCCCCCAAGGTCAAAGAAGTCAAAGGGACCTAAAAGAAGAAATGGGTTAATATTATTTAAATGATAAATTAAAGTGACAAATTCAAGGTGAATTATTTAAATAATCAAGAGAAGTGACAAAATCAAGAAATGATAAAGTAAGGTGACAAAATCAAGAAGGAATATTTATGGAAAGTGGTTAACCCTAAAAATAAGCAAAATAGGTTAAGTGATCTAGAAATGGGTTAATATTATTTATTCAAGGTAGATTATTTAAATAATCAAGAGAAGTGACAAAATCAAGGAATGATAAAGTAAGGTGACAAAATCAAGAAGGAATATTTATGGAAAGTGGTTAACCCTAAAAATAAGGAAGATAGGTTAAGTGACCTAGAAATGGGTTATTATTATTTAAATGATAAATTAACGTGACAAATTCAAGGTGGATTATTTAAATAATCAAGAGAAGTGACAAAATCAAGAAATGATAAAGTAAGGTGACAAAATCAAGAAGGAATATTCAAATGTTAAAGTCTTGGAGAACTTTCTATTTATAGAAAGTGGTTAACCCTAAAATAAGGAAAATAGGTTAAGTGACCTAGAAATGGGTTAAGTGACCTAAAGGATAAAAGTATAAATAAGATAGCAATTGTCTCTTGTAGATCATCCTTTTTGTGGATCAATGGAGAACTTCTTGTGGGAATATATTTTGGAGTATTGATGGAGAGCTTCTTGTGAGAGCTTCTTGAGCATTTTTGGTGTGGAACACTTGAGGATATTGAAGATCTATAGGTGAATGAGGTAACCAAGGATATATAAGCCGAAATTCTGAGGAAAGTGAAGAAAAGAAGGCCGGAATGCAAGGAAGGATAAATTCTTTTGATGATGCTTTCTAAGGTATGTTATTTACACGTCATCTCACCATTTTTGCTATAAATTGTTTTCTATAATGATTCAGATCCTGAAATTTTTGTGCAAGTGAGAAAACATAGCCAAGTATCTATGATTATAAATTTATCTTGTGGGTCTTTGTATTTTGAGAGTTACAGTCCATGGAAAATAGGGTTTGTGGCTAGTCCTGAAACTAGTCAAAATCAGGTGTTTCGGGTAACAACGTCATAACTTATTCATAACAGGTCCAAATTCAGTGAGACCAGTTCTGTTGGTTAGATTATAGTCTTCAATATGCTTTGTAATAGTTTCAAATCTATTCATCATATATTTTGTGTGGGGCACGCTCTACAAAGTCGCTCTCTAGAATAAGCCAGAATTCAACAAGGTACGCCATTTTTGCTATAACTCCTTTTCTGAGAGGTTACAAGTAGTGCCACTTGGAGGAATTGCATAAAACACATTGACGGACATTTTTTATCAATATTAGATCTTTATTCGAAATAGGTACAAAGTTATGATTATTTCAAGTTAGGGTTGTTGACTAATCCAAAACTAATCATGGTTGAGACAAGAAGTTGATGAGTTGGCACATACATGAGGTGTATAGTTGATGATGTTGGTACATATTGATGAGTCATTTTTGATAAGTAGTTGACACATGATTGGTATAAACTTGGTACATGGTTGGATGCACTTGTTTATGGTACAGGTTGATTACAAGTTGTTTGGCACAGGTTGGTGCATGGTTTATGCTCTTGTTTATGGTACAGATTGATATCTGTTGAGGATTGTTACCTCATCTCAGTTGGTGCTGAGAATGCAAGATGAGTCTTTCATATAGAGCTGGTGCTATTGTAGAGTTGTACTCTATTTAGTTGTTGTTGATAAACCCCAAAGATTGTAGTCCGTAATAAAAAGAAAATTGTACATACATCTTGTGTTCTTTGTGTTTATTGTGGTGATGACTTGTTGATGATATATTGCTGATATATGTTGTTGATATGTGCTCACATCTAACTGGTTATAAATGAAAACAATGGGTAATGAATAAATGTTGAATGCTAATTGACGAGTTTTTGTGCAAGAGGGAAGTTTTGGGAAAAGGAGCCTCACACTCATTCACCCCCCCTCTAAGTGTGGTAGGTGTGTCCAACAATTGGTATCAAAGCACGCCTTTACTACAAGCCTTAACAAGCTTGAAGGAGATCCATAGACACACAAATGGATGATGAAGTTCCAATCCTTGATGAGGAAAACTATTCTACTTGGAGAATAGAGATGAGAGTGTATTTGAAGACAATGGGAGCGGCTATTTGGAGGGCAACCATCGATGGATATGTTATGTTGAATAACAAGTCAAATTTTGTAGCTCAAAGGGAAGGAAATAAGAATGATGCATTGGCTCTCAATACAATTATTAGTGGACTCTCAAGCCCTATCAAAGAGAGCATGGGACAATGCACTTCCGCCAAGGATCTATGGCTAAAGCTAGAGGAGACATATCAAAGAAAAAAAGAGAAAGAAGAAATTGAATACCACTCCATCAAGATCATCAAAGGTAAAGAATCATCAAAAACTCTTGAATGCATTATTTCTAAATGTGATTTTGAAAACATTTCAAGTGAAAATAAATAATCAAGTGATAATAGCACAAAGGAAGATCTTGAAGACATTTCAAATAAAAGCAAAGAAGTATGTGTTGATATTGGCAAAAAGGAAGATCATGAGGATATTTCAAATGAAGGTAAAGAACACCCTAAAGCCCTTGAATGCAATGATGATGATGATAAATTTTTCTCTACAAGTGAAGAAGAAGATGTAGATATAGTTTGTGTAAAGTTTGATGGTGTTTATCCCATGAAAAGAATAGAAGGAAATCTATTAAAACTTCAAAAGGAAATTGAAGAGGGTTTATGCATGTATAGGAGTGATCATTTTTATACACACTATAACTATCTTTTGGATAACACTAAGAAGTTTCTTAGGAGGAGTCAAAGGCACATCTTGAAGTTAAAGGGAATGCTCAAAGAACAAGAAGAGAGTTCTAAATTAGAAGAAAAGGAAGAAGAGATCACAAGACTAAAGAATGGA
>JASDQU010099914.1:470443-517078 GCA_032191745.1 Picea mariana | reverse complement strand
AAATGGGTTAATATTATTTAAATGATAAATTAAAGTGACAAATTCAAGGTGGATTATTTAAATAATCAAGAGAAGTGACAAAATCAAGAAATGATAAAGTAAGGTGACAAAATCAAGAAGCAATATTTAAATGTTAAAGTATTGGAAAAATTTCTATTTATGGAAAGTGGTTAACCCTAAAATAAGGAAAATAGGTTAAGTGACCTAGAAATGGGTTAAGTGACCTAAAAATGGGTTTAAGTGAGCTAAAGGATGAAAGTATAAATAAGATAGCAATGGTCTCTTGTAGATCATCATTTTTGTGGATCAGTGGAGAGCTTCGTGTGGGAATATATTTTGGAGTATTGATGGAGAGCTTCTTGTGAGAGCTTCTTGAGCATTTTTGGTGTGGAACACTTGAGGATATTGAAGATCTATAGGTGACTGAGGTAACCAAGGAGATCTAAGTCGAAATGCTGAGGAAAGTGAAGAAAAGAAGGCCGAAATGCAAGGAAGGATAAATTCTTTTGATGATGCTTTTTGTGGTTAAAAATTCATCTTGTGGGTCGTTGTAGTTTGGGAGTTACACTCCGTGGAAAATAGGGTTTGTGGCTAGTCCTAAAACTAGTCAAAATCAGGTGTTTCGGGTAAAAATGACATAAATTCTTCATAACAGATCCAAATTTAGTGAGACCAATTGTGTTGGTTAGATTACAGTCTGTAGTATTCTTTGTAATAGTTTCAAATCTATTCATCAAATATTTTGTGTGGGGCACGCTCTACAAGGTCGCTCTCTAGAATAAGCCAGAATTCAACAAGGTATGTCATTTTTGCTATAACTCTTTTTCTGAGAGGTTCCAAGTAGTGACACTTGGAGGAATTGCATAAAACACACTGAAGAACATTGTGTATTAGTTTCAGATCTCTATTCATTACAGGGACAAAGTTATGATTATTTCAAGTTAGGGTTGTTGACTAATCCAAAACTAGTCATGGTTGAGACAAGAAGTTGATGAGTTGTCACATACATGAGGTGCATAGTTGATGATGTTGGTACATATTGATGAGTCAGTTTTGATGAGTAGTTGACACATGATTGGTATATACTTGGCACATGGTTGGATGCACTTGTTTATGGTACAGGTTGATTACAGGTTGTTTGGCACAGGTTGGTGCATAGTTGATGCTCTTGTTTATGGTACAGATTGATATCTACTGAGGATTGTTGCCTCATCTCAGTTGGTGTTGAGAATTCAAGTTGAGTCTTGCATATAGAGATGGTTCTCTTGTAGATTTGTACTCTATTCAGTTGTTGCTGATAAACCCCAAGGATTGTAGTCCGTAATAAAAAGAAAATTGTACATGCATCTTGTGTTCTCTGTGTTCATTGTGGTGATGACTTGTTGATGATATATTGCTGATATATGTTGCTGATGTGTTCTCACATCTAACTGGTTATAAATGGCAACAATCGATAATGAATAAATGTTGAATTCTAATTGATGAGTTTTTGTGCAAGAGGGAAGTTTTGGGAAAAAGAGCCCCACACTCATTCACCCCGCCTCTAAGTGTGGTAGGTGTGTCCAACAACAATATCATAGGGTTGACGAAACATAGGACAGTAACACAAGTCTATTGTCCCCAATCTCCAAGGGACAAGAGAGATTTCATGAGAGATCTCTCGGGAGTAGGAACAAGTGTGAAGGATAAACAATGGATTGTAGGAGGGGAATACATTATTATAACCTCCTTGGAGGATAAGAAAGGGGGCATAGGGCACTTGATATCAGAAGACAAAAAATTCAAATTACTAATTGATACTATGGCTAATATACATGATCCCTTCAGAAGGGCGGTTTACCTAGAGAAACAAAAGAGGAGGGAAGCATCATATAGAAGAAAGACTAGACATACTCATGGTCTCAAAAACGTTTTACCAACACATGAAAGTAGTCAGTAGGGATATCTTACCTATTTATGTATATGATCATTGGACAATCTCTCTGACATGGATGGATGGGATTTTCCCTCATCCAAAACCTTTTAGATTCGAGAAATTATTCACCATACACCCAAAATTCATGCAAATGATTGAGGGATGGTGGGGAGAGAACCAAAATTTGCATCGAAGAAAGATGTTCCAGTTCCAACAGATGTTGAAACATATAAAAACTATTCTAAAAACATGGAATAAAGAATTATTTGGTAGCATTCAAGATGAAAAATGAGACTTAGAGGTTAAGATAGAACAAGTGCAAAGCAAAATAAACCAGGATGGCTTGTCTAGAAATATGAAACATCTAGAATAAAAATTAACAGGGGAGATACGATAAAGAGACCAATAAGGGGAAATCATGTTCCTCCAAAAGTCCAATATGATTTGGCTTAAAGAGGGTGACAAGAATACCAAATTCTTTCATAAATCCCTCCTACAATGTAGGAACCAGAATTGGATTCATTCTTTCCAAATGAAAGAAGGGGTGATTGTCGAAAGGCATGAAGACATTGAACATAATCTCACGAATTATTTTAGTACTCTACTTACATAACCCCCTCAAGACAGAAAGGAAGAAACCGAATTAATCATCCAGTATATTCCAAAGTTGGTTTCTCAAGATCATAACAAAATCCTACTGAGGGAGGTGACTATGAAAGAGGTGGAAGTGACAGTGAAAGATTTGGCATATGGGAAATGCCATGGGCCAGATGGCTTCACTTCTTACTTCTTCCAATCCTGTTGGAGCATTATTGGTAAAGAATTATGGAAAGCGGTGGAAGAAGCCATGACCTCTCAATCGGTCTTGAGAGCCCTCAATGCCACCTTCCTAGCTCTAATCCCAAAGGAAAAGAAAGCAAATAATTGCTAAATTATTTCCCCTAAACAATGAGAATTCGTAGAAGGTAGACAAATGATCGATGGTATTGTAATTTTCCATGAAACCATTCATTCCTTTAAATCTAAGAAAAAACCCGGTATACTACCAAATATTGACCTATCTAAAGCCTATGAAAAAATAAATTGGGAGTTCTGACGAGCCATTCTGGGGGCCTTTCACTTTAACCCCTCCTAGACCCAATGGTTCTTGAACCTAAATTCCTCGTCTTTATTTTCTATTCTAGTCAACAACTCCCTGTCTCCCACCTTTAACACTTCACGAGGATTAAGGAAGGGAGATTCTTTGTCCCCCTACCTGTTCATTATTCTCGTGGAAGTTTTAGGGAGATCCCTGAAGAAAACCCAAAGAGAAGGTCACCTGAAAGGGATAGTAATTTCTGCTCAGAGTGAACCTTTGACCTATCTTCAGTTTTTCGATGACACACTCCTAGGGAATCCCACAGTGCAGGAATCCAGAGCCATCAAGAAATATCTGGATGTTTTCCTTTCCTCCTCTTTAATGAAACTTAACATAGACAAATATTGTTGGTTGTAGAGCATGATTATCTTCTTGATTTAGAGGTTTGTTTCAACCATGCTTGGATCCCATTTCCTGATGGGGGGATTTTTGGGAGTTTGGGCCCCCACTTTTGTCATTAGGGGGGTCTAGCCGGGGGGGGAAAAGACAATTAATGGATCCCCCATGGGCAACGGATTTGGGTGCAGTGCCCTCGAAGTGAAATTTTGGGAAACATTTCCTTGTAAAATATTGTAATTTTGTAATCAATATGAACCGTTCATTATAGCGTCGCATATCTGATGATAGAAGTGATCTTAGGGTTTTTTTCCTTGGAAAGAAACCCTTTTTTCATGAGGGAATTGTATTGCGGCAGTGTATGTGTGTGAATACAATATTCTAAGAGAGGGGACTGTCAGAGAAAGAAGAGGAATTTATAGAGGGTGTGTTGTAGGTTGTATCCCTTCATTTTGTTGGAAAACATAAAGGAAGGCCCTGAAATTTTTTCTTGTGGTCATAGCCCACACTGGTTGGAACACATATATATGTGTCTCTATTGTATTGTACATCTTATGTGTTTTATTTTATTGCTCCACGGTCCTGTTTTTTCAAACAAATCTCTCATTTTCTTCTTTAACACCCTGAATAGAAACCAACATAGAATTACCAACATTTTATTATTCCAAAGATCCTCTTTTGCATTCTACTACCTAGGGGCTCCCCTCCTTGAAAAATCTATAAGAAATACGGGATGGAAAGGGTTGCTAGCTAAACTATAAAAGAGACTCACTTTCTAGACCCATAGATCCCTCTCATTGTCGGGAATAATTATGCTCATGAAATCAATTTTAATGGCTATGAGAGTCTATTTGTTCTCAATTTTGGCAGTGCCCGTGTACATATTTCATATTTTTTTCTCAATCTAGATAAATTTCCAATTGGGGGGAACAAAAGTAGAAAATACAATGGGCTCTAGTCAGTTGGGAAAAATGTGTGAACCAAATTATTAGGGAGGCTTAGGGATAAAATATCACCAAAGGATGATCTAGGCCCTGGTTGCTAAAGTTTTCTATAGATGGATCAAAAGTCCAAAAGAACTTTGGGCTTGGATTTGGTAGGGGAAATATGCCAAAGATATCTCCCATCAAGATTGGATTCTTATGGAGGGAGACAAACCGGGATCGATAATCTGGAATTATGCTTGGAAAAATAGGGCGATGGTAAAAATTTAGAGTTTTTGGGAGCTACGCTATGGCCAGTAGACCCTTTTATGGGAGTAAATGTGGGAGAAACGTCTAACGTTGAGCTCAGACGAATGACTACATAAAATCAAAGATAAGATGATAGGGGTTGGCAGGACGAAAATTGCCCAATATTGGGAGGTATACCAACACATTATCACTAGCAGAATAAAATTTTGGATCCCCCCAATCGACTGGACTATAGAATGGAATGACCCACATATTCAAATCCTAGAGGATTTTCCAAAAGACTACTCACCGCCCAATATCCAGGCCAGGACATCCTTAGATGGGGGAAAAAGGCAGACGAGAACTTCCACATCAAGGAAGCCTACCAAGAAACCCTAGCTATGGGGAACGAGCCCAAAAGACCAATCTAGTCTAAGGTATGGAACTCCCAACTATGGCCAAAGGGGCCACCTTTCTATCACTAACAGTCAACATAAAATCTCTAACTTGGGACAAGATCACAAAGAGAGGGTTCGCGGGCCCGTCAATCAGTCTATTGTGCAATCAAGCGAGAGAAACCCTAAACCACCTCCTCAATTCATGTCTGTTATATTAGGAATTACGGGACAAAGGGGCCTCAATATTTATAATCTCAAACTCAAAACATCATAAATGCAATAGAAGACTTGAGAACAAATCCTTACCATAATTCAATTATGAACCATGTTTGGATGCTCTTCCCAGGATTCCTCCTACGTTATATATGAAAATCTAGAAACAAAAGGATCTTCCAAAACCAGGCTCCATCCCTAGAATTTCTTTGGAAATGGGTCCTAAACAACATGTAAGAGACCATTTCCCAGGTTCCTTGGCAGGAAAAATACCTAACAACGATAGGGAATGAGAAATATTTCTTTTCCATATGGAGCCCCAACAAAGGTAAGTTTATGCTCCCACTAGAGAATAACCAGGAATCACATCATCCTCTTCGAGAGACATGGGAACCCCCTCCTTCAGGTCTTCCAGAATTTGAATTTTTATTGGGCGTCCAGGGAAAAAACCACGGTCAGGAGTGGTCGGTGGAATCTTCAAGGATTCCAAGGGAGAAACCTTCCTCCTATACACTATCATATTGGGGCATAACAGGTCAACAATAAAGTTTAATTATTGGCATTACTGGAAGGTCTGCAATGGGTGAAGTTCAGGGGGTATTCGATGCTCATAGCTAAAGGACACTCCAAAATTATGGTCTCATTTCTTGGAACAATCATAAACAACACCTTGCCAGACAGGAAAGTCATCAATAATTCCAATTCAGTTAGGATATGGACCAATGTGACAGATGAATACCTTGTTAATGTGGCAGTTGGCCAGGCCCAAAGTGTGTCCCAATGACAATGGCACGGGGATGAGACATTTGCGTGATAATCTTACATGTCTCAACCACCATGAAAACCAACTGCATGATACCATAGGTGGAGAGTGGTGAGCACCCCGATGGTTTCTAGAGGCCCAAGTGTTACCATGATTCCTATGAATATCCTTGAAGGAAAGATGCAAGTCGTTTGGGAAATAGGTGGAGTTTTCCAGTCACCCACCAGTCATCATGGGTGACCAGATTAATTAATCCATCCTTTCTCATATCGATATACCCGTCTCTCTCTTTTTTGGGATCAGATTGATTAATTCGTTGAGTCACAATTTAATTGTTACTGACACTTTAGTTCAAATTCTATCATGTTGGTAATTATTGTCTGTGGGAAGGTGTTGTTTGGATCATATTGATTAAATCGTTGAATTGAAGTTTAATTGATACTAGCACTTTAGTTCAAATTCGGTCATATCGAGAATTATGTCCATGGGAAGGTGTTTCAAGCCGAGTTTCCTTGTTATAATTAATGAGTAAACCTTGGTATAATTTACTTTTATCATCTCTCAACTGTCTGGTGAACAATAATACAATGATTCCAAAATAATAATACATTCCAAATATTTCAAAATATTTTTAACAAATAAAAACGCTTCGTAAATTTACTATTATGATCTGTCAACTGCCTTGTGAATAATATTACAATGATTCCAAAATAGTAATACATTCCAAATATTTTGAAATCTTTTTAACGAATAAAAACGCTTCCAAAATCTATTGTAATCATGATCTCCCATGCAAGTCTAATTTTCTATATCCATATACAATTATTCATATTTTACTGAAAGCTAGTATGTATAAAATCAAGTGAAACTTGTTCGAATATATTTCATTCTCTGGAGAGAGATAATTACAAAGGGTTAGTTTATTTTTAAAGGATGCAGTGGACTGCTTCAAAAAACAATGAACATTTATTACACGAGTTTCAACATTGTGTAACAACACTTGTAATCTACAACCAGGTGTTTCAACAACGTGTTTCAAAAATGCATGTAAGCTACAGTGAGGTGTTTCAGCAAAGTGTTTCAGCACGCGTTTGAGCAAATAATAAAAAAATATTATAGCAAAAAAACTTAAGTAAATAACTCTTTCATCATGCACAAAGATCAATACTTCGTTCTACAACAACCTTTTCAACAAGAGTTTCAAGAGTGTGTAAAATAACGTTTACAATAAAACAAAGTTATAACATAAACATGGAATTAAAACAACAGAATCAAAAATTAGATTCCAACAGTAAAATAACTTCATTGAATCATTCCTTGCAACAATAAATTAACCTAGTACTTATCTACTAAAAATTCAATAGCATTCTACAATGAAACACTACACAACATAAGGATTTAAATGAAGTTTTCACACAGTAAACAGAGTATGCATGCTACAAAAAAATAAATTACTCTGCAACAAATCTGAACATCATCACGAGTTTAGAAGCCTAGAAACAATCTAAAACAAAGTATAAAATCCCCTGATAACACTCTCAAAAAATTATTTCAATTTCTATTTATTCTCTATCTCTTTGTGTATTTCTCTTTTTATATTTGTGCATCCTAAAATATGAATTACATGGATGCATATATACTAATTAAATTAGTCGATTAGATTTCCGCTTCATTGTACACAAGTCGAATTTGGCTTTTCCAGAACATAAATAATTATTTCCCCTTTTGAAATTCGATCAGCCAAAAATGAAACGATGTGGTGGTGATGATCATTAAGCTAATTTATGGGAGGTGGTATCTCTTCGAAATTTGATTGGATGAGACAAGACGTATTTTGGCATTGAAATGATTAATCCCTAATATTCTCCCCCTTAATCATTTCACTAAAAAAACAAAAATCTTCTTTATTACAGTTCACAAACGAAAATGTTATTTCTATGTATTTCAAATAATTCCTTGGGCAAGGGATTTGTAAACATCTTGGCAAACTGATCTTCATATCTTTAAAACTCTATATAAATTTCATCATTGTTTATTAGCTCTCGAATAAAATGATATTTTGTATCAATATGCTTAATTTTCTTGTGGAAAACATGATTACGTGAAAGTGCAATGGTGGATTTATTGTCACAAAAAATCTAAGTTGGTTCTTCCTATTCATGCATCAACTCAGTCATAATACTTTTCATACACACTATCTGACATGCAATTGTTGTTGCTGCAACATACTCTACCTTGACAGATGATAAAGTCACAATGGGTTGCTTCTTTGAATACCAATACACAACTCTTGATCCAAAGCTGAACACATATCATGATGTGATTTTTCTGTCATCTACACTACCTGGAAAATCACTATCATTATATCCAATGAAGTTAAAATATGTATTTGATGTGTATTGGACACCATAATTAGTTTCTCCAGCAACATATCTTAGGATCCTTTTTCCATCTTGCGAATGGGTGCTCTTCAGAGTCCCCATAAATCTAGAAATCAAAATTACAAAAAACATAATATCAGATCTTGTTGTTGTCAAATACATAAGACTTCCAACTAGTCTTTTATATAGAGTCAGATCAACGCATGACCCCTCATCCTTCTTACTGAGTTTTTTTCCATTTGCAATTGGTGCTACAGTTGGTTTGCAATTCACCATCCTAAATCTTTTCAATATGTCCTTTGAATACTTAGTTTGACAAATAAAAATACCATATTCATATTGATTTACTTCAATGCCTAGAAAATACTTCATCATCCCTAAATCAGTCATTTCAAAATCAAGTTTCATGGCTATATTAAACTCATCCATTGAGATATTTACGGTGAAAATAAAATCATCAACATATAATAATAAAATCCAGAGTTTACCTTCTTGATTTACCTTTGTATACAGAGTTGGCTCACTTGGACTCCTGTTGAATCCTTCACTATTCAATTATTCATCAATTCTTCTATACCATACTTTGGGTGCTTGTTTTAATCCATACAATTCTTTCTATAACATGTAGAACTTACCTTCTTGTCCATCAATCTCATATCTTGGAGTTTGTTTCACATAAACCTCTTCTTCTAGAAAACCATTTAAAAATGTTGATTTTACATTCATCTGGTACATCCACCATTTACTATTCACAGCAATGGCTAACACCATTCTTACTGTATCAAGTCTGACTACAAGTGAAAAAATTTCATTATAATCAATACCGGGTTTTTGACTTAACCCCTTAACTACAAGCCTTGCCTTTTTCTTCTCAACGTCACCTTCAACATTTAACTTAGTCTTGTAAATCCATTTAACACCTACACAATTTTTATCTTCAGAAAAATCTACAAGTTCCCAATTGTTATTCCTTTCCATTGCATCAATTTCTTCATGCATGGCTTCTACCCAATCTTCTTTCTTAACAACATCATCAAAATTTACAGGACCATATGCAATTAATGAAAAATTTGAAACTTGATCTACTTCATCATTTTGCTCATAGAATTCTCTTAAAATTCTATTCTTTTGACCTCTAATTATGTTTCTTAATGAATCTAAAGTAGGATTTGATTCATTACTTACCTTTGATCCTTTTTTTTTTCCACCATGACCCGATGGTTCACCACACTTGTATGTTTTGGGTGTTCTTAGTTGTGATGGGTTGACTCCTAGCAATTGTCTTACATGAGTTCTTGTTGCAGGTGTATGTGAATGTGAAATCACTTGTCCACCTTGTACGACCTGCTCATCTCCATCATTGTCTTCGTGAGATATTTCATCTCCCCCCGAAACAATTTTGTCCATGCTACCATTCCAAGCCTCTTCTTCTTTGAACTCAACATCTCTAATGATAACATACCTCTTGGTGATGGGATTATAGAGTCTATATTCATTAGAATCCTCACTGTATCTGACAAAGACATACTTCTCACTTATGCCATCCAAATTTCTCCTCATCTGTTCAAGTACATGTGCATAAGATACACACCTGAAAATCCTCAAATGGGATACGCTATTATTCTTACCATTCCAAGCTTCCTAGGGAAATTGATTCTTTACACTCTTAGTTGGACTCTTGTTCATAAAATATACTAAACAAACAATTCTATCACCCCATTATTCATTTGGAAGATGCTTCTCCTTCAACATACTTCAATCCATATTCATAATAGTTCGATTCTTCCTTTCAGCTACTCCATTCTGATGTGGAGTATCACAAGTAGTAAATTATCTCTTAATTCCATAATACTGAAAGAAATCCATGAAATCAGTTAGCATATACTCACCTCCCCTATCTGATCTCAAGACTTTAATATATTTTCCACTCTCCTTTTCAACCATAACTTTAAACCTCTTAAATATATGAAACGATTTATACTTCTGCTTCAACAAGTAAACCCAATTTTTTTGACTGAAATCATCGATAAAAGTCATAAAATAGACATTACCAGTCAATGAAGATGTTTTCATCGGTTCAAATAAGTCTATGTGAACAAGTTCTAATGGATCTTTAGCCCTATACGAAACTCTAGAAATAAATTTATTCATGTGATGATTTGCAAGTATGCAACTTTCACATGAGCTTGTTGGTTGCTGAATATTGGGCAATCCCTTCACCATTTGCTTGCTCTGCAGAAAATCTAAATCTCCAAAAATGTAAATGGCCATATCTCAAATGCCATAACCATGACTCATCAAAACATTTATCTTTATAAGAATTCAAAGTGTCAGTCAAATCATTTCTCATAATAAGTGGAAACATTATATTCTTTGTCATCTCTACTCTGGAAATCAACTACTTAATTGGATACTTATCATAAATTGTACATACCTTGTTCTTGAAGAACACTCTGTACTTTTTTTCTTTCAGTTGTCCAACACTTAACAGATTTCATTTCATACCAGGTACATAATAAACATCATATATTTTTATTCTTTAATCATTCTTAGTATAAACATGAATCACACATTTACTATTAACTCATACCTTACAATCATTACCCAACTTTACCTCAGACTAAATATTGGTATCTAAAATGGAAAACATGTTTTTATTTAGAGTCATGTAATTGCTACATCCAATGTCCAAAAACCAAACATCATTTGAACTTTCTTGGGTGACATAACAATTCAAAAAAAAAGGTTTTTGGTCATCCTCTGACTCCTCTATCATGTGTGTAGACTGCTTTCAAACATATGCTTGCTTCTTCCAACACTTGTTAGCATAATGTCCAAATTTCTTACAATAATAACATTGTACCTTAGATTTATTATACCTTTGATTTCTTTGCTACCAAGATCTGCTTCTACTCCACCCTTGAACTAGGAGGAGTTTGTTGAGTTTTCTCCTCAGATTCGGAATCATTTTTGTTGTCTCTCTAACCAACAAATCGACCTCCTCTTCCTCTTCTACAAGACCTTCCTTTGTCTATGCCTCTAGTAACATATAACTGATATTTGAAGGCATTCTCTAATCGATTCTCATATCTAGACATCCTTGATTCATGAGAAATTAGAGAACCAGTTAATTCATCAATATGCATAAGACTAATATCTTTAAATTCTTCTATGGGTACAACTACAGATTCAAAATTCTTTGGCAAAGATCTGAGAAGTTTCTTAATTACTCTCTTTTCTAAGAGGTATTCACCATGCTTCCTTAGCTAATTCACAATATTCATCACTTGATTCACGAAACTATCAACTAACTCATTGTCCTTCATCTTTAGATTTTCAAAGTCCCTTCTGAAATTATGAACCTTGACATTCTTCACCTTGGATACACCTTGATAGCTACTTTCAAGAGTATCCCAAACTTTCTTTGAAGAAATTGAACTTGACACCTTTGGAAATATGCTTTTAGTTAGGCCTTGTTGAATAAGACCGAGGGATTTGTTGTCTTTGTTTTTGTTCTCCTTTAACAAAATATGTTCAACATTTTTCAAAGCCATTTCTTCTGCTTGGTCAACAGGCTCTGGATAACCAACAATAACAAACTCCTAAAGATATTCAGAATGAAGAATTGTTCTTATTCTGATCAACCAAGAATCATAATTTATTTCACTCAAAACAGGAGTATGTGGCTGAGCCAAATTACTTTTTGTAGCCATTTCAAATCAGATTCCAAATCACTATATTTAGTTACAACGAGGAAATAGAAATATTACTATCTTTGATACCACAATAAAGGATGCAGGGGAGTGATTCAGAAAGCAATGAACATCCATTACACGAGTTTCAACACTCTGTAACAAGACCTGCAAGCTACAGCCAGGTGTTTCAACAACGTGTTTCAACAGTGCATGTAAACTACAACAAGGTGTTTCAACATCGTATTTTAGGTGTTTTAGCAACGTGTTTCAAAAAATAATAAAAAGTCTAGTTGTAAAACATTATACCCCTATGCTAGGCCACTCCTAAGTACTAACTTGGTAGAATCTTATAATTTTTTCATTGGCAATGTCAGGCCATTCCTACTCATGTTGGAAATTTAAAGTTAAACAACTAATTGAGCTAGTGATTTACGCAACACACATTACCCCCTAGCCAAGCTATGATACCACCAGGGGAAGTAGGCCAATAGATTTCTATCCCACACAATACAAGGAGTATCTCCCTCTATGTTCTATAGTGCCTCAAAAATTCATTCCTCCAATGTTATTCAACGTGTGCATAGAAAGGTCTATGATGTTATATCAAGCTTCAACACAATCTTCATTGTTCTTTGGCTTTTTATCAAGGTCTACAAGCTTCAATTCATGGTTGGTTTTATATATCATGGGTTTGGCTCTATTTTTCTGTTGTCTAAGATCTTAAAACTCTCATTTCCCCCTTCTTCCCACATCTCCTTCGTTCCCATTGGATTTTCCTTTATTCATGATGACAAGAGAACTAAAATTCAACTTGTTTTCCTAGTTCCAAGAATGTAGGGGAGACAATTTTTCCTCCACTCCTATTAACCCCATCTATCTTTGAAATTGAAATGTTGAAATGGGTGAGGGTTCAAGGTAATCTTTATAATTGAAATTCAAATTTTGAAATGGGTGAGGGTTCAAGGTAACCTTTATGATTAAAATTCAAATTTTGAAATGGGTGAGAGTTCAAGGTAACATAAGGTAGATGTTTTTATGAATAAATTCACTTTAGACCCCTCACCTTTTTTATCTTGTAGTATCATACTCTTTGTAGTGGCTCAGGCTCAATTGTCCTTGGTCCTTTTTGTAGTTAACCATAAAAAAATACTTACATTAATAAAAAAAAGTCAAACCAACCAAATTTTTTGATAATAAACATTTGGAAACATAATCTATTACATTTGAATCAATAATCAATACTCACTTTAAATATTAATTAAAATAATCACATCTTTACATGAAAGGATCTAACCACCACTTATATCCTATGCAACTAATTTTTTTTCCCAAGATTTCACTATTTGCATGAAATCTGTGTCCATGTAAAAGTATTTTATCTATTAAAATGTAACCAACTCATTCCTTATTTCTTAAAAATTCAAATATTAAATCATTTATTTTTATTTTTTCATTATGTAAACTATCATTATAATTCAATTTTAATAAGAAATAGTAAAATAATAAAAAAAATAAGTGTAATGGAGTTCATCATAAAAGTATTTATATAATAGAAAATTAAAACTCATTCCTTATTTCTTAAAAAATCAAATATTAAATCGTTTATTTCCATTTTTTCATAATAAAACACTATCATTATAATTCAATATTAATAAGATATAGTAAAATAATAAACAAATTAAGTGTAATGGAGTTCATCATAAAAGTATTTATATAATTAAAAATAATAATAAAAAGAATAAAGTAAAAATATTTATATAATTAAAAAAAAATAAGTAAAAATATTTATATAATAAAAATAAAAATAAAATAAAACATTAAATGGGATGAATTTCACCATAAAAAATATTTAGATATAAAATTCGAAACGTACACCAAATTTATGCTATATAAAGTTGAACATAAAATCATCTGTACATGAAAATTAAAACCTTCATAGCTTATGACATACAAAACATCGATTTTAAAATTTTAAAATAATATTGGTTAATTTGGTGTGTTGCAGTTTAATGGTTTTTGCTCATTCTCATAATCCGCAAAGTTTTGTTGGGATTAAGATGGAATGGAGAATACTCTTCGGATGGTTTGTCCGTCAAGTCATGATAACTTGCTTCCAACTAGGAACGGGATGAATGATTGGAGCTATTATAAGATTTATAATAAATTGGAGAAAGATTTTAGTTTTTCTTATAAGAGAATTTCAGTAAGCGTACTAGTAATCGTACTGGTTATATTATTTATTTTATTTTTTTTCAACTCTTTTTTGCTTTCATTAAAAAAAAATAATATTGATTTATAAAATATTATAATTTATTTTCAATTCTTTTCGTTTTCATTCAAAAAATAATATTGATTTATAATTTATATTAAAATTAAATATTAATTTATAAAAAATGATAACGTATATTAAAATTTAACATTGTCTTGAAAATTTTGTCAAGTCGCGGTTTTACAATTTTTCAGGATAAGATTGATTAGTTAGCTGAGTTGAAGTTTAATGTTTATTATTTGAACACTTTAGTTCAAATTCTGTAGTGTGGAGAATTATTGTGTTTCACCTTTAAAAATTGATTTTACTTTTTGATTGAAAAAAGATAACATATATCGAAAAAACAAACAAACCAAATTGATAAGAAAATTTTGATAGTTACACTGAATATCTATTGAAAATATGCATAATTAATAATTTTTTAATTTAAAAATATAATTTCATGGTTAATAATAAAAAATGTTAGCATATTCTTAGTGTTCTTTCAAATCAATGAATAGGATTCATTGTTCATAACTTTCTTCCATAAATACATCAATTAAAAAATTAGTATAAAATTATATGATTGTCAAGTTTAAATGATTAACCAGAATTAACATATGGAGAAATTTTGATTATCAATTTTACACAAACTTGATAATAATGATCCATTATTTACTATAGCATGGGGTTTTAACTACATACCCAAAATTCTTTTATTACGCCGAAAGGCGTATACCTATTGACAATGGGCACAATTAATCACCTTTTAATCTAAAATTATAATCTAATCGCTAAAAATTGAAGATGCTGGCATATTCTTAGTCGTCCTCTCAAATCAATGGATGAGATTTTGATAAATTAACTTCCTCTCATTTATAAAGACATACTTTTATGTGATTACTTTTTCACATTTACTAAATAAGATTAAAAAATTACTTACTCACCACCAGATTACCACGTTCAATAATTAAGATTTAATTATACTTAAAACAATTCTAGATTAACAGGTGTAACCTAGCCGCCTTCTTTTGTAACAGGTAGTGGCCATGTTTTTATGAAGGTAAAGCGTGTCGATAACAATCACGTTTCTACCTCTGTTTATGAAGGTAAAGCGCCTAGAATGGCAATGCAAATCCCTGATATTGATATTTAAGATTGTTTTTCATTACTGCTCGGATTTGTCTTGCGACAATCTCACATATATTATATGTGAGCAGGCTCACATATAATATATGTGAGCCTGCTCACATATAATATATGTGAGTCTGCTCACATATAATATATGTGAGCCTGCTCACATATATTATATGTGAGCCTGCTCATGTAATATGTAATACATATTACATGTAATATGTAATACATATTACATGTAATATGTATTACATATTACATGTAATATGTAATACATATTACATGTAATATGTAACAATCCNATAATATATGTGAGCCTGCTCACATATAATATATGTGAGCCTGCTCACATATAATATATGTGAGCCTGCTCACATATATTATATGTGAGCCTGCTCATGTAATATGTAATACATATTACATGTAATATGTAATACATATTACATGTAATATGTATTACATATTACATGTAATATGTAATACATATTACATGTAATATGTAACAATCTGCACGCGCGTTTCATTTTTTTTTGGTCACACACGTGGTCACAATATGTCAGCCACATTAAAAAAAAATTTGCACTAAACAATAGTGGTCACAATATGTCAGCCACATTAAAAAAAAATTTGCACTAAACAATAATTAGCCATTAGATTATAATATACAGTAAACAATATGCACACGCGTTTCATTTTTTTTGGTTTCTTTCGGCGTTAATCAGCCACGGTTTACCGTGGCTGTGCTAGTTTTTTTTCCTATCCCTAAGTTGGGCTTGAACTCTTTTTTTTTTTTTTTTTCACAACTGTCCGCCTATATTAAGACGATGATTCCAAATATTTGAAGACGTTAACAATCTTTTCAACGAATAACGACGCTTCCAAATCTCTTGTAATCTGGATCTGCTATGCAAGTCTAATTTTTTACCATATTCAAAGACAACTGTTCATATTTTACGGAAAGCTAGTATGAATAAAATCAAGTTAAGCTTGTTTACATATATTTCGGTGTGTAATTACAAAGACTTATTATGAATGAAATGAAGTGAAGCCTGTTCGCATATATTTCATTGTCTGAACATGATAATTACAAAGAATTAGCTCATTTTGACTTGAACGAAGAGGCTCCTGGCCAGGACTGGCCTGGCCGATGAAAGACTTATAAGATTCTACGACGGCATATGCTTGAATACTATCAATATTTTAGACCCTCACCTTTCTTAGGGAATCTCGTGAATATACAAATAATCTGCTGTTGGGATCCGTAAACCAGCTTCCAAGAAACATATCATCCTGAAAGTAGATGTTGATGTAACAAATCTGTTATTTGCATGGAATGAACAGATGGGTTCCTCTGAGTAAGAAGAACCAGGACATGCTCGAACAGCGGAATATCACAAGCTATTCTGAGAGCTCCGTTCTGCGAATACCCCAACTCTCCTGCAGACAGGTCTAGCAGCTCGGCGAAAAGAGGATGATTTAAGTAGTGTATCCCCACAATGAAACGACGGGCTTCATCCCCTACGTAAATGGGTAGACATCCTACTGGAACAGTGGAGGAGATAGGCTGATGATTTGATTCCGACCTTATGAATATCGGCAGCTTCTTCAATTTCTTCAACTGCTTTACGAACTTTCCCATATTGATAATCCCCTTCTCGTTAGTGATTTTTAACACAAGTACTGAATGCAATCTAACTATTGATGATTCCCGCTATTATATTCAACACTAGCGAACAGGGACGGTTATAAACCGAACTAAAGCAATTGAATTGATTCTCAGCAAAGATCTGTTCGAGGAAGAAGACTTATAAGTCCTTCATCATGATAGAAGGTGGAAATAAAAAATATTTAAAAATAACAAAACGATAGTTTTAGGATTGAATGAGAAAAGTAGAAACGTCCTTACGGCACGGTACCGGCAGACTGCATGTGGTTCAATCCCAAGGTGTCAGGACCGAGAGATATGCTTTATGTCAATGCTGAACAATATGTATATAAATTATTATACACTTGCCTGCAAACGAGCACGAACCATGAGTCCATGACGATTGAGTTCCGCGAGCACATGTGCAGTAGCATGCGCTTTCTGTTAGAGGAGTCAGTACTGCATAAGAACAATCACGGGAGCATACACAGGGGCTTATATAATATGACAGTGCTCACGTACGGATTTATTGATTCGACAATTCATTAATGAAATGAGAGTTGTTTCATATCTTTATATGATTGCACAGCGATTTCCAACGAATAGGCCCCAAGAGTGATGGTTTTTAATTGTTTTCTGCAACGAAAGCCACCCATACATTTGCTCTATTTTATTTGTGTATGAGGCCTGTCTAGTGATTGATTAAGCCTTTAGTTTTCAACGAGAAACTAATACACCTTACTATGCAGGGCAAAATCCTTTAGTTTTCTACTGGAAACCAAGACAACTTACAATACACAGTAGTCAAAATTTCAGTTTTCAACGACAAACCAATACACCTTACAATGCAGGGCAAAATCCTCTACAAGAAAACCAAGACACCTTACAATACACAGTAGTCAAAATTCCAAATAATGAGAAGACACCTTACAATACACACTAGTCAAAATCCAAGTAATAGAAAGGAAAGTTTTGCAAAAGGTAACAAATATGACTAGCATTGCTAAGACCCAGAATTCGAGTTACACTTAGATGAATTTTCTTGTTGTTTTGGTTATTTATATTTGTGATGTTATTTATTGAAGGATCTATGCAGGTCTATTTATGGATTAGATAATTATTCAATGAAATAGCATAATATACTAAATACAAAATGATTAAATTACAATATCATAGAAAGAAGAAAGAATGGTAATTTCACAAAAAGGTTGCATTTACTGTGATCAACCTTGATCTTTATAACAATACATAGCCTCATAGAACAAATAGTTAGTTGCTCCTGATTGAACGCTTACAACAATTGATTTTAGAAAACTACTCAACCTTGATCTTTATAACAATACATAACCTCATACAACAAAGAGTTAGTTGCTCCTGATTGAACGCTTACAACAATTGATTTTAGAAAACTACTCATGCATTTTGCATGCATTATTTAGTCAGACAATCTATATCTGAATACTAATAGACAGAAAAAATAAAACTGCAAATAGATTGCATCATGTCAGATGATTGACAAGACTGCATCAATTACCAACATACTCCCACTTGATGTTGAGAGGGCCCACAATCTGATCTCGAAGTTTCAAAAACTAGACTTTAACAACTCCCTTAGTTAAAATGTCTGTGATTTGTTCTTGAGTCTTTATATATCTTAGTTCTACTTCCTTCTTTTTCTTCTATTGAAGCCACTCTCCTGAAAATATTCATCAATCCTAGCATACCATGTTCTTGGTGCTTGCTTGAGGCCATACAAAGCCTTCTTCAACTTGTATACTTCATGTTCTTTTCCTTGCACTTCAAAACCTTGTGGCTATTCCACAAACACTTCTTCTTCTAAGTACCCATTCAAAAATGAACTTTTCACATCCATGTGATGAATGCTCCATTTCTTCTAAGCTGCTAATGAAATCATCATTCTAACAGTCTCTTGTATTGCTACTGGTGCAAATGTTTCATCATAATCAATTCCATACCTCGGTGTGAAGTCTTTAGCAACTAATCTCGCCTTGTGTCTTTCAACACTCCCATCACTATTGTACTTAGTCTTGTAGACCCATTTAGTACCAATTTTTTCCTTGTCATGTGGAAGTTTTGTAAGCTCCCAAGTATCATTCATGTGAACATAATCTATCTCTTCTTGCATTGCTTGCACCCAAAACTCATTAGTACATGCATCTTTAAAACATGATGGTTCAAAATCACCCTTGGAAAGCAAAGAAAAAAATATTGTCTCACCTATTGGATTTTCTTCATGTGCTAGACTTTTGCTCCTTTGATAAATGTCACTTAATCTTCTTACCTTCTTTGCAGAATTTGAATTTGATGTTGGGCTTGCACTTCACCTAGACAATTCACTTTTGGTACAGAGAAGTCCGCTGGGAGAAATCCATCGGGGCGTACTACGGTTCTTCACCGAGGGGGTGGATAGAAGCGATTGTAGCGAAGAATTGATTCGAAACGAAGCACTTCGCCTATGGGCATTGTGGAAAGGATCGAATTTGACCCAAATCGTTCCTGTCGAGGGTCTATTTCGAGGGTCGAGGTAGAGATCAAGGTGTAGCTGAAGTTTGAGGGTTGAGGTTGCATGGAATCATAGATAAGATTCCTGACCTGCCAATCTTGAGAAAGAAAAAGGTTTTCTTTAAGTGCCCCGATGATTGTTAGTTAACGGAAGGAACGGCTTAGTAAGGACCGAGTGAATGTTCAATTGACAGTGCGGTTATACGATAGGACGAGGGAAAGGTGACTTGAGATTGATCCAATTCTGTTTCGAAACACGGAACTGAAGAATTAGATGAGGGGATACTTGGTGGATTTGTAGCACTTGGAGCTGAAATATTAGTGGCCTGCTCATTATCAATATCATCAATAATATCCTTATCCAAAATAGATTTAGACATATCATCATGGCATTTTTGATGACCATAAACTCCCCCTTCATAAAAAATTACATCTCTTGACACAACAATGCTATTAGTGAGGGGATTATACAACCTGTAACCCTTACAATGTTCACTATATCCAACAAAAATGCATAACTCACTTTTTGGATCTAACTTTTGTCTCTTTTGATCAACTACATGGACATAGGCTACACAACCAAAGACTCTGAAATGATTAATATTAGGTTTCTTTTCATATGAGGCTTCATGTGGAGTCATCATATCAAGTGCACTTGTGGGACATCTATTAAGAATATATACAAATATAGCAACTGCATCACCCCAAAAAGAATTTCTTAATCCCTTGGTTTGTAACATTCTTCTTTCCATTTCCACCACTGTACGATTTTTCTTCTCTGCTACTCCATTTTGTTGAGGTGTGTAAGCAATGGTGAGTTGTATTTTGATGCCATTCATTTCACAAAAATTATGAAAAGATTTTGAACAAAATTCTCCTCCACAATCAGTTCTTAAGCACTTGATTTTGCAACCTCTTTCATTTTCCACAAGGGCTTTAAACCTCTTGAATGTATCAAATGCTTCATCCTTAGTCTTC
Organism: Picea mariana; assembly: GCA_032191745.1. Lineage (NCBI taxonomy): Eukaryota > Viridiplantae > Streptophyta > Pinopsida > Pinales > Pinaceae > Picea > Picea mariana. Next base: position 496,539 of record JASDQU010099914.1, on the reverse strand, counting down.
AAAAAATAAACCCAACACTTTCGTGAGTAATCATTATGTTGACTGACCCAAACTCTTTGTCTGCGTAGGACCACAAATGTCTGAGTGAACTAACTAAAGTGGATAATGGGCCCTCCATTCATTTCCTTTTGAATTTTTCTCTCTTGCATGCTTTCCTTTAGCACATCCTTCACAAATATCCTTTTGTTCTTGAACCTTAGGCAAACCATAAACTAAATCTTTTGATATTAGAAACTTGAGACTATGAAAATTCAAATGTCCATACCTAAGATGCCACAACTAAATTTTTTCTTCATATACCATATTGGCAAGATGGTTGTTATGTTCTCCAAACATCAATGATAACATCCTATTCTTTGACATAGGCACAACTGTAACCACCCTATTATCTCTATTCTTATCATAAATTGTACATTGTTGATTTTCAAACACCACCTTATAATTTTTCTCACACAATTGGCCAACACTCAATAAATTATGCTTTAATTGTGGAGTGTAATAAATGTCTTTAACACTTTTCATACCTTCTTTAGTATGGACTTCCATAGATCCTTTTGCAGAAACCTCCAATGCTTTGTCATCACCCAGATTTATCTTGGATTTGAAACTCTCATACATTGTAGAAAATAGCTTCTTATTTCCTGACGTGTGGTTAGAACACCCTGAATCTAAATACCAGATATTTTTAGTTCCATGTTCATCTTTGTCATAAGATAAAAATAAATTGTTTCAATAGGCTTCATCACCTACTTGAGCATAATTAACACCTTTGTTATTATTTCCTTCTTTTAATCTACAATCCCTTCCTAAGTGACCATAACTTTTACAATAATAGCACTGGATATTTCTTTTATCAAATTTGTCTCTGCCTCTTCCTCTTGAACTGCCTCTTCCTCTTGGATAATTCTGATTTTGACCTCTACCTTAGCTTTGGTTTCTTTTGCTACTAGTGTTGGCATCTTCATTCGTTGTAATTTGCAATTTTGAAGAAAAAGATTTCTCGCCACTTTCTCCAAATGAATCTATCAATCTTTCTTCATGAGACATAAGAGATCCAACTAGGTCATCAAACTAAAGAGTAGAGAAATTCTTTCTTTCTTCAATGATTATTGCAACATGGTTCCACATTGGTGTTAGAGACCTCAACACATTTTTAATCAAAACCTCTTTGTCCACAACTTCTCCAAGAGTAGCCACTTTGTTGACTACATCTTTTACTCTCACACAATAATCACTTACATTTTCAGCTTCTTGCATCTTCAAATTCTCAAATTTTCTTTTTAATCTTTGTAGCTTGACAACTTTGACTTCATCACTTCCTTGGTAATCTTCTTGTAGAGTCTTCCAGGCATCCACTATTGTCTTTGCACCTGCAATTCTTTGAAACAAGATTTTATCAAGAGCAATTTGAATATGAAATAAATCTTGAGCATTATTTCTTCTAGATTCCTTCATAGCTACTCTATCATTTGCATTAAGAGTGATCCAATATTTTGGCTCTGCATATAACCCATTTCTACAATCTTCCATAGATCTTTCCCTATCAAAAAGGTCATCATCTTGATGCACCAATAATCATAATCACTTCCATTAAATTCTGGAATGGGCAATGAATTAGAGTTTCACATCATAATTGCACAAAAAGGTTGCGTTCACTGTGATTAACCTTGATCTTTATAAAAATGCATAGCCTTATAGAACAAACAGTTAGCTGCTCTTGATCGAACGCTTACAACAATTGATTTTAGAAAACTACTCATGCATTTTGCATGCATTACTTATTCAAACAATCTATATCTGGATACTAAAAAAATAAAACTACAAATAGATTGCATCATATCAGATGATTGACAAAACTACATCAATTACCAACATTTATTAAAAAAGTTAAAATATTTATGATCTTACCTTCGATATAAATTTATTTTATTATTTTGGTTATTTATATTTGTCATCTTATTTATTAAGAAAGTTCAAGGTAAATTTTGTGTTGTTTTGGTTATTTATATTTGTGATCTTATTTATTAAGAAAGTTAAAGTATTTGTGATCTTATTTTGGAGGGAAAAATCCTGTACAGGAAAACCTAGACACCTTACAATGTCAAAATTCCAAATAATAGAAAGGAAAGTCTTGCAAAAGGTAACAAATATGACTACCATTGCTAAGACGCTGAATTCGAGTTACACTCAAAGGAATTTTCTTGTTGTTTTGGTTATTTATATTTGTGATGTTATTTATTAAGAAAGTTAAACTATTTGTGATCTTACCTTTAATAATTTGTTTTGGTTATATTAAAAAAGTTAAAGTATTTGTGATTTTAACTTTAATAATTTGTTTTGTTGTTTTGGTTATTTACATTTTTCAAGTTAATTTTTTTTTGTTGTTTTGGTTATTTATATTTGTGATCTTATTTATTAAAAAAAGTGTTCAAGGTTAATTTTGTTGTTGTTTTGGTTATTTATATTTGTTATCTTATTTATTAAGAAAGATAAAGTAATTGGGATTTGTCAATAAAAAGACTTATTTTGTGAAATTAATTTTTAGGTATTTGTTTTTCTAACTTATGTAAAGATTTTTGTTGTAATGATTTGCTATGTTATAAAGATTTTTTTTGAATAATTATAAGTTTTTTTTAAATGTTATTTATACACAAAAATCACTTAAAACAAAGTCAATAATAATAATGAGAATTTTCAATTGGCTTCTATTTTGTTGCAAAGATATAGACATACAAAGATTAATTATTCTTCTTTGCTTCAAAGCTTGGGTTCTTTTGTGTTTGAAATGCTCTATTATCAAGAACCAATTGAATGACACCCACACATATATTCAAACATATTATACTCAAGGAAAAAATCCGAATTCAATTTCATTATCAATTCCTTTATTCACCTTTCTCCACATTATGGAGATACAACATTAAGTAAAAGGTTAAATTGAGTAATAGAATTCCAAGCTCTTATCATGCAAAATTGGTTCTAGCTCAAATTTTAGATTAAATGTGGATTTATCACAGGTTATTTTATTATTGATTTTTATAATTATTATTGTTTCTTTTTATAGTTTTTAATTTTTACAGAATATTAATTTTTAATTCTTTATTTTTTTTTAAGTTTTATTTCTTTGTCAATTTAGTTTATTAATTAAGGAGATGTCCTTCTTATTGGAATAGTTTTATTAATCATCTTTTTAATTATAAAATTTGATTTGATGGCTAGAAATTGAAGATGTTAGCATATTTTTCGTCTTACATTCAAATCAATAAATGAAATGTGCATAATTAACTCTCTTGCATTTCTGAAATAGTTCATTCATCATATTAAGAAATTACTAGATCAACTTATCAATTGCCACAAACAATAATTTAAAAAATCAAGAGAAGATTGCTTTAGTTTTAACATTTACATTATTTTACAGTGATGCTTTTGTAATGGCCATATTTTGTTTTTTATTGATTTTTTTTTACTCGTTAAGTTTTTAAGTGTGCATATCGTTTTTAACTTTTCTTTGGTGTTTCACTTTATGAAGCTAGCTTTTCAATTAAGGATTCCTTGGAGATGTTGGGTTTCAATTAACCTTAAATTTTTTATTTTTTTACTCATGTAGTTTTTAACGGTGCATTTTGTTTATAACTTTTGGCTAGCGTTTCACTTTCAATTTACCATCATGTCCTGGCCTTTCACTTTACCAGGCTAACGTTTCAATTAACCCTCGCGTTCTGATGCCCGTGTGCTGGATGCCAAGTTTTGTTGGCATTTATGGATGACATAAAATAATTATGGCCACGTTTTATTTCCCTGGTGGCTACGGTGTATGTAACTCTTCTTTCAATGTATATTTTACCAACACCATAAAATTATATATCTTTTGCTGCATACGCTTTGGACGTTTAACAAACAACACGATTACCAAGAGCATGGAAAACGTTTTTCCAATAACACGATTGCCAAGAGCATGAAATCATATATTGAAGCGATTGCCAAAAGCATGAAATCATATAGTTGAAGCACCTAGATATCTGAAGCACCTGGATTGCAGACGCAAACTGGAGTAGGAGAAAGACAAGGACAAGTGTTTCTAGAGCAGGAGTGAGTAGCCCATCAGGAATGACGCATCAGACAGTACATTTGGATAAGTAAGATCCTTTTGGTGTACGCTTTCCCTTTTATGTTTTTTTTTATTTTATTTTTTTTTATGTGTTTACTCTTTTCTATTTCAATAGTATTTAAATTTCAATTACTAGGAGATTTTAATGATCTTTAAGTTATATGAATAAGTTTATGTTACATCTATATGAATAAGTTTAAGTTTAAGGTTGTTAGGGTTACAGTGATATGGAAACTTTTACGTTTATAAATAGATGTTTGCGAATTTAAATATACATCTTTATGGTGAAACTAGATCAATTTTTCATCTACAAAAAACACATCCATAATGTTAGTTTCTCATAGTGTTAATTGTACAGTATTATCTATATATATAGGTATTTTTCGTTCCTCACATTCTCCAACCCCATTGTCCATGCTCTACCAAACCAAGATCATGGAGAAATGTCCTGAGAATATAAAGGAATGAGATGTTCATAAATAACATATTAGATCTTAATCTCTCTCATTATAACAATATACAATGTAATGTTTCTTTATTTTTGTAATATTAACAATATAGTTTTCCTTAAATTTATGATATTAACAGTATAATAGTCGTAGGTTATTGTTTACTTAATCATAATGGTTATATAATGAGACTACAAATCAACACTAAAAAATGATAGACTATAGATAAGCACTAAAAAATGATCAATTATAAATAAGTACAAAAAAAACCTAACCATTAATTTTGGGAGGACAATATATAAAATTATCACTCCTATTGTTATATCCACTAATGATCCCTATCCACTTATATTAACTATAAAATTTATGGGTGTGCTAGTAGTATAGCTTATTAATGTTATATAGACATGATAAATCTATGTAAATTGTAAATATGTTTTTTTTATTTTAAATATAATAAAAAGAATTATTCTATATTTTTTCCAAGGTGAAATTAATGGTTTTTAAATTAATATTTTTAAAAATATATAATAATAATATAAATATGTATTGTTAATTTTTTAATCAACAAATTTTAATACGAAGAAAATATCTAAATTTTTTGCAGGATCGATGGGGTGTGCGCAAACTGTTCTGCACAACGCAATTTAACATATTGCACACCAAAAAGGCTACGCGACAAAGTTCTCAAGACCATTATGCAGTGCACAGACTGTTGAAATTGTTGCGCGTTGTGAATACAGACACTAAATAAAACGATTTACGAATGCAGAATAAAACAATGCTATGCTTTAGCACGTAGGCTGAGAAATAACACAGAAACTTGTCTAAACACAAAATACTTAATATTAATGAACTTCAGCGCAGTGCACTCGGATTACAAAATATAGTGACAAAATGAGCTTCGGCTCTGATACTTCTTCTGACAACTCTTCAGCTGTTGCTAGTTCTTGAAATGCTTCTTTGCATCCCTCTCTCCTTTTCTCTATGTCTCTATCTATCCATCTGTTCTAACTAAGAAACTCAGACTTATATAAACTTCCTTCAAAAACTAAGACTGACTCAACATTTAACTCAACCATAATTACGACCGACTCTTCAACCACTTAATTTAATTCAAGAAGATAGAATTCTGCTTCATTTATAGTTCTCTTGCTTGTCGACTTACTTTTGAGTAAGTATGCGACTTTGCACTTGCAGACTTGTCCGACTGTCTGACTGACATTTTGACTATGACAGATTTCAACTCATAGACAAATCGGGGGCGACGTGAAGATCTCACCGACTTGTAATTACACATCCCAACACTCCCCATTAATTATAAGTTGGTGGAGTTACAAAATAAAATAGCATAAAAAAATTGAGTTTTTCATTTTACTCTCACTCATCTGTTACTGCGCGGACTCCCAGACTTCTGCGCAGATTTTGAAATGCATCTCTTGCTAAAGCCTTTGTAAAACGATCTACAATTTGTTTTTTTACCTGCAAAATTCTAAGCAGATCTCTTTGTTATTCACCAATTATGTGATGAAATGATACCTTGTATCAATGTGCTTGGTTTTCTTGTGAAACACATGATTCTTTAATAACAAGATGGTTGAATTGTTGTCACAAAAAATTGTAGTTGGTTCTTGTTGTTCCTGCAACAAATCTTTTAAAATTCTTTGCATCCATGCTGCTTGGCAAGATGCCCTTGTGGTTGCGATGTACTCTTCTTCTGCTGAGGAAAGTGTCACGATGGGCTTATTCCTTGATGCCCATGATACCATACCTGTTCCATAATGAAATGTGTACCCAGAGGTACTTTTCCTGTCATCAATACTACCTCCACAATCACTGCCAGTGTATCCAATGAGTTTGAAATCTTTTGAAGTAGAGTACTTTATGCCAAAATCTTTTGTTTCATTCACATATCTTAGAATTCTCTTTCCTACTTTCTAATGTGATTCTTTTGGAGTTTCCATGAACCTTGAGATTGGGCTCACTCCATACATAATATCAGGTCTTGTTGATGTTAGATACATAAGACTGCCTACTAGTATTTTAAACTGTGTAGGATCCACTTTGGACCCTTTATCTTCCTTTCTTAACTTCAATCCTCTTATGACAGGTGTTTGTGCTATTTTTGAATTCACCATACTGAATATCTTCAATATTTCATACACATACTTTCACTGTGAGATAAATATACCATTTTTGGACTGGTGCACTTCTATTCCTTGAAAATATCTCATTAGCCCCAAATCAGTCATTTCAAATTCATCCTTCATGACTGACTTGAAATCTTCTATATCAAATTCACTTGTAATTATCAAATCATCCACATATAAACAAACAATTAACACATTACCTTGATAATTTGATTTGATGTACAGTGTTGGCTCATTTTTGCTTCTCTGAAATCCGTTCTGTGTGAGATAGGAATCTATGCGACTCTACCAAGCTCTCGAAGCTTGCTTTAATCCATACAATGCTTTCTTTAATATGTATACTTTGTTTTCTTGTCCTGAAGACTCATAACCTTGTGGTTGTTCCACATATACTTCTTCTTCTAAGTTTCCATTTAAGAATGTTGACTTTACATCCATCTGATAAACTGGATATTTGTTCTGCATGACAATTGCTAACACTGTTCTGACTGTGTCCATGTGCGCAACTGGTGAAAATGTTTCATTGTAATCAATTCCAGTTTGTTGTGTAAAGCCTCTTGCAACTAGTCTTTCCTTGTACTTGTTTACTTTTCCTTCTGCATCTTGCTTGGTTTTATAAATCCACTTGACACTTATGACATCCTTGTCATCAGGTACATCTACCAATTTCTATGTTTGATTTCTCTCTATGCATCTGATTTCTTCATCCATGGACTCTACCCATACATCTTCTTCGACAGCTTCTTCAAAAGTTAATGGATCATCTATTTGTGAAAATAGAGCAAAAATTGAAAATGAATTTGCTACGTCTTCATTATAGATGCAGCGCAAACTTCTTGTCTTTGTTCGTAACAAACTTGCTAATGTTGGATCTGGAGATGTAGAAGTTCTCGGACTGCTTGTTGGTGTTTGGTGCACTCTAGGTGTATACTACACACTTGTTGTTCTTACTGGAGTATTTTGCGCGGTAATTTGTGTTGTAGTGCCAGGTGTAGATGGAACTGCGCACTGTCCTATGTATGGTGTTTGTACCACTTCATTCTCTATGTCATCATGCTCCAATGCGTTAATTATTTTCACTGTCTTTTTTATGGTTCCATCCCATGCTTCATTTTCTACGAACTGAACATAGCCACTGATTATGACTTTTCTTGTGACAGGGTCATATAGCTTGTATCCTTTTGTTTCTTCAGAATACCCAACAAATATACATTTATGTTCTTTGTTGTCCAACTTTCTTCTCATTTCATCTGGAACATGTGCGTATGCGACGCAACCAAAAACTCTTAAGTGTGTCACATCATGCTTTGATCCTGTCCATGCTCCTTGAGGAATTCTATTTTTCACACTCTTTGTCGAACATTTGTTCAATATGTATACTGTATTTGGTACTTCCTCAGCCCAATACTCATTTGACAAATATTTGGCTGTCAACATATTGCGCGCCATTTCCATGATGGTTCTATTCTTTCTTTCTGTGACACCATTCTATTGTGGTGTGTATCGCGCAGTAAATTGCTTGTAGATGCCCTAAACTTTACAAAAGTTATGAAATTCTCTTGACATGTATTCTCCTCCTCTGTCTGTTCTTAGACACTTGATGTAATAACCACGTTGTTTCTCCACAAGTGATTTAAACTGCTAGAAACAACCCAATGCGTCATATTTATGCTTTAGAAAATAAATCCATGTCTTTCTTGAGAAATCATCAATAAATGTTAGAAAATAGGTATGGAGTTTGCATTGGTCCACAGATGTCTGAATGTACTATTTCCAGTGGAGATTTTGCTCTGTAAGACTTGTCAAATGGAAATGATTCTCTGTGATGCTTGCCAAATATGCAGCCTTCACATATCCTTTCTGGTTGATCAACCAATGGTAAGCCTTTTACCATATCCTTTGTGTGTAGAAGCTCCATACCTCCAAAGTTCAAATGTCCAAATCTGAAATTCCATAGCCAGGACTCATCCTGTGTTTCAGATTGGAATGTTGCCTTCATTTCTGCACCATTTTCTCCTTTCTTGATACTGCACACAATATTTTCTTCATTAGTACTACGCGTGCTTTCTACTCTAAATGCAGTGTCTAATTACGCACCTTTTATTTTGTCAACAGTTTGCATTGTGATCCTCTTCCTGACTGACTTTAATGTCAATGGGAACATTTTGTTACTTTTCATCTGGATTTTTTCAATAAGTAAATTGCTTGGGCTTTTATCCATAATCACACAGTGATTATCTTCCATGTAGATTCTGTATCCTTTTTGTAATAGTTGTCCTATACTCATCAGATTATGCTTCAGACCATAAACATAATATACATCAGACATAATTCTTTGTTCTCCTTGTTTGGTTAAAATTCTTATACTGTCTTTGCATAAGACAGTGACTGGGATATATGTTCCAAGTGTAACCTTGGTCTCAACTGAGTAATACAAACTAGAAAACAGTGATATGTTTCCCGTCATGTGGTTACTACAGCTTGAATCTAAATATCATATGTCACATGAACTTGCTTGAGCAACATTGCATTCAACTGGTGACACTATATTAGGTATTTCTTTTGCGCTAGGCACAACTACAACACGCGCCATAAACATAGGACGAGTTTGGTTATTTACATTATGTCACTGATCTTGACTTTGCCTGTCCTGATCATATTGTCTCTTTCTACACTCATATGCATAATTTCCATATTTTTATAGTAATGGCATTGAATCTTTGTTTTGTGAGTTCTTTGACAAGTTGACTAGTTGGTACTTGGGTTTTGATCTCTTCCACCAGTGTTTCAAGGATTGCTACTACATCCACTTCTGTTGGAAATTCTTTCTCAGCCTCTAGAGTTAGCTCTCCCCCTTCCTCTTCCACGGCTTATAGATGACTGTGTGGAAAAGGCATTTTCTAATGACATATTTGACCTATTCAATCTATGTTCATGATTGATAAGGGAAGCTTACAACAAGAGTATCAAATTTAGGAGGAAGACTCCTAAGCACTTTCTCAACAACTTTTTTGTCTTCTATGATTTCACCATGAGACTTAATATGATTTATCAGTCCTATTACGTGTGTGTAGAATGAATCTATGGTGTCAGATTCTTTCATTGACATGGTTTCAAAATCTCTTCTAAGGATCTGAATTTTTGCAGTGTTTACTTTATCCATACCTTGATAAGCATTTTGTAATGTGTCCCATGCTTCCTTGGCTTGCTTTGCTGATGAAACTCTTGGAAGTATGCTCTCATGCATGGTTTGATGTATGTAAAACAACGCCTTTCCATCTTTCTTTCTTTGATCTTGCAAGACATCGTTTTTAGCTTTTGTGAGGTCAGTATGTGTTGTCTGATCTTGTTGAAATAATGTAACTTCAAAGAGTATTCTAATTATTATTTGATATATTATTCATCGGATCAATCCCCATTGTGGATTGATCATGTTGGTTATTGTAATAGGACCAAATCCCCTTTTGCAGATTTGTCAAAAGAAAATTGTAATGGGTAGAATAAGAAGTCGGCCCCAACAGATATTAAAGAGGCCTAGAAATATAATAAAGGTGGGTTTACCCACCTAGTTTGAGAAGTCGGCCCTGCAAGTGAAGAGACACTTCACACGTGCCAGACTTGTATAAATAAAGAGGAAAACATGTCACTTAGACACACAACTAACTTACTCATTGAGAGACAAGTTTGGATATGTTGTTGGAGAAGAAGGAGAGAGAGAGTGGCGCATGTCTGGGAAAGGAATTTATGTATTAGTTTAATAGATCTCTTGGCATTGTATTGGCTATCTATATTAAGGAAGTTTTGCTGGGTTTTATTCCCCTAAAGGGTTTCCCAGGATAAATGTTGTGTCTCTTGTGATTGTGTATTTCTTAGTGATCTTGGATTATGCTATTGTTATCTAATGAAATGAAAACAACTATAATAATGGCTTAAACATTAACATGGTATCAGATCCAAGCTAAAGAGAGCATCTTTCACAAGAGAAAAGTGAAATACGTCATTGTTGTCGTACATGAAAATTAGGTTTTTTGGTTCGAAATGTATTTCAGCCCTAAAATCACCTAGAAAAGTGTGCCCTCCCCCAAGGATCATTTTGGCACCTCGAGTGCACCTTTTCAGTGGCTAGATCTCCCAGAAAGTGAAACCCTAGTTTTCACAAAGTACCAGAAAACCAGAAAACCAGAGTACCAGAAGTACTAGAAGTACCAGAGTACCAGAAGTACCAGAAAACCAAAAGCACTAGTCCAGAAATTCGCAAATCAACTTTGAGGGGGTAAAAGTTGGATTTTCGAAATTCTGACTACAACAGCATACTCGCCTTAGCTCAGCGCATCTACTCCCTAGATCAGAATTTCAAAATTTGAAGTTTGAAAAATTAGGGTTTCCTCATAAAACCCTAAGTTGCAGTTTCATAACCAATTGCAGTTGCAGTACCAGTTGCAGTTGTAGTCGTACTACCAGTTGCAGTCACCCTTGAAGTTTCTTAAGAGTTGGTAATGATTACTGCTGCTACCAGATGGAGCCACTACTTGCAAATTCTATTAGAGGTATGTACTCACATATGTTTAATGGTTAAACCCTAAAGAGTATTTGCAGGAGAAGAGATATCTTGCCATAGATCCAGAAGGATCTCAAGATCCAACACATTCAAAGGAATGAAGCAACCCAGGTGTGATTATTCTGATATGCATCTATTTGTCATGACATTATCTTGATAAGTGTTGCATGTTGAAGCTATGATCAAATTATTAGAAGGATTAAAAGTTGATCATAGAGTTTATCTCTAACCTAACCTTCTGTCAAGATAACGTATTGTCTCAGTACAGAAGACAGGTTGAAGAAAGAACTCGTCACTTGAGTGAAGGTAACCTGGAAGAAAAGCAAGCACTCATTCTTGAGAACAAGGCTCTAGGTTTGTTTAATCAAGATTAATAAGATTCAAAGGTACACATGACAAGTTGATGACTAGAGTTGAGATAAAAGTCATCGTAAAGTATTATACTTGATAGCATGTGAGCATATAGAGGTAAATGTTTTTCCTGATACAATTAACACCTCCTCTAGGAGAAACCTTGTGTGTTAGTTCTAGGTTGCCATGGAAGAATGCTTGGTTACAACACTATGAGAGTGTTAACCTCATTTCGTATTGTATTCCTTACCTTTCATCTTTGCTTTAGATAAATTATAAGTGATAGCTCTAAAAGGAGCTACTGTGATGATTGTTTGTGCTATTTCTTTATATTATTAGAAGGATATTATTCTTGCTTGTTGTCTTGTTGACCTTTCTCCAGGTCACATGTAATAACCCCGAGGAAGCTATAGTGAAGGTTGCAGAAGACAATGTGCTAAAGAAGAGACCATAAATGAAGCAATCATCATTGGAAAAGAAGAAGATGGCTTGCATAAGCTAAAAGGTCACTCAGAAGCTGCCATGACCCACGCCATTGAAGAATCCATGTGAACTTTGGCACAAAAGATTAGCTCACATCAACTACAAGGTGCTACAATACATATGCAAAGTGGTCGCAGGCTTACTAGAACTCAAAGGTGACCATGAAGGCATATGCAATGGATGTGCACAAGGGAAGAACATCAAGAACCCATTTTCGAAGAAAGACAACAAGGCAGAAGGAGTCCTAGAGCTCATTCATTCAGATGTGTGTGGCCCAATGCCATCATCCTCCATTAGTGGGAATTCAAAGCCTTGATAGAGAATCTTTCAGAAAGAAAGATCAAGATACTCAGGTTAGGCAATGGAGGAGAATACACCTCAAAAGAGTTCATGAACTTCTGGAAGGATGTTGGGATCAAGAGGGAGCTCACTACTCCCTATAATCCCCAAGAAAATAGTGTAGCTGAACAAAAGAACAGAACCATACTGGAAGCTGTGAAGACTATGATCCATGATCAAGATCTTCCTATGTGCTTATGGGCAGAAGAAGCAATGGCAGTTCTTTACGTGCAGAACCGATTGTCCCATAGTTCACTTGGGCTCAAGACACTAGAAGAGATGCTCATTGGAAAGAAGCCAGAGGTAAGCCATCTCAAAATATTTGGCTATCCAATGTTTATTCATATAACTAAAGAAAAGAGAAACAATTTGGACCCTTCAGGAAAGAAGGGAATATTTGTGGGCTACTATGAGGTCTCCAAGGCCTTCAAAATCTATACACCAGGTCAACATCACTTTGAGAATAGCAGGGATTTGACCTTTGATGAAGATGCAACGCTCAAGAAATATAAACTATGCCATATTGAAGAGGTACATGAAGAGGAACCCGCAATCCCCAATACTGCAATGAGGGAGGTTCCCAGAGCTGCATAACCAGTGAGGGAAGTCATAACTTCCCCTAATGAGGAACTTTTATAAGACCATGATATATTATAAGTGCAAGAACCTCCTCAGATGACGATCCTCCATAAAATAAATCCATCTTGGGCTAGAGAGCTTATTCAAGATGGAGAGAAGTACGGTGCTCCCCAAAGAACCACAAGATAGGTGAAAAGACCAAAGCCATTCTCTAATTATACGGCTTTGATGTGTGATCTCCTAGAAGAGGAGCCTACCTATTTTGAAGAAGCCATTCAGAGGAGAGAATGGGCAAATGCCATGATAGAGGAATACCAATCCATAATGAAGAACGAAGTATGGGAAATAGTTCCTAGACCGAAGAATAAAGATGTGGTATCCTCCAGATGGTTCTTCAAAATAAAACATGTTATTGATGGAAGTATTGAAAAGTATAAAGAAAGATTTATTGCTCGTGGCTTTTCCCAAAAGGAAGGCATTGACTATGAAGAGACATTCACTCCTATGTCCAAATACACTTCGATCAGAACCATGATAGCTATTGCAGCTAAGATGAAGTGGAAGCTGCACCATATGGACGTGAAGATAGCTTTCCTAAATGGTGTCATCAAAGAGGAAGTGTATATAAAGAAACCTCAAGGATTTGAGGTTGAAGACAAGAAGTCTCATGTCTGCAGATTGAAGAAATACTTATATGGATTGAAGCAAGCACCTAGAGCTTGGTATGGCCATATAGACAGTTTCTTGATGAGCTTAGGCTTTACCAAGAGTAAAGAAGACTCTAACCTCTACTTCAAAATCATGAACAATGAGCCAGTAATCTTATTTGTATATGTGGATGACTTATTCTTAATTGGAGAAGAAAAGTTCATCACTGAATGTAAAAAGAGACTTGCCTCAGAATTTGAAATGAAAGACCTTGGCCTAATTCATTATTTCTTAGGTCTGGAGGTATGGTAGAGTCCTGAGAGGATCTTCATTAACCAAGGGCAGTAGACGGTCGAAATCTTGAAGAGATTCGACATGTTGGAATGCAAGCCCATGAATAAACCCATGGAAGTGAAGTTGAAGCTGCTGGTCAATACTTCATCAGAATTGATTGATGGCACACTGTACAGACAGATTATTGGATCGTTGATGTACCTAAAAAACACTAGACCATACATTTGTTTTTTCGTGAACACCTTGAGTCAGTTTCTGGTAGAGCCCAGACGTGTTCACCTGGTGGCTACAAAACATGTGATGAGGTACCTTAAAGGTACAATAGATTGTGGTCTCAGCTATGATGGAGACCATGATTTCACATTGAGTGGATATACTGATGCAGATTGGGCAGGATGTGTTTCTGATAGGAAAATAACTTTCGGATGTTGTTTTAGTTTGGGATCAACTATGATCTCATGGCAGAGTAGGAAGCAATCTAGCATTGCTCTCATCACAGTGGAAGCAGAATACATTGTTGCATGTTTTTCCAGTTGTGAAGCTATATATGGCTTCAAATGTTGTTGAACGGCCTATTTGACTTAGAGATGAGAGCAACCTTGATCCTATGTGACAACCAGAGCTGCATAAAGATGAAGGAGAATCATGTATTCCACGACAGGTCAAAACACATAGAGATCTGATATCATTACATCCATGACATGGTGCAGAGTGGAGCCTTAAAAGCTCCAGTACATTATCACAGATGAATAGGTTGCTAATGTATTGACTGAGCCACTATCTCGCATAAAGTTTGAGTACTTTCGAGATAAATTTGGTATAGTCCAAAAGGACCCTCCTCAAAAGGGGGAGTAGATGCTGAGATGAGACATCTCTTTCTTCTAACCTGATGGTTGCGACGTAAAGAAATATGATGTGTGACAAGTACTATGCTTCCGGCGATATAGCTGCAACGTAAAGCAAGTCTAGTACCCTGCTTCCGACCTGATAGTTGTGACATAAAGCAGGATGTGTACCTTGCTTTTGACCTAGTTGTCAGAAATAAAGCAAGATGAGATGTTCCTTTCTTCTGAACCAGTTTTCAGACATAAAGTAAGATGATATGTGTACCTTTCTTCTAACCTAGTTGTCAGACATAAAGAAATATGAGATGTTCCTTGCTTCTAACCCAGTTGTCAGACGTAAAGCAAGATGAGATGTTCCTTGCTTTTGACCTAGTTGTGAGACGTAAAGAAAGATGAGATGTTCCTTGCTTTTGACCCAATTGTCAGACATAAAGCAAGATGAGATGTTCCTTGCTTTTGACCTAGTTGTTAGACGTAAAGAAAGATGAGATGTTCCTTGCTTCTGACCTAGCTGTCAGACGTAAAGCAAGATGATATGATGAGACTAGCACTGAGATTTCGGCTGGATAGCTGTGACATAAAGCCAATCTAGTATCCTGCTTCCAACCTGATGGTTGTGACGTAAAGCAGGACGAGTATCTTGCTTCCATCTTGAGTGTTGTGACATAAAGCAAGACGATGAGATAATACTGGTACTGTGCTTCCAGCTTGATAGTTGCGACGTAAATCCAATCTAGTATCTTGCTTCCAGCTTGAGTGTTGTGACGTAAAGCAAAACATTGAGATGAGACAAGTGATGAGCTTCCCACTTGACAGTTGTGACGTAAAGCCAGTCTTGTATTATAATGAGCCAGCCTTGTGTTGTGATAATGATGATGTATTAGTTTTTATACTAATACATATTAATGCAGATGATGATGGCATTCCTTGAGAATGACGATGTTGCCAATGAAGAAAAATTTCGATGATTTATAGATACTCCAGTGAGTGTTCCAAGATGATATTGATGTTGCTTTCCTCTCACCCACTTGATGTTGTTGATAATGTTGTCCTCTCTCTCTCGCATGATGATGTTGAAGAATACCCTTCTTGTTAAGGGGCAGTGTTGAAATAATGTAACTGCAAAGAGTATTCTAATTATTATTTGATATATTATTCATCGGATCAATCCCCATTGTGGATTGATCATGTTATTTATTGTAATAAGACCAAATCCCCTTTTGCAAATTGGTCAAAAGACAATTGTAATGGGAAGAATAAGAAGTCGGCCCCAGCAGATATTAAAGAGGCCCAAAAATATAATAAAGGTGGGTTTACCCACCCAGTTTGAGAAGTAGGCCCTGCAAGTGAAGAGACACTTCACACATGCCAGACTTGTATAAATAAAGAGGCCAGTGCCTCACTTAGACACACAACTAACTTACTCATTGAAAGACAAGTTCAGATCTACTACTCGAGAAGAAGGAGAGAGGGAGTGGCGAATATCTGGGAGAGGACTTTCTATATTAGTTTAAGAGATCTCTTGGCATTGTATTGGCTATCTATATTAAGAATGTTTTGTTGGGTTTTCTTCCCCTAGAGGGTTTCCCAGGATAAATGTTGTGTCTCTTGTAATTGTGTATTTCTTAGTGATCTTGGATTATTTTATTGTTATCTAATGAAATGCAAAAAACTATAATAATGGCTTAAACATTAACAGATCGGTTGGTTCCACATAGCCATTCTCAACTATTTCCCATACATATTGACCTCAGAACAAATCCTTCATGGTCAAAGACCACATCTCATAATACTTGCCTATAAACATGAGAGGTTGCATATTTGAGTTAGAAGCCATATTTCACTTTTAATAGAGTTTCTGCTCTGACAACCTTGTTTTCATAGAACCTATTGTAATACCAATTTGCAAGATCAATGGGGTGCTCGCAGACTACTCTGCACAACGCAGTTTAAAATACTGCGCACCAAACAGGCTACGTGACATAGTTCTCAAGACCACTGCGTAGTGCATAGACTGCTCAGATTGTTGTGCCCTGTGAATACACACACTAAATAAAACGATTTATGAATGAAGAATAAAACAATGCTATGCTTTAGCACATAGGCTCACAAATAACACAAAAACTTGTCTAAACACAAAATACTTAATATTAATGAACTTTGGCGCAGTACGCTCGGATTACAAAATATAGTGACAAAATGAGCTTCGGCTCTGATATTTATTCTGTCAACTCTTCAGCTGCTAATGGTTCTTGAACTGCTTCTCTGCATCCCTCTCTCCTTTTCTCTATGTCTCTATCTATCCATCTGTTCTAACTAAGAAACTCGGACTTATATAAACTTCCTTCAGAAGCTAAGACCGACTCAACATTTAACCCAACCATAATTACGACTCACTATTCAACCACTTAATTTAATTTGAGAAGATAGAATTTGGCTTCATTTATAGTTCTCCTGCTTGCCGACTAACTTTTGAATAAATATGCGACTTTGCACTTGCAGACTTGTCAGAATGTCTTACTGACATTTTGACCACTAACATTACACTTTCCAACACTTTTTATTTTAATTTAAAAAAATTACATTTCATATACTTATCATCCTAAAATCCTCATAAAAGAAAACGTCTAACTTGCAGTCCCATATTATATAGAAAACCTTAAAAAATCTGCTCTCGAAGAAGGGAATTGCCAGATCCTTTAAATCCCTGCAAACATTATCAAATGCACCAAGTGCCCACTAACGACTACCAAACAATAAGCTAAAAAAAAAAGCAGAGGTTTCTTTAAGATTGTCTTGGAGATGCCAGCCAGCGTTCTCTTTCAATATCTCCCATAATCATTTCTCCACTTCCAAAGTTTGTTTAGATTTAGTTCTATGAATGTTTGAGTAAACGATATGGAATTAAAGAAACTTCCATAAGTCAATTTTACATATTAAATGAAGTCAATGGCTCGTTTGGAATCTCTCATTTAAAATTTTTCTAAATCCCTTTTAACAATACCAACCTCAGAAGCAAAGACTAAGTCTTCCACTCAATCACATGATGTTTGCGTACCATCACTCCTTGCTTTGGTCCCTGTTTCTCTTTTTATATTCTATGGACTTCATGTCAATCCACTTGCACCACTTCATTTCACAATTCACATTTTTTAAGGATATTATCTTTTAAAAGTGGTTTAGTCCACAGCCCGAGCAAGATTCTCTATAAATCAATTTGATCTCTTAAATTAAGAACTAGAAATACCACTTAGTATCCTAATCCAAGTCCCGATATCTTTCCTCAAAATGATTGTACCCAACCGGATCGTTCGTTTCCTTCGCCTACATTTGAGGAGGCTAATATATATTATTCTCGAAGAAAGAAAATCCAGTCGATATTATTCCATACCATAACTTTGAACTCATTCTTTAGCTTAAAAAGCAACTAGTTTCCACTCATACCTTATACTTCAGTCTAGTTTGCATATATTTTGATCAATCCATACAGTCGTTTTAGATTGACGTAATACCCTTGAGTCCTGAGTACGCTGGAATATAAAATCGAGAACCAACCCCATAGATTTATGGGCAGTTGTAAGTCGAAGGGACTTCCACGGTTAGTTGTACAACAGAGGTGCATTACCAGCTCCCGCTGACAACTAAATATTAAAAAGAATAATTAATCTGTGTTAATAACTAACCTCCCTTGCTGATTAATCTGTGCGTTTGTGCCCTGCAACTATTTGGCTCATGTACATATGCAACAATATTGTCCACTTGTAAGTGGGCCTAATCTGCTTATATGTTTGATAGGTATTTAGGTTAAATTTTAGATATGTCTAAAATTTTATTATAATCGATTCTGTTAATGGTGAAACAACGTTGTTGGAGATTTTTTACCGATTCTTAATGGATTTAGACGGTCAGAATTAGTCAAATTTGCATATCAATAACTCTTTATCATCAAAACTGAACTATTCAATCAATCCAGCAATCTTAGTGGAAAGGGTTCGAGCAAATGCAGCATGCAGAATGGATGGTGTTTCGCTTGGGTTAACTGACTATGTACTTCTAGGGAGCATCAACCACACGAACAGATCATCATAATCATAATGCATAAATAATTGCCGGTATCTCTTGCGCAAGATTCAAATTAATATAATAACTATTAGTTTTGACAAATAAAAATAAATTTAAAATTTTATAATTAAATGTGAACCATGGTTAACCACTGTTAATAATGATATAATAATGATAGACCATGGTCAGGGTCAACACAATCACAATCACTTATGGTTATGGTAATGCATAACTGTAGCCTACCATAGTTAAAGATAATAAACCAAAGTCTAAGAAGCTCTAATAGAGTTCACCATGCTCATGGTCAACCATAATTAAGCATGGTCATGGTAAAACAAGGTCAACCACAATTAATTATGGTCATACTCAACCAAGGTCAACCTTAGTCAACCATAGTCAACCATAGTAAACAAAAGTCAATCACGGTGTAACAAAGTTTACCATGGTCATAGTCATTGTCATGGTCAAACATAAGAAACCATGGTCATGTTCTACCATAGTCAACCATTTCATGGTCAACCATATTCATAATCATGGTCAACCATGGAGTCATCTTCTACCATAGTCAACCATAGTCTATCACAGTAAACCTTGGTGATGGTTCAGGTGTCCATCCATGGTCAACCATTTCCTAAACATTTCATTATTACTTATGTTGATATTTGTTTTTAGAAAGATAGTAATCCTCTTCATGCATGGTCATGGTTAACTACAGTCAACCATAGTCAAGGTCACGGTCAACCATAGTCCTCATTAAGGTCAACCATGATCAATGTGAGCCATAGTCATGGTCAACGATGTCCATGCCAGGCATGGTCAACTATGGTCAACAACTATTAACCATGGTCAATCACACTCAACCAAAATCAATGTTATTGAAGGTCATCCTTAATATCCTTTGAAAATATTATATTCTCAATTGATTAAACTATTAATTTATTATTATTTTATTAATGTATAAATACTTTATTAATGTATTAATACTTTCATGTAATATTTTAATGTATTCATGTAAAAAAATATTATTAATGTATTTTTACTTTATTAATGTCAATGATGATGATGATTAACCTCCACTAAGACCGAATTTTTCTATCGGACCTTAAGAGGGTAAGTGATTACTTGTGATTCTTTGGAATTTTGTTCTTGTGCTTGAAAAACATTAAGAGAAACTTTCCAAGATCACCATACTTTTGTACAATTAAGAGGTTAGGAAAGTTGGTAGTGTGACAAATATTTTGAAAATGAGATCTAATATAGGTATAGGCTCGACAATCTAAGAGAAAGTGTTTTTCATCTTCAACCTTCTTAGTGTCACAAAGGTGACACACTCTTTCATCCCATGGCGTTTTAGGAATTGAGCAATGCCCAATTTCACTATGGAGCTCATGAGAATTTGTTCTTATCTTAGCAATGCTTATTTTTTTCTTTACACTTGGCAAAACATATAGATAATTTTGATCTTCTAAATTAGGGTAGATTACATCCTTATAATACCTTAATTTTTTTTTTCCTTTAACTCTTTATCACACCACATTTTCTCCTTAAATGTTGATTCGACGTTTGTTTTTAATAGTATCTTTATTCTACAAAATGGGGTCTTGCATGATTCCCCAACAGTTAGCCAAGACCGGGCATCTTTACGACATCCTCGCTTGAGTTGATGGTGGTTATGACTCGATTTTGAAGCAATTCTAGGAAGCGTCTTGTCTTCCATGTTGTTTAACTTGTTCTTATACATTAGGTATCTAGTCATAGCCATGCTCTCAATGGGGGAGAGGCTTGTTTCCAAAAGGAGGATGGGATAGGGTGTATTTCCTTTAATTTTGAGATTATAGGTTGTAAAATTCTTTTGTATTTTCTCCATCTTTCTCTAGGATTCATGAGAGACACTACAGCCCCAGAAATTCACATCCATAAACAATAATAGGTGTAACAAGAGTCTCAAAGAAGAGTTTATTCTTATCCCAACTCTAATGATTAGTCAATTTACAATTGTTTTCAAGCCCATAATAAGTTTTTCATCCCACAATAATCATTTTCTCAATGCTATAATTCCAATTGAGCTTGCGGTGAATATCAATTCCAAGATATTTGTATGAAGTCACTTCCTCCAAGTTTTTGTTGTCATATATGAAGGTATCATAAGGGATCTTATTGGATTTAATAATCATGACCTTAATCTTATCAGTATTAACAGTCCTACTCATATTGGAGAAAAAATCCTTGAGGATTCTTAGTTGGTTTTCAAGATCATTGGGACTCCTTTCCATAAAAATGATATGATTGGCATAAAGGAGAAGATTTATGACTATACCAGTGAGAGTAGGGCCAACACAACCTGCTTTTTCCAAGCAATCTTCTAACTTGTCAATTTATATGCCAAAAATGGTAGGGGACAAAGGATAACCTTGTTTGACTCCGATATTGCAGTTAATCTCTTTTGACTAGCCCTCGGTGTTTTTAAAATTAGCAATAACATTCTTATACATCCTTATTGTAGCAACCCTCAACTCGAGAGGCACTTTTATCTCTTCCTACCTATTCCAAAGGTTTTTCCTAAGATCCATGTCAAAAGATTTTCTAAAGTCAACAAAAAACAAAAAATATTGGGTTTAGTA
This sequence comes from Picea mariana, assembly GCA_032191745.1. Classification (NCBI taxonomy): domain Eukaryota; kingdom Viridiplantae; phylum Streptophyta; class Pinopsida; order Pinales; family Pinaceae; genus Picea; species Picea mariana. Next base: position 475,052 of record JASDQU010099914.1, on the reverse strand, counting down.
TTGCGGAACTCCTCTGCAGTTATCCTAAAGGTACCAAAATGGTCCACAGTTGAATGATATCTCCTAAACCCGTTCTGGACTTTAGCTCTTTTACCGTGACTTTCTAGCGAAAGGTTAATCTTATTTTCCAAAATAATTCAATAAAGCTTGGCTAAAATTGGGCTAATCATAATGGTCCTATAATTGGAGGGAATGTTTCTATCTTGATTTTTAAAAATAGGAACAATGAGGCTTTGTGTCGAGGGTTTAGGGAAGCCCTTCTTGACTGCTAAATTGAAGAGCTTGTGTATGTGAGGGATAAGGATTGGCCCTTCAATTTTAAAAATTTAAGCTTGGTAGTCTTTAATGTCCTTAGCTTTCCCATTTGCAAGTTGTTCAACCCCGAACTCTATGTCATTTAAAGAAAAAACTTCTTCCTTTGCATGGACAATAGGGATGGTGTCCATGGTATTAGGGAACTCATAAACACTTTAAAGTTAGGAATTCCAGTCCATTAAGGGAATCCTATTATTTTTTTTAGTATTGCAGTTTAGAATTTGGCTCTAGAATTTCTTAGGATCCAATGTATATAGTTGTGAAAGTTGCTCTTGCCTTTTATTGATATAGTGTCTTTTTTTCCTTTTAATTTGGGATTTGTACGTATTGATCTTATCGAGTTTTAAGGACTCATTATAAGCATCTCTAATAACTTTCCTAGCAATTTTACATTCTTTATTATACGAAGGGTTGGTCATTCTATTATTATTTTTATAGGACACCTTGAAAGAGAACTTGTTAATAGAAGTGGAAAGGATAGTTATAAAATTATGATAGAGTTCTTCAATGTTGTCCTTATAAGTTAGGAGATTTAATTCACTATTTAAATCCTTTAAGAAAATGTCAACTTTACTTTTGTCAAAGAGCAAATTCCTTTGATTATCAGAATTCTCTTCAATGGTGGTCCTATGTATGGAAAAAGTTAGAGTTAGGGTTAAAGGTTTATAATCAGAGTCAAAATCATGGTCATTTAAGAGGTCAAAAGTTGTTATTTGGTTGGAAAGAAGGATATCAGATATCACATAATCTACAACACTACTACCTAGCCCATGAATACAAGTCACCTAGTTCGATTTTGTCCACTTCATTACTCCATTGAAAATTATTAGGTCTTGGGAGCTATAGAGCTTGACCAACTCAGTACCAAACAAATTCTCAATTAGGTGTTCAGAGATTCTTTTGTAGCTATTAGATAAAACAAGGTCATCATCTAGCCATAAAGGATTATGGTTGGAATCAGTACTTAAAAGAGTAGTTTGTTTAGTTGTTTAGAACAAGATATTTATACTTAAAAGAGTAGTTTGCATAGTCATAGCATTAAAGTCTCCTAATAGAAGGATATTAACTTCATTCAGACTATAAATATCTTGTTCTAAATTATTATAGGGAGAATGGTTATCTAGATTATTTTTCTTATAAAAAGTACAATTAATAGGTGCAAAATAGAAAATTTCTATATAAAGATTCCTAACATTCGTGTTTGAAATTTATATCCAAATGTATTGATTGAGAGGGTCAATCTTATGAAGTTGAATGTGAGGAGAAATGCTCTTTCTAATATAATAAGCTTTGCCTCCCATCCCTCTACGGTGGGATTTTTTGTTCCATGTCGACCATAAGACAAATGCTTTTATGTTAGGGACATTAGACTCCTCCTGCTCCCAAGTTTCAACTAGACATATACTATCAATATCACTCAAGATCCAACTTATCATAGGACCTTTGTACCATGGAAATCCATGACAGCTCCAAAAAGGATCCTGAGTATCCCAAACTCCTATTTATTATTATCCTTCGGGTCTCTATCCCTAACAATGTTTTTTCGATTTCTAATTATTGCCCATTTTCCTTCTTTCTTGGCTTCTTTTACCTTTTGAACTTTCTTCCTTAATCTAGCTTGGTCTTCAGGAATGAGGTTTTCATTTATAAATATTATTGACCCTTTTAAAGCTGGATATTTACTAAATATTCTATATTTATGGTCATTACAACTTACTTTGTCACAGATCAATCTATCTTTGTGATCAATTCTTTTTCCTAGCATATTTGCTTCTATGAGGTAAGTTGTATCAATTTGTGGTTTATTATTTACTTTTTCTTTTACTATGGCTAGTGTATCCTCCTCTTATTGTTCTTTTATACCAAAAATTATGAGGTTGTTGTTCTTTTATATAAAAAATTATGAGGTTCAAGGCTCTTTTGTTACGCTTATTCATTTCCTCTTTGATGAGTTTGATATCCAATTTGTTTTCCATATTAATGAGGGTCAAGCTGGTTAGTTTCTCTTCTAGCTCTTTAAGCCTATCTCTCAAGTTGTGATTTTCTTCAACCCCTCCTTCTTGGGTTGATTGTTTATGTTTTTCCATTTCTTGAATTCTATCTTTCATTTTCTACAATTCACTCTTAACTCTAAGAATCTATCATCTATTTGAGTTTGAATGGTATTTTTTATTTTTTTATCAATCATTGTCTTTAGATCTATTTGGAGTTTTATCTCTCTTTCTTCATTCCTTTTTTCTAATGATTCTAACTCTATTTGGATTTTGGAATCTCTCCCTTCTCTCATTTTTTCTATTGATTCTATATAATCTTAAAAGATCTCTAGGGTGATATGGGGGGCCTCCTCCTATTAGGCTCAATTTTTGGAATAGTTGGTGGAGTTCTCATATTGAAAATGTAACAATTATTATTTTGGATTTACTTTAAAAATGGAAAACAATTTTTTTTAATTGATATTAATGATATTAATTATTATCTCTCAAATCAACTTTTATTTATGAAACTTAAACTAAAAAATAAATAAAATATATTTAAATCTTTTTTTAGATTATAAATATTTTTAAAATTAAAATTGAATCAAAGTAAATAGAGATTTAAATATATTTTAAACTAAAATTGAATCAAAGTAAAAATTGACTCACCTCATTTAGCAAGACCAATTTCTCAACCGATTGAAGACACCAAAAATAATTTCCTAAAATGACAAAGAAGTTATGGAGAAACTGAGAAACTAGAGAGATTATTCTCGGAAAAAAGGGTAAAAACCAAAGAGAAGTATTATTCTCATTGAAAAGAGGAGGTATATAATGTTAGAAATGAAAAGTATTATTCATGTTCAAAACCGAAGATATAATTTCAAAACAGCAGAGAAGTATTACTCTCATTAAAAACTTCGAATAAATATTATGATTAATATATGAATGATTTTAGATACTTTAATATTTTGTTAATGTATGAATGCTTTTAAATACATTTATTTTTTATTAATGTATGAATGCTTTAATAATGGATTAATTTATAATACTTTATTAATATATTAATGTTTTAATTAATAATATTTTATTAATGTATTAATTAATTAACTAATACTTTAAAGAATATTGTAATAATGTATTTTTAATGTGTTATTTTATTATTGTATTAATATATTTTAATTTTTTATTGTAATAATATTTTATTAATGTATTATTGTTATGCATTATTAATTTATTACTACTTTAATAACGTGTTGGGTAATAACGTAAATTAATACATTCATTTATACATTACATTAATAGCATTAATATTACATTACATTAGCAATGTATTAATTAATGAGTCAATATATATTTTAATGCATTAATACATTATTGATGTATCAATCATATAATAGGTTATATTATACATTAATGTATTAGTATTTTAATTAATACATTATAATAATGTATTACTAAATATATAAAGGTAAATCTATTACTACTTTATTAATGTATTACTTTATTAGTGTATTAATTTTTTGTTAATGTATTAATACTTTAGTAATTTATTTATTAATGTATTTAATATATTTATTGATGTATTTAATGTATGAATAATGTATTATTTTATTTAGTGCATTAATACTTTAACAATGTATTGATGATGATGATTAACATCTACTAAGATCGAATTGATTTATTGGACCTTAAGAGGGTAAGTGATTACTTGTAATTCTTTAGAATTTTGTTTCTATGCTAAAAAAACATTAAGAGAAGCTTTCCAAGATCACCATACGTTTGTTGAGTTAAAAGGTTACGAAGGTTGGTAGTGTGACAAATATTTTGAAAATGAGATCTAATATGGATATAGGCTAGACAATATAAGAGAGTGATTTTCATCTTCAACCTTCTTAGTGTCACAAAGGTGACACACTCTTTCATCCCATAGCGTTCTAGGAATTGACCAGCGCATGTTTCACTATGGAGGTCCTGAAAATTTGTTCTTATCTTAACAATGCTTCTTTTTATCTTTACGCTTGGCAAAACAGATAGATAATTTGATCTTCTAGATTAGGGTTGATTACATCTTTATAGTACCTTAATTTTGTTTTTCCCTGTAACTCTTTATCACACCACATTTTCTCCTTAAATTTTGATTTGACGTTGTTAAGGTCCTAACCCGCACATAGGTAGATCAATGTATTCGGATGTAATAAAGGTCAATATTAATAAGACCTTTCAATAAAATAGAATAAGGCGGATGTAAGAAGACCTAATAGAAGCTTCCGCTTCTAGAAGGATCTTCCTCTAGATGCTTCTTTTTAGTATAAATAGGA
>JASDQU010099914.1:429181-457419 GCA_032191745.1 Picea mariana | reverse complement strand
TGCTATCTGATTCAAGTGCTATTTCTGTTCAAGTGCTATTTCTGTTGCTATTTCGTATATCATTTCTGTGTATTGTGAAGATTATGCTGGATATTTCACTGTTATTCTGTTATTTCTAGCATTTCGTTTCTGTTCTGCATATTTTATATATCTGGTATCTTGCAGACGTTTTTTTAATAGTATATTTATTCTACAAAATGGTATCTTCCATGATTCCCCAATAGTTTAGCCAAGACCGAGCATCTTTATGCCATCCTCGCTTGAGTCGATGGTGATTATGACTTAATTTTGAAGCAATTTTAGGAAGTCTCTTGTCTTCCATGTTGTTTAACTTGTTCTTATACATTAGGTATCTAGTCATAGCCATGCTCTCAATGGAAGAGAGAGCCTAATGGTTAAGAAAATGTGTTTCCTCCTAAAAGATCACAAGTTCAAATCCAGACGGAGGTAAGATATGTATACCTCCCTAGAGTTTACTATAAGAATCCCAAATTTAATGTAGCTTAGCCATAACCTTAAAAATAAATTATTATTATTATTACTATATTAATATCTTAAAAATTAATTATTTTCTTACTATACAACTAATTTAATAATACATTAATGCATTTACAATCATTTATAAAAGTATATTAATATAATAACTAATTAATATATTAAATTTTTATTAATTAATATATTAATATTTTCAATTAATTAATATATTAATTATTTATCAATATATTAATGTTCTATTAATTCTCTCCCCCAAAATCATGCACGACTTGATCGGAAAACCCTACAATTAGCACTTATATTCTAACAATGGCAATACGAAAGCATATATTTTTTAATTAATTTGATTTTTGGATGACTTCCCTCTAATTCATAGCATTGCACATTAGCCTTATTTCTCCTACTATCCAACAAGAGTCTTGAGCATTCACTCCAAATTGTAAGGATAAGTTATGTCTATCAACGTAATTATATTCATAACTTTTAAAATAAATTATACAATTAACTTTGATATTTTGTATGTCACGTTAAAATGTTGTGCATTGGAATCCTTTGTCGTTGAACTCTGAGGACTTATTGTGTAGTTCATGGACTATTCAATAGATTGTTCACTGTGATTATACACTTAATAAAGTAATTTCTTTACACATTGCTACTCTTAGCACATAAGCTTACAAAATACTTTCAGTCTAGATTCAAGAACTTATGAGCCTACTTAAAACTTGCACAAAAGCAGAGAGAAGATATTTACAAAGTGTTTGAACACAACAAAAACTCATAAATACATCAACACATAAATATTTAATATATTATGAACTTCGGCACTCCATGTTGTTACAGAATATAAAACTAAGTCGAGCTTCGGCTCCAACGACTTCTGCATGCATAGCTTGTGATCTCAGACTTTTTCGACTCCTTACACAATTATTGTTGCTTGCTAACTATCGACAATGTTCTTTATATTCTATATCGACTACATACAGACTGAGACATATAAATATGAAGATAAGACTTCACGTAGAAGTAAACTGACTCAAACAATTAAGACACCAATAAATTTTGACTCACTCTTATCTGCATAATAGAGATTGAGAAAGATAAAAATCGGCTCATTTAATATTGTTCCTCCTAACACTCCTCCTTGTCGTTTCTAATAGCCCAACATCTTCTCCTTTCTGTGGCAGATAGAGTCTTCATAAGTATAAATCTCATGACCTGCAATCAATATCTCCAAAACTCCCCCTTAATTATAAGTATGTGAGTTTACAAAATACAAAATTTATATAAAAAATTTATATTGACATGTAATGTCAAACATCTTCGACTGCGTCAACTCCTAAACAACTACATAGTTTCTGAAATGCATCCCTTGCCAAAGCTTTTGTGAAAATATCTACAATTTGTTCTTTAGACCTGCAAAATTCTAAGCAATTTTTTTTTTTATTCACGAAGTCTTTGATAAAACGATATCTTGTATCAATATTCTTGGTTTTCTTGTGAAATAAATCGTTCTTGGATAACATGATGGAAGAATTCTTGTCACAAAATATTGTAGTTGGTTCCTGTTGTTCCTGCAACAAATCTTTTAACATTCTTCTCATCCAAAAAACTTGACAAGTTGCGCTTGTAGCTACGACATATTGAGCTTCAGCTGAAGAGAGAGTCACAATGGGTTGTTTCCTTGATTCTCATGACACTATACATATTCCAAAATGAAATGTGTATCCAGAGGTAGTTTTCATGTCATCTATGATGCCTCCACAATCCCTATCAGTGTATCCAATAAGTCTAAAATCTTTCGAAGTAGAATACAAAATGGAAAAATATTTTGTTCCATTCACATATCTCTCAATTCGTTTTCCTTCCTTCCAATGTGATTCTTTTGGATTTTCCATGAACCTTGAAATCGGGCTCACTCCATACATAATTTTAGGCCTTGTTTCTATCAAATACATAACACTCTCTACCAACCTTTTAAATAGTGTGGGATCCAACTTGGACCCTTCATCTTCCTTGCCTAGCTTCAATTGTGTTGTGACTGGTGTTGGAGTTGTTGATATAGAGAGGGGGGTGAATCAGTATCAAGTACAATTTAAAACCTTTTTCAACTTATACTTAAACCATTCACTTATATCCAATGAGAAAATGAACAACAATATAAGAGTTACACCAATACACCAGAATACACCATGCAAAATATATGAGAAATAATCAATAGTTATTGTTCAATGGAAGTAATGACTTCCAAAGGTAGCTACAGCTTCCAAGTGTAAAGGGAGGGATAAACCTCCAGGAGAAAGATACAATCCTCCAATATCAAGAGAGAGTTGAACTCTCCATCCTTTCCCCTTCCTTCAACCTAAGAATATACGAGAGATAATAAAACTTCACATTAAATCATTACCATCAACCAACCATCACATAGAACCTGATAATGCTTTTTGAGACTTCTTCAATTTCTACAATTATTCAATTCTTGGAATACTATGATCTTGTAGATAATATTATTCAGTTTATTCTCTGAAAATTCTCCAAGTTTCACTCCTTGAATCCTCCCAGCAAAGAAGTTATAGAGAGAATGGTAAACCTTGTTCAATTCTGGTTTATTCAGAAGACCGAACTTGTACAGAATGCCCCACTCAATATTTAACATCAGAAAATCAAACTCGCACACAAGAAACCATAGTCTGTACTATTTCTAATGAAATTTGTCCCACGTCATTTGGATACGTGATGAAGAAGTTATGACTGTTTTACCCTGAAATCTTGTTTATTGACTAGCTTCAGGACTGGTCACAAACCCTATCTTCCACAGAGTGTATCTCCATAATTATAGAGATTAAAGAGTTGAAATTTTTACCACAAGTACCTTGATATGTCTTCTCAATACCATAGAAATTTCACCATCAGACTCGTTCTAGAAAAAAAGTTATAGCAAAAGTGGTAAGATGACCTGAAAATAACATACCTTAGAAGACATCACCAAAAGACTTCATTCTCCCTTGAAATTTGGCATTCTTTACTTCTGATTTCCTCTGAAATTTGACTTGTGTATCAAATAAATGTAAAATGATATTTATTTATAAGATTTATGTCACTTCCTTTTAAAATTATGGCCGACCTGACAATTTCTTATTTTGTAATTATTTTCTTTAATTATCTTCAGGGCCTACATGTACTTCTTCTTCAACTCACTTTGTCATCTTCAAAAATTCATTTCTCCTCAACCATGAGGATCCACGTGACGTGCCACATACCACCAGAAACAACATGATGTATAATATACATCCATGGGTGTTGTATATAAATGAGCATTGTCCTTCATGTACAAATACCTTCATCAATATTGTGGTCCAAAGCCCATGACTAGAGTTGACATCAATAACAACAACCAATATTCCAACAATCTCCCCCTTTGTCATTGATGGAAACACTCATGCTCCCCCTATCATCATGATCCCAATTTCTCTTCCCCTTTGACATCAATGGCAAAGGGTAGGGCTTCTCCCCCTAAGTTTAATGGCAAAAGGTAACTCTCTTCTTTAGGGATTCTCCCCCTGAACTTGTGGCACTCAATAATACTTCATCCTTATTTTTGGTCTTTGGGACTTTTTCTTCCTTGGAATCCTTTTATGTGGCTTCTATATTCTCTCTCTTCTTCATGCCTAGGATGTATATGTTGTTCGGTCTTCTTGTTGCAGTTGCAACTAATCTTCCTAAGTTATTTTCTTTGATTTTACATTTTCGAGAGTCAAACATAAGAGTGTATCCTTGATCACACATTTTACTAACACTGAGTAGATTATGCTTCAAGTCTTCAACCAATAGGACTTTTCCTACTTTTACATTTTCTCTTCCAAGCTTTACAGTTCATTTTCCAAGTATTTTGGTACATGAGTTATCTCCAAATGCAATATTTCCACCCTTTTTCTTCAAGATGACAAATTTTCTTTGATCTCCGGTCATATGAGATGAGAACCCACTATCTATGAGCCATTCATATTCTTCTTTGCTTTATTTAGCAACCAATGTTATTCGACAATTTTCATTGTTTGGAATTTCTTTCTTTTTCCATGTTGTAGTTGGTATGTAGACTTTTGGCATATGATTATCTTCCTTCATCTCTCTGCAATCTCGTGCTTTGTGACCAATATTATTGCACTTGTAACATACAATATTTTGATCCATTAATGGGTCAAATGGATTATAATTTATGTTGACATGTCAACGAACATTTCCATATATACTAATTTCACCATTCATGTAGCTTGCATAGTTATTCCTTTCATTGGTTCTACAATTGATTGCCTTGTGTCCAAAATTTCCACAAGTATAACAATGTCCAAGAAAGAAATTTCGATACTTGGGCGTAAGTGATCTTCTTTATGGTGTGGTCCATCTGGGTTCACGATCTATTCTTCTGTAGTTTTCTTCATAATGATTGCTTTCATACCTGATGGGAGAGGATCTTCTTGATGTCTCATTCCTTCTGAATTCTAGTCTTCTAACCTGCTGTTCAATTTGTTCTGGAATGTTGGTTTCATCATTTTCAACTTCATTTTCTTGTTTTGTTGTCTTCAAACTATCATTGTATCCTAGTCCTGTCTTGTTGTTTGGAGATCTTTGACTGCTAATGATCTCATCTAATTTTTCAGTGTTTTTCTCAAACTTCTTCAACTTCTCTGTTGTCAGTAGGAGCTCCCCTTTTGTGTGATCCAATTTTGCTTTAAGTTTCTCATAATCTTCTAGTTTTTTCTTCAAGCTATTAATGGTCTTTTCAAGCTTGTAATTCTCTTCTTCACAACTACTTAATTCACCTTTTAGTATTGTTTTTGTGTTTCTAAGGTTTCTATTTTCTGTTTCAACATACTTCAACTTTTCAAGATTCTCATCTTCTTGTTCACTCTCTGCATTGTATTTGTATTCTCAAAAGGAATCAACATTGGTTTCTTCATCTAAATCTTCTTCATAAATTATTTATTCTTCTTTAGACTTCTTGTGATCATCATCCTGGGTTTCTTGGGTTATAAAGAGGACATCTCCTCCATAATTATCTTGTTCATCACTCTCATCTGAGGAGATGTCATCATCCTTGGAGTAGAAACTATTTTTATTGTTGAGACTTCTCTTTTTATAGTAGCTGTTTTCAACAATATGTCCTATTCTACCACAGTTAAAGCATTTCAGAGGAGACTTAACTTTGTATCTTCCACTTACCTTCTGGAACCTTCTTACAAAATTTGTTATTTCTTGATCAAGTTCGTTATCCTTGTCTTTTGTCTTCTTTATGGCTTTAAAGGATGCTTCATTATTTGGCTGGTCACTTTTTGTACCTATTCTCATTTCATATGCTATAAGAGACCCATGTAATTCATCCATTGTCATTTTGGTCAAGTCCCTAGTTTCTTCAATGGCCGAGACCTTAGCATCATACTTCAAGAGAAGTGATCTCAACACTTTTTGTACAACCAAGGATTCATCGATATCTTCACCTAATCCTCTGATAGCATTAACAACTTCATCAACTCTAAGAAAATAGGTTGCAATATCTTAATTTTCATTCATCTTCAAATTTTTAAATTCTACTCTATGTCGTTGAAGCTTGACCTGCTTAACTTTTGGATCACCTTCGTGGATGCTCTTGAGTTTGTCCCGTACATCCTTAGTAATGCTACAACCCATCACTTTGCTAGCAATGGTTGGTGCCAATGCTACTAGAATAAGATGTCTGGCTTTTGAATTACAACTCATAAGCTTCTTCTCATTTGGATCGGTTGGAGCATTATTTCGGATTACATAGCCATTTACAACTGAGTACCAAATGTCTACTCCCAAAGCTGTTAGGTAAGTTTTCACTCTATCACTCTAGTATGCATAATTTCTTCCATCAAATTTTTGAATCCCATTTGAAATGTGCTCATGGTCATCCATCTCTAGTCAAGATTTTCCTTCCAATGGTTAAATTGTTCTGAAGGCAACCTTCTTTGATACCAATTGTTGATACTGAGAGGGGGGTGAATCAATATCAAGTACAATTTAAAACCTTTTTCAACTTATACTTAAACCATTCAATTATATCCAATGAAAAATGAACAATAGTATAAGAGTTACACCAATACACCACAATACACCATGCACAATATATGAGAAATAATCAATAGTTATTGTTCAAGGGAAGTAATGACTTCCAAAGGTAGCTACAGCTTCCAAGTGTAAAGGGAGGGATAAACCTCCAAGAGGAATATACAATCCTTCAATATCAAGAGAGATTTGAACTCTCCATCCTTTCCCCTTCCTTCCGCCCAAGAATATACGAGAGATAATAAAACTTCACATTAAATCATCACCATCAACCAACCATCACATAGAACCTGATAATGCTTCCTGAGACTTCTTCGATTTCTACGATTATTCAATTCTTGGAATACTATGATCCTGTAGATAATATTATTCAGTTTATTCTTTGAAACTTCTCCAAGTTTCACTCCTTGAATCCTCCCCAAAAAGAAGTTATATAAACAATGGTAAACCTTGTTCACTTCTAGTATATTCAGGAGACCGAACTTGTATAAAATGCTCCATGCTCAATATTTAACACAATATTATGAAACTAGCACACAAAAAACTAAAGTCCTTAATATTTTCAATGAAATTTGTCCCACATCATTTGGATTATCGATAAAGAAGTTATGATTGTTTTACCTGAAACACTTGTTTATTGACTAGCTTCAGGACTGGTCACAAACCCTATCTTCCAAAGAGTGTATCTTCGTAATTATAGTGAATAAAGAGCTAGACTTTTAACCACAAGTACCTTTATATGTCTTCTCAAGACCATAGAAATTTCACCATATGAATATTTCTAGAAAAAAGGTTATAGCAAAGGTGGTAAGATGCCCTGAAAATAACATACCTTAGAACACATCACCAAAAGACTTCATCCTCCCTTGAAATCCGACCTTCTTTACTTTTGACTTCCTATGAAACTTGACTTGTGTATCAAATGAATTTATAATGATATTTATTTATACTATTTCTGTCACTTCCTTTTAACATTGGGGCCAACCTGACAATTTCGTATTTTCTATTTCTTTTCTTTAATTATCTTCAGGGCCTACGTGTACTTCCTTCTTCAATTCACTTTTTCATCCTCAAAAATTTATTTCTCCTCAACCATGAGGATCCACATGATGTGCCACATACCACCGGAAACAACGTGATGTATACTATCCATCCATGGGTGTTGTATATGCATGTGCATTGTCCTTCATGTCCAAATACCTTAATCAATCTTGCGGTCCAAAACCCATGACTAGGGTTGACATCAATGACAACAACCAATATTCCAATAGGAGCTACCTTGGAATTTATCATGTTGAATCTTTTCAAAATTTCACGTGCATATTTAGATTGTGAAATAAATACACCATCTTTGGAATGGTGAACTTCAATACAATAAAAATATCTCATAAGCCCTAAATCAGTCATTTCAAACTCATCCTTCATGACTCACTTAAATTATTCTATGCCAAAATCACCTGTAAAAATCATATCATCTACATATAAGAAATCAATCAACATATTACCTTTTTGATTTTCTTTTATATACATTGTTGGCTCACATTTGCTTCTTTGAAATATATTCCGAGTAAGGTAGGAATCTATGTGATTGTACCAAGCTCTGGGAGCTTGCTTTAATCCATACAATGCTTTCTTCAATCTGTATACTTTGTTCTCTTGTCCTAGAATCTCATAGCCTTGTGTTTGTTCCACATATACTTCTTCTTCCAAATGTCCATTCGACAATCTTGAATTTAAATCCATTTGATAAACATGCCACTTATTCTGCACAACAATGACTAACACAGTTTTGATTGTATGCAACTCGTGCAAAGGTTTCATTGAAATCAATTCCATGTTATTGTGGAAAACCTCTTGCAACTAACATTTCCTTATGCTTCTGCACATTTCCTTCTACATCTTTCTTGGTTTTATAAATCCACTTGACACTTATCACATACTTGTCTTGAAGTACATCTACCAACTTCTATGTCTAATTGTTTTATATGCATTTAATTTCTTCATCCATGGTTTATGTCCATACATCACCCTTGATAGCTTCTTCAAAGGATAATGGATCTTCTATTTGTGAAAACAGAGCAAACACTAAAAATGAATTTGATGTGTCAACGTTATATATGTCACACATACTTCTTGTCTTTCTTGGTAACAAAATTGCTAATTTTGGATTTGGAGAGGTACAACTACTCAGACTACTGCTCAGACTAGTTGTTGGAGTTTGTTGCGTTGTAGGTGTAGACTGCACACCTACAGGTCTCACTGGAGTAGTTTGTGTTGCAATTTGTGTCACGGTTCCAATTGTGGAAGGAATTTCACACTTACGTATAACTGGTGTTTGAACCACTTATTTCTGTCTGTCATCATGTTCAATAACTTCAACGATTCTCACTGTCATTTCTATACTTCCATCCCATGCTTCATTCTTCACAAATTGAACATCTCTATTGATTATCATTTTTATTGCAATAGGATCATATATCTTGTATGCTTTTGGATCTTCAGGATACCCAGCAAATATATATTTTTGTCCTTTGTTATCTAGCTTCTTTCTCAACTCGTCTGGAACATGTGTATGTGACACAACCAAAAACCTTTAAGTGTGCCACATTATTCCTTGTACATATCTAGGATTCTTGAGGAACTTTGTTTCTAACACTCTTTGTCGGACATTTGTTCATGATTTATATTGCATTTCCTACTGCCTCAGTCTAATACTCATTTGACAAATGTTTGGCTTCCAACATAGTCTGTCATTTCCATGATGGTTCGATTCTTCTGCTATGTGATACCATTCTGTTTTGGTGTATACCACGTAGTGAATTGCTTTTAAATTCCATGAACTTTAAAATCAATTTGAAACTCTCTTGAAACATATTCTCCTCCTCTGTCACTTCTTAGAACCTTGATGTAATAACCACTTTTCTTCTCCATGGGTGACTTACACTATTGAAAACAACTCAATGCGTCAGATTTATGTTTTAGCAAATAAATCCATGTCTTTCTTGAAAAATAATCAATAAATGTAATAAAATAAGTACTTCCTCCTATAGATGGTGTCTTCATTGGTTCTAATATATTTGAATGTACAATTTCTAGTGGAGCTTTTGCTCTATATGACTTGACATCCGGAAATGACTCTCTATGCTGCTTTACAAAGATACAACCTTCACATATTCTTTCTCGTTTTTCAATTAATGGAAAACTTTTCATCATATCCTTTGTATGTAGCAACTTCAAACCACCACAGTTTAAATGATCAAATATGAAATTCCATAGTTAGGAATCATCATGTACTTCAGATTGAAATGCTTCCTGCGTCTCCGCACTTTCTTTCTTGAAACTACGTGCACTACCTTCTGTGTTTTCTACTTTGAACACAGTGTCTAACTACGCATATTTTTCTTTACTGACAACTTTCTTTGTTTTTCTCTTCATGGATGCCTTCAATGTTAATGGAAACATTCTGTTACTTTTCATTTGAATTCTTGCAATAAGTTGGTTTCTTGGACATCTGTCCAAATACATACTGATTATCTTCCATGTAGATTTTGTATCCTTTCTCTAACAACTCCCTTGTGCTCATCAAATTATGTTTTAGGCTATACACATAATATATATCAAGCATAACTTTTTTCTCTCCTTGTTTAGTTAAAATGGTAATACTGCATTTTCATAAGACATTGACTTGGATATTTGTTCCAAGTGTAACTTTAGTTTGGACTGACTTATCTGAACTAGAAAATAGTTCTATGTTTCATGTCATGTGATTACTGCAATCTGAATCTAAATACCATATGTCACATGGGCTTTCTTGAGTGACATTGTATTCAACTGATGATACTATAGGCATTGTTTTAACGCGCTCCATAAACATAATATTGGAGGGAGTATTTGGGTTGTTTCATTGATCTTGACCTTGCTTGTTCTGATTATACTGTTGCTTCTTGCATTCATATGCATAATGTCCATACTTTTTACAGTAATGGCATTGAATCTTTGATTTATCAAATCTATGATTACTTCGCTAACTATTATTTGGATTTTGTCCTTTTCCAGTAGTATTTGGAGGACTGCTACTGTGTCCACCTCTAGCAGAACTCCTTCCTCTACCTCTAGATTAAGTTCTCCCCCTTCCTCTTCCATGACTTGTAGATGAATATGCGGAAAATGCATTCTCTAATGACATATTTGATCTATTTAATATGTGTCCATGATTAATGAGGGTGGATTAGAGCTCATATAGACTAAACTGTCTCAGGTCTTTCTTCTCTTCTAAAGTCACAACCAGGGTATCAAATTTAAGAGGAAGACTCCTAAGTACCTTTTAAACCACCTTTCCATCCTCTATGGAGTACCTTTTCAACCACCTTTCTAATAGGGGTGTATAAGGAATCTACTTAATCTATGTCTTTCATTGACAAAATTTCAAAATCTCTTTTAAGAATTTGTAGTTTTGAAGTCTTGACTTTGTCCATACCTAGATAAGAATTTTGTAGTATGTCCCATGCTTCCTTGGCTTTATTTGTTGATGCGACTCTTGGGAGTATGCTCTCATGCATGGCTTGATGTATGTAAAACATTGCATTTCAATCCTTCTTCCTTTGATCTTTCAAAGAATCCTTCTTAGCTTGTGTGAGGGCACTATATGTTGTCTGATATGTTGGTTCCACATAGCCATTATGAGTTATCTCCCATACATCTTGACCCCTAAATACTGCCTTCATGGTCAAGGAACATAAGTCATAATTTTTTCCCGTAAAAGTGAGACGTTGTAGTTTTGAAGTGGAGGCCATGATTTCATTTTTCAACACATACCTTACAAAAGAGTTACTACTCTTGAAACTTATGCTGATAAAGATTTCTCTCATAAACCTGCTCTGATACCAAATCTCAGATCTACATCGTTCAGACCAACATTGTGCAACGCAATTGCAAAGAACGCACAATGGAATTCTTTGTCCCTGAACTCTCAGGACTTACTACGGAGTTCACAAACTGTTCAATAGACCGCACATTGTGATGATAATACTTAATAAATTATTTTCTTGACACACTTCTACTCTCAGCACATAAGTTCACAAAATACTTTCAATGTAGATTCAAGAACTTATGAACCTACTTAAAACTTGCACAGAAACAGAGAGATGATCATTTCGAAGTGTTTGAACACAACAGAAACTCAGAAATACATCAACACACGGATATTTAATATATTGTGAACTTGGACACTGCGCACAGTTAACTAAGTCAAACTTCGGCTCCAATGACTTCTTTTATTGTTGCTTTCTAACTATTGACTATATTCTCTCTATTCTATATCAACTACCTACAAACTCAGACATATAAAGATGAAGCTAAGACTTCCTCTAGAAGTAAACTGAGTCAAACAATTAAGAGGACAATAAATTTCTACTCAATCTTTTGCTAACACTCTTCCTTGTTGTGTTTGACACACTAACTTATGCTTTCCGTGAGAGACAGACTCTGCTCAAGTATAAAGCTCACCACTTGTAATTAATATCTCCAACATCAAATAGAAATAAAGTTTAACTGGTTATAGAAGCGTTAAGCACTCGTGACTATGAAATAGAAATGTGACCCTACCATCAAATTTGATCGTGGTTTGAAGTGGAGAAATTTGATTTAAGCAAACACCAAATTATTTACAGATCTGCCCTCCCACAGTTTCTACTCCATACTGTACTCAACTGCAGCATTTGACTTCATGTTCTTACAGAACTCTTCGTACATCCATTTTATCTCTTGCAAGTTCTGCACGGACAAATTTTTATTTGCTCCGTTGGCATTTATTGATTCGAATTACGGATTCAACCATCCATGACCAACGCTGGATCTGACGGATCTTATGATAAGAAATGTAGCTCAGCAGTTAATCTCACACAAAGAGATGAGACGAATTGTCTCTCACACACTCTTGACCATTTACACGGAAATGAATTACAAATTTATAGCAAACTCCAGACAAAACAAATCCCAATCATATTGGATCAGCTAATCTTCTCGTTCTAAACCTAAACCATCTCGAGCATATTCTAGATCTAGATCTAGATCTGTCGTTCCAACAATTTACTATTTTATATATTTCTAGACTATTCCTAACACTTATTCCTTACAGCATAAGGGTGGTATCATCATTAACAGGCCGGGAGATTTCTTTTTCAATTTCGGCAAGTGCTTCAAGCTTCGTCAGGTTGATTAACCACTCTGCTTAGCCAAACACTATATCACAACTTCAATTCATTGTCTTCGGGTATTAGTCGATTGCTCAAAGTATATACTAACGGCGAGAATCTATTGAAAAGGGGCAAGCTCGATTTAGACATTTTATCAATAGAAGTTTGGTGGAGCCCGGAAGAAAACCCAAATGGAATGCAGCGTAGAGAAAAGGTTTCTCAGCCTGCCATAATTCAAGTCTCTGCATGTGCTGGCAGCCAGTCCTTAACGGTATATTGTTTTTATTTGATGGCAGTCAGCCCTGCAGAATATATTGTTTTTATTTGAATTCAATACCAAAAAGTCGGTACCTTGAGAAATGTTTAAATTACAGTTCGGCCTTTATCGTCTTCTGGCCTGGGAATTGTAAGTAGCAAGTGGAGGTGGTGCTGAAATGTGGCGCAATTTGACATTTAGTAACTGTAGGAGTAAGGACGACAGCGTCGACGATTATCGGGAGAGCTGCTGCCATTCGTACATTGGTGTCAGGTGATTTATCTGTCCGTCAGACTCTTCCGTGCAAGTGGTATGGAGCTGCAGCCCGCTAAGTATTTTGTAATCCAGTTGGACTATCTTCATATGAATCACGAGGGCGGCCGAGGAAGATGCACGAACAGGGAAAGAAGGAAAATGAGATGATGGCTTTGAATATTTTTAAATGATCATCCTCGGCCTTTTGTTTAAAATTTAATCATATGCTCTGACTTTGGAGATTCCAAAGTTTAGTTCGGGCCTGATTGCTAATTAGATTTGTGTCTACCATCTTGGATGAAAGATTAATGAAAAGTTGTGTCCGGGTCTAGGAGCTGAATAAATTTGAGCATGCCACCCTCCATGAAAGTTGTCCTGGTTTTATGGTTAAATGATTAGATAGCTGAATAGATTTGTGCCGACCATCTGGGATGAATGATTATTGAAAAGTTTAGTGCGGGTCTAGAAGCGAGCTGGCCACCCTCGATGACAGTTTGCTTGACTTTATGGTTAAATGATTTGATAATCACAAAGATTAGATAATTAAAAGTGAGGAGAGAAAGGAATAACACTGTCATCAAAGTAATGTAGAGTCTCTCTCTATATAATTATAAATATAGCATTTTCTGATGTCTAGTTATTTATCTCTACTTTTTCACTTATGAATCACTCCTTCAATTTGGCCTTTCATTCTAGTTTATTTAAGGTTTTTAAATGGTTGTTAATAATATTATTAATAAATTTTGTTTTTTTTAATATTATTAAGTTTCCAAATATTGATTTTTTTTTCATATTTATGGTTAAATAAAAAATATTTACAAAATATAATATAATGTTATATATTTATTTATTTAATTTAAATTTTATAAATAATAAATAATGAAAGGTTTAATTATGAAAATGTTGATTTTTAATTTTTTGTTAATTTTATAGAAATATAAATGGATTCAATTAATAAGTGGACATATTCTTTTTGTTTTTAATAGATTCATTTTCCCTCAAAGATAGGTTTCTAATTTGACTAATTTATTTTTTCTTTTTTTGACAAAAAAATGTATAAAAATCATGATCCCAAAGTTTCATCTTTAATTCATCATTCAAATGCAAGTATGATTTTCAATAAAATTCTTATCAAATTTGTATGGATTTGGAGAATTCTGATCATAAACATGATGTTTTACTTATTAATTTTTTCCATATAGAAATTTGTATATGTAGATCATGAGAACCTAATGGATCTAGTGAAATAAAACTTATTTATAATGGCATTTATAAGCGATTGCATGAAGATAATGGTCAAAAAGGATAGATCACGAGGGTGCAAAGTTATTTCCAAGTAGGCATCACTGAGAACGTGCACATGCTCTAGGAACGTGCATGATCTAGGTGGATATCGGTGGCCACCCACCTCTTCCAATTGGCTGAGATACAACTTTCACCTTGGCAGTTACAGTTTTCATCTTGGTATTTTTTTCTAGCTTTTCGGGTCCTAAACTTTCTGGGTTGTTTTCATGCCCTAAACAACGTTTTTTTGGACCGACATAGTCACATTGTAGACAAAGTTAAAATGTCATGGAATAATGGGTAATCCTTGGATATACCTTTCCAACGAGTTATTGTGCACCTAAAATAAAGATCGTGTGCAAAAGTTACGACCCAGGGAAGTTGATGTACCAACTTACCCCATCGAGGCCCACATGACTTTTGGCGCTTCATCTCTTAAGTTTAGGTTTTTGGATGTATAGGGTGTTTTGTTTATTGCTTGATGCTAAAAAGGCCTGGAGGTCTCATTGTAATGTGCTTAGACGAATGCGCGTAGTGGCCATATCTCTTCTCAAAGATTAACTACCATCATTCGAGCAATATTATTTTCATTCTACATTTTATTGTTTCAACATATTTCTTTATTGAATAGAAATTAAGTTCCATTGTATCTATGTTATTGTTCTCTCTATATATGTGTTAATGTTATATATGTGTGTTTCATTATGTTTCTCTCATGAATCTAGATCAGTGGTATCAGAGCGATTTGCTCTTCATTTGTTTCTTTGTGCATGTCCCAATTGATGTCAAGGTATAAGTCGTTAGGACTCGAATGAGTTGATCGTTTGCAATATCGGCCTCACCAAACCCAATGACCATCCATGGGGTAAGAAAAGAGAGACGACCGGGTAGGAGATCCCTTTAAATTTGGAGCTTGAGTAAGTCCTCTCGCGAAAAAAGAATGAGATGATGGACAATTATGTGCAAATACTTTGACGACTGCATCTTCCTCGAGAAGAGGTGCTACCACCTTCAAGGTACAGATTGATGCAGACCCCCCTCTTCCTCCCAGATCTCCACGACCTCTCGGTCTAGGACTGTTCAATCACTTGCGTCGAATCGACTCTTTGGGCCCCTATTGGAGCCAAAATCGATTTTCACAGGTCCCCCTTTCTCCAAAGTGCAAGTTCTACCAAACCCGTAGGCTCTTTCTTGGCCCCTTTCAAGAAATTGAACAATAGGCACTAGGTCCATTTACTAGGCCCCTCTTTCTTCATATGACCTTGGGTGGTGACCCAGGGCTAACCTCAAAAGGTGCTTCGGAGCTTCAAGCTCCTGGCGTTTTCACTTCACCACTCGCCAATTATCCCAAACTCCAAACTGGCGAAGTTATGAAATGATGTGGTACGAATTGACGATCCCTTCTCCCTTTCCAGATCAACGGTCCACAAAAACTTTGAGCTTCGGTACTTCAGCAAATTCCGAACTGTTTCTCAACAAAACCTCTAGAGTGGAAAATCTTCAAAGTTCACAATCTGACGCCATGTGTCCTCAGAGAATTGATAACTTTGATTCACTTTGGGACTCCAGGCTTCGGTAGTTCCCAATTCTTCACACACACAAACCTCTAGAGTGAAATCCTTCCAGAGTGTCTGATATTCTGACACACGTCCTCCACTATTGAATGGTCACGATTGACTCTGATGCTTCGACCTTCGAGAGTTGTCAATCCAAGCGACCCCACTTTCTTCGAAGTGGTTATCCTTTGAAATGAAGGATCTGCTGACACATGTCCTCTGTTGATGGGCGACTTAGATGAAATTCCACTCTCTGCCCTTCAAAATCTCTTACTCCAACCAACTTCACTTCCTCCCAGAGTGACTTTACTTCGAAGTGGTAGATCTTCCTCCATGCATCCTTTTTCAATGGACAATTAGGATGAATTCAGGATTCCAGCCTTCAGGAATCCTCATGCCTTCACACTTCGAATCCTCTAAAGTACTTATGCTCCGGAGTGTAGGATCTGGTGACACATGTCCTCAGTAAATGGAAGACCCAGATCTGCTTCAGCTCCCATGACTTCGGGAGTTCTTCACCCTTTTGTACTCGCTCCTCTGGGATGCAGGATCTCCTGCCATGTGTCTCTGACTGACAGACGACTGAGACCTTCTCTGCTACTTCGGGATTCGGGGATTTTCAAAGCACCTCACTTCAAATCCCTTGGAGTGGCCCTCCTCCAGAGTTAACCAACTGCTACCACATGCCCTCCTGCGCCAATGGCTAGGATCTATTTCGACACTTCGGGTATTTGGCGATTCTACAACCACCTTGTCTGAAATATCCCCGAGTGAAATTCCTCTAGAGTCTCATATCTCACTCCAAGTGTCCCTCCCCAGCACTAACAACTAGGATGAGCTCTACGCTTCGGAGCTTCAGTGATTTTGCTAGTTGCTCACCTAAAATCTTCCAGATTATCTCTGCTCTGGACTTCCATATATTACTCAATCTGTCCCTCTAGATGATACATGGTCCCAATTCACTTTGGGACTTCGGGGAGCCCTCTCTCTCCCGTGCACTTAAAAAGGGGTTAAATTTCGTGCACTTACCTGGATCTAATGACTATTTTCCCTCCATACTCAAATCCAATGGATGGGATCTGTTCCTCCTCTTTGCACTCCTTCTGGTGTCTGGATGTAGATCTAACTGTCCAAAACTCTCCTTGCATCTCGATCCAACAACTGTTGTCGCTCTTCTTCTTGATATTTTTCTTTCTCCCGAATTGGAAGAATTTGTAATAGTCAAAGGCTGTGGCCTTTGATCCTCTTGCAAGCCTGGTTACTTTGGGTCTCAACTTTGCTTCTAGGAACGTTATCCCTCCTATGATTTTGAAAACTTGAAGCAAGTTCCCTCTCCTACGCATACTCCTTTCACTATATCTTCCGAGCTTGTGAACTTGCTCAGAATTCCAAAGGGTCTTGGCACCTCTGCTTCCTTTGAATATTTCAAGTGCCCTCCTGGCACATTCTGCACTCTTCCTCTTGATATTTTGAACCTAGAGTAATTTAACACCATGTGAATTATGCGTTGTCTCATGAGCTTTTGAACTTGAAACAAGTTCACCTTTGTGCACTCCTTGCGATCAACTCAGCCTTCAGATGGCTTCAGAATTAGAATATTTTTTCAAAAAATCTTTCTGAACATTCCTATTGCCTGCTCAATGAACACTTACACTGACTCGATGCACCCCTTGGAGAGAGTCTCCCCCAAAGTGTTTAGTAAATCTGGTTTCTTCACCTTCTCCAACACTTCATAAGGTGTTAGCTCGATGCACCTCTTTGCAGTTTCTCAAACCACTCCTTGTTGAGCTTACATAGTATTCAACAACTTTGTCTTCTACACCTCCTCTGCATAATTTATCCTCCAAGGTGTTCAGTAACCTTGAGGCTCCTCCTATGTTTGAGACTATCCTGGTGTGCCCACCTAGCACATTCTCCTATGAACTCAAAGTATAATTCAGATAACCACTCTCTGCATTGGCTCACAGATTTCTCAATACTTTTTCATGCACACCTTACACTTATCCTAAAGAACCCATAAAAAATCAACAAAATCACAGATAGATAGTGAATTCTATATTATCCCTCCAGATGAAATCTATCACATACATCTACAATATGTATTCATAAACACATAGATGACATTCATAAAACACAGGGAAACATACACAAAATCATATGTAGGAAAAATTGTTATCTTTGTATTAATATGAACATCAATTACAATATGTGCAAGCTCGAACTACAGTAGAGTCTCAGCTCTCTCCTCCTTCTCCTCCTCTAATAATTAATAATTTATTACAAGGATTTTCCAAAAGAGGGGCTCCTTGAGCCTTGCCTCCAAACTACACTAGTGGTGTCTAATCACCATCAAAAGGCCTATCTACTGAGGCTTATTACAATAAATTAAAATCTAGTCCAAATCGGATTGAGAACAACCTACATCCAACCATTAAAGATGACCTTAACTACATCCTGTACAAAGGCATCAACTTGGCTCTGCTTGATCCTTACAACATTTAATAAAAAATTATTACATTGAAATTTTAAATTTAAGGAGAAATGAGAGGGTTGGTGCCTCTCTCCTTTCTTGAATGTGCGTTGATGTGCTCCATTATTGGAGAATGCTGAGGTTGAGTGATGCTCCTACATCATACTCCACTACTAGGAAAATCATGACCTCTTGGTCATGAGCTCCTCTACTTCACTGTTGAAATCCTCCTGGATCCCAAGCTTCTCTCTAGAGTTTTCCACCTTCTCCTCTACTCTATTTTTGTTGTTGTTCCTTCCCTCCTACTGTTGTAGGTTCTCCTCTGATTAGCCTCCTCCTGCTAACTTCAACATTAGCTCTTTCATTTCCTCTATCTCTTTGTCTATCTTGTCCACTGGCTGGATCCTTTTATACAGTCTTCCCTGTTTCACTCCCTCCTACTGATCTGCTGGAAGATCATCCTAATCTCCCATGTTGTCTCTATCACTTGTGGCCTTGAATTCTCACTTCCTTACAGACTCAATTTCCACAGGATCCTTACTGACTTGTTGATCAGCTATCCCCTGGTACAACTCTAGCTTCCTTCAGTTGCTCCTCAGACTGGAATTCTTTTCCATTTTCTTCCAACCTAGCAAGTTGGATGTGTTGAGTTTACACTATCACCCTTCTCTCCAGGGCTTCTAATTCCTTGTACATATCATAAAAGTCAATGGTGTTTGCTTCCTCTTCTAATGAAGGCTTAAATCTTGCAGTCATCTCATGTTCAGTGTCCTGGGAGAAAATTCTGAGTAATTCTGAAGAATGATCTTCTTCTTCTTCGACTGCTTGGGAAGATTCTGATGTCTTCTCCTTCTCCTCCTTTATGATAGTCTTTGTTGGTTTTATTTCTTCTACTTCACTTGAAAATTGGGCACTGGCCTTCGTTGGGCTAATTGGAAGGAATATTTTGATTCCCCCAATGATCAGAATACTCCTCTAATCCTCCTCTATGAGCACTCCTTATTGATCGAAAATCCTAGCCGAGTTCATGAGACTCTTAGATAGTCTCATCTCTTCTCCCATTCCCACCTGGCAATCTGGGATTTCACTTCTGCCCTCCTGGTAGTCTATGTGATGTTCAAATGATATCCTCTCATCGCCCACCTGGAAATATGAATTTTCATCACTTCCTCCTGGTAATTCATGAGATCAACTAATCTCACTTCCTCCTCATTAAGGTCTTCTCCAATGTCTAGTTTACAAGTGTGAACCATCTCTTCTATGTCATTGAGGGTTTCAAATTCCCTCAACCACCTCCTCACTATCTATTGCCTCTTTTTAGCCAACAACTTCTGGACAAGCGACTCCACTCTTCTCTTCAAAGGCCATTCATATTTCCAGTGAACTTGGGATTCTTGTTGCATCTTTAGTGTTAGCTTGTCAAGCTCTGCTCTCATCTCCTCGAGCTCTTTGTCCACCTATTCTTTCTTCATCGACTGACGATCTTCTTCTCGACCTTGCCTATGGACTTCCATAGCCATTTTCACCTTCTGCCTCTAAGAACGCAACTGGATCTTCTGGCTCAGTCCACCTGGTTTTATGTTGTCTACTCTGCAACTGAGAACACCACCATTTTTCTCCTACATCCCACTTGGATGTCTATTTGAATATTGCACACTTGCAAAAAAAATCACACATAGAGCATCAACACTCTACCTCCCTTCACCTGTTGTCTACAAATGAAATTTTATCTATGATACCACTTTGATGGTATCAAACTATCTCCTTTGCCTGTTTTCTGCAAGAAAAATCAAGCTCCGATACCACTTCGATGCAAACCCCCCTCTTCCTCATGGGGTTATGTGACCTCTCGGTCTAGGAACATTCAGTCACTTGAGTCGAATTGACTCTTTGGGCACCTACTAGAACTCAATTTAATTTCCACAGGTCCCCCTTTCTCCAAAGTGTAGGTTTTGCCAAACCTGCGAGCTCTTTCTCAGCCCCTTTGAAGAAATTGAACAACAGGCACTAGCTCCTTTTGCTAGTCCCCTCTTATTTAATATGAGCTCGGGCTGTGAACTGGGCCTAACCTCAAAATGTGGTTCGGAGCTTTGGGCTTCGACAATTTTCACTTCACCACTCACCAATTCTCTTGAACTTCGAACTGGAAAAGTTTTCAAATGATGTGGGAGAGATCGATGGTCCCTTATCCCTTTCCAGATCAACGGTCGACATAAAATTTGGGATTTGGTGCTTCAACAAATTTCGAGCCACTTCTCCACAAAATCTCCTAAGTGGAAAATCTTTGAAGTTCACAATCAGACGTGACGTGTCCTAAAAGAATTGACGGCTCTCATTCACTTCGGGAATCCAGGATTTGGCAGTTCCCGATTCTTCACACACGCAAACCTCCGTAATTAAATATTTTTGGAGTGTCGTATATTCTGACATGTGTCCTCCTCTATTCAATGGTCACGATTGACTCTAACGCTTCAACCTTCGATAGTTCTCAATCCACGCAACCCAATTTTCTCCGAAGTGGTTATCCTCTGAAACGAAGGATCTACTGACACCTATCCTCTATTGACGGACGACTCAAATGAACTTCGACGCTCCAGCCTTCGGTAGTTCTTTCTCCAACCAACTTCGCTTTTTCCTATAGTGAATTTTATCAAAAGTGGCAGATCTTTTGCCACATGTCTTTTTCTGACGAACGATTGGGATGACTTCAGGAGTCTGGCCTTCGGTAATCCTCATGCCTTCACACTTCGAATCCTCTGAATTAATTATGCTCTGGAGTGCAGGATCTGGTGACAAATGTCCTCACCAAATGGATGACGCAGATCCACTTCATCTCCCATGACTTCAAGATTTCTTCACCCTTCTGCACCTGCTGCTCTGGGATGCAGGATCTCCCACTATGTGTCTCTGACTCACAGACGACTGATATATTCTCTGCTAATTCAGGTTTCATGGATTTTCTAAGAGCCTCACTTCAAATCCTTCAGAGTGGCTCTCCTCTGGAGTTAACCAACTGTTGCCATGTTCCCTCCTGAACCAATGGCTAGGATCTATTTCGACACTTCGGTACTTCGACGATTCTACAACCATGTCATCTGAAATATCTCAGAGTGCAATTCCTTCAGAGTCTCAGATCTCACCTCACGTATCCATCCCCAACACTAATGACTAGGATGAGCTACAGGATTTAGAGCTTCAGTGATTTCTCTTGCTTCTCAATTGAAATCTTTCAGAATGCCTCTTCTCTGGAATTCTATATCCTCTACCACTTGTCCCTCTAGATGATGGATGGTCCCCATCCACTTCGAGAATTCAGGACTTCGGTGAGCCTGCACTCCCGTGCACTTCAAAAGGGGATAAGTTGTGTGCACTTACCCGGATACAATGACTGTTGGTACTCCATGCTCAGATCTAATGGTTGGGATATACTCCTCCTCTATGTGCTCCTTATGATATTTGGACCTAGATCTAATGGTCCATATCTCTCCTTGCATCTTGATCCAACAAATGTTGTCACTCTTCTTCCTGATCTTTTTCTTTCTCCCAAATTGGAAGAATTTGTGACAGTCAAAGGTTGTGGCCTTTGATCCTCCTGCGAGCCCAGCTACTTTGGGTCTCGACCTCGCTTCTGTGAATGCTATCCCTCCTGCGATTCTAGAAACTTGAAGCAAGTTCCCTCTCCTACACACACTCCTTGCACTATTGCTTCTGAGCTTGTGAAATTTCTCAAAATTCCAAAGGGTCTCGACCCCTCTTCTTCCTTAGAATATTTATGGTGCCCTCCTGGCACACTCTGTGCTCTTCCTCTTGAGCTTATGAACCTCAAGTAAGTTCACACCGTGTTAATTTTTCGTTGTCTCTCCTGAACTTTTGAACTTGAAAAAAAATCTCCTCTATGCACTCCTTGAGCTCAATTGAGCCTTCAAACAGCTTCAGACTCAGAATAGTGTTTCAGAAAATCTTCCTGCACATTCCTGGTGCCTGCTCAATGAACTCCTTATAGAGCCTCTCCCTACAGTCTAAGAAGTTGATTGTATCCTTACTCACACTTGCATTGAATCGATGCACCCCTTTAGTAGCTTATCCCCTAGAGGTTTCAGTAACTCTGTTTTCTTCACCTTCTCCAACACTTCAGAAGTTGTTGGCCCCGTGCATTCTGTGTAATTTCCCAAATCACTCCTTGATGAGATTACAAAGTGTTCAACAACTTTGTCTTTTGCACCTCCTCTGCATAGTTTCTCCTCCAAGGTGTTTAGTAACCTTGAGTATCCTCTTGATTTTGAGAGTATCCTGGTGTTCCCACCGAGCATGTTCTCCTCTAAACTCGAAGTAGAATTCAGATACACACTCCTTGCAATGCTCACCGAGTTGTCAATACTCTGTCGTGCACTCGTTACACTTAGTCTAAAGAACCCAACACAACTCAAGAAACTCACAGAAAGATAATGAAGTCTATCTTATCCATGCAGATGAAATCTATCACATACATCTACATCATGTATTCATAAACACACAAATGACCTTCATAAAACACAAGGAAACATACACAGAATCATATGCAGGAAAAACTGATATTTTTTTATTAATATGAACATCAATAACAATATGTTCAAGCTCGGACTGCAACAGAGTCTCATATCTCTCCTCCTCCTCCTCGAATAATGAGTTATTTATTATAAGGATTTTACAAAAGAGGGGCTCCTTGAACCTTCCCTCCAAACTACACTAGTGGTGTCTAATCAACATCAAAACACCTATCTATTGAGGCTTATTACAATTAATGAAAATCTAGTCCAAATCAGATCTAGATCAACCTACATCTAGCCATTAAAGGTGACCTTAACTCCAACTTGTACAAATGCATCAACTTGGCTCTGCTTAAGGCTTACATCATTTAATAACAATTTATTACATTGAATTTTTAAATTCAAGGAAAAATGAAAGGGTTGGCACCTCTCTCCCTTCTTGAATGCATGTTGATGTGATGCATTACTGGTGCATGCTGAGGTGGAGTGATGCTCTTGCATCACAGATCAATTTTGATATTCCTATATTTGAATGTCAAATAGATGCAGATGTTGTACACAAATGGTTAAAACTTCTCAAACGATATTTTTCTGTCGATAAATTTTTTGATAGGGAAAATATTACATTTGTGTTCCTTAAGGCCATCCCCCATGTAAAATATTGGTGGGACACTTTCTGTGAGCAAAAGAAAAAAGAGGGATCTACATTATTTGTAATTGCACCCACTTGGTGTTCTTTCAGGAATGTTTTTAAGGAAAAATACTACCTTGTTGGAAGTCATGATGATTTATATACAAGATGGAATATACTGTGGAAATAAGGGGACTAAACAGTGCCAGAGTTCACCAATTTCATCCATACCTTGTGCACCAACCTGGGTATCAAAGAATCTAAGTGACATATGGTACTTGAGTGTTGTGGCGGTTTGCATAGATATATCCAAAAAAAAATGGAGTTTCTGACCCCTAGTCCTTGGGCGCGGCCTATCGATATGTGGTCAAGATCGATCGGAACATTAAACAAAATACATGATAGTTTGGGTCTACAAAACCCTCATAGTAAAAGCATGAAAAAGGTGGCCCCAACCCGTAGAGCAAAGGGAAGAGAAAGGATGCACAACCTCAATACGATTAGTCCAAACCATAAAAAATCTAGGACAAAAGGAAGAAAAAGAAAGACACTAGGAAATTGCATTTGTTCCATAAGATACCTTGACATAATATCGTTCAATGCTTCTTAAATAAGTCATTTGTAGTCGAGGTGAACTCCTATGAATCATATGTGGGCTCCAACTATGATTCAGAACCAAGAAAAGGGAGACAGATCATTGATGCAGTACCTAGTGACACCGTTGCTACTACCACCAAGGTCCAACCTGGTTAACCTAATGAACTGGAGGAAGGTGAGCATCTCTTTCATTCATAGATGTAGGTGAAGGGTAATATAATACACTTCATTGTTCATATAAGTAGACATAAGAAACTCATATTATTGTAGGTTGTCAAGAAGTTGGCTCTGTCGAAAACACCACACCCACATCCGTACACCATTGGATGGCTCCACCAAGTGAGTGATCTCTGCATCAACCAATAGTGCCTCTAGGCCTATGGAATCAATGCCTTAACAAATGAGGTATTGTCTGATTTCTTCCCCCATGAAGTATGTGATTTTCTTTTGGGCCAACCTTATTTATGAAAACGCCATGTTGTATATGAGTCTAGGCCTTGTAGTGTTATTACTACTTTGGATCAGAAATTATACAGGATACCCGAGGTAGTCCCA
This sequence comes from Picea mariana, assembly GCA_032191745.1. Lineage (NCBI taxonomy): Eukaryota > Viridiplantae > Streptophyta > Pinopsida > Pinales > Pinaceae > Picea > Picea mariana. Next base: position 432,519 of record JASDQU010099914.1, on the reverse strand, counting down.
TCTACTACCATTTCCTCAATCTCTTCCATGCAATGCAGGAATGTTATCTCTTATACCGGGAAGTTGGCCTTCTTCATGATTCGCACTGAAAGTGAGCAGAAGTTTGCAGCCACATCCATGGACTCCATGATAGGTCTTTCTATGAAATAGAAGAAAGTGGATAAGGTCATGGAAGAATACAAAGGAATCTTCTTCTCACACATCAGGGTACCTCTACATTGTTAGGTAAAGCACTCAATTGATCTGACCCCCGATGCACCTCTACCCAATGGGACAATCTTTCATGCTCTTTGTTAGAAAATGAGGAAATGAAGCACCAGATCCAACAACTACTTGAAAAGGAGAAAATATGACCAAGATCATCATGTTATGGAATCCTGATTGTGCTTGTGAAGAAGAAATATGGGACCTAGAGACTTTGCATTGATTATCGCACCCTAAATGAAATCGCAGTTAGGAACTGGTACCCAATTCCCTAAATTGATGATCTCCTTGACCAGCTGAAGGGGGTCAAATACTTCATTAATATTGATCTAAATCTAGGCTACCACCAGGTCCCATTAGAGCATATCAATGTATGGAAGATTGCCTTCAAGTCCAAGGAAGGTCTTTTTGAATGGTTGATCATGCCCTTTTGCTTGATAAATGCCCCAACAAATTTCATGAGGATGATGGAAGATATCTTGTGGCCTTTCAACAATTCTTTTGTGGTGGTGTATTTGGATGACATAATCGTCTTCAGAAAGAGTTGGGAGAAAAACTTGAAACATATTTAATAGGTTCTTCACACTCTACGAAAACAAAATCTGTATGAAAATTTGGAAAAAATGTTCCTTCAACATGAATGGGGTCTAGTACCTAGGATACATTGTTGATGAGCATGGGGTGCATGTCGATCCAACCAAGATCCAAGTCATCCATGTGTGACCAAACCTGACCACACTCACTGAGCTTCAGAGATTCTTAGGCCTTGCCAATTTCTATCACAGGTTCGGGTTGGAATTCTCCCACATTCCATGGGCCCTTATCCAAGTGACTAGGGGTGATGGAACGGAAAAATTATTGTGGGACCAATTGCAACATAAGGCATTCGATGATTTGAAGCAACACTTGTGCTCAACCCTGATGCTCTCATTACCCGATCTCCAACATCATTTTGAGATTGAGATAGATGCTCTAGACTATGTTGTGGCCTCAATTCTCACTCAGCATGGCCAGCTCATGGCATATCATAGTGAGGTGATATCATATACGATACGTAAGTCCCCCACTTATGACAAAGAAATGTAATCCATTGTATAAGAATGTCTCTAGTGGAGGCATTACATTATTTGGAAGGATACAATCATCCACACTGATCATAAGCATTTGTAGTTCATGCATACACAAGGAAAATTGCATAATGATCGCCATCGGAAGTGGTCCACATACTTACAACAGTTCCATCTCAACACCAAGTATAAGATAGCGAGCACCAACCACATCATTGAATGCCTCAGTTGACCTTGATTTGCAACACTAACCACACTACTACATTAGTATGGACATGAGACCTCCGTATGGCCCCAACTCTACGAGAGAGATCCTGACTTCACCACTACCTACCATATGCTCAACACAAACACAGTTTTCATTGATTTTCATCTTTAGAATAGGTTGTTGTGCCATCTAATCAATCTTTGTGTTCCATCAAGTGATCATGTGAAGATGATTTGGGAAACATAGAAAAGACATTGGCAGTCCTACAACAACATTTCTTTTGGTTGAAACTTTGACAGGATGTCAGCAAGTATACCAGGTCCTACACAACTGCACCATCCGCAAATCAGTCATTAAAAAGCAAGGCATTTACACCCCTATGTCTACTCTCGATAGGCCCTAGGAATCCATATCAATGGACTACATTTCGGGCCTTCCTTCAACCAAGAAGGGAAATGGTTGTGTTTCCATGGTTGTTGATCGATTTTCCAAGATGGCGATTATGGTCACCTATAAGAATAACATCACAATGGAGGCCACTACCAAGATATTCTTTAAACGAGTGTGGGTACATGTTGGGATACCGCAAACCATTTTCTTATATCAGGATAGTTTGTTCCTAAAAACATTATGTGCAAGCCTCTGGTCATGGCTAGACACCAAGCTTACCAAATCCACGGCTTTCCATGCCCAAATGGATGGCCAAACCGAGGTAGTCAATAGGATGATTATGCATATCTTTCACATGTACAATTCCAAGTATCCTATAATATTCCAGATATTAAAAAGTATGCAGAATGGAAATAAATATCTAGAAATGGCAGATGAACAACAATATAATCAGAACAATGCCACAATAATACCAAAATGATACCATAAGAACACCAAAAAGAGCACTTTGATTACTGAGAGAAATGTTCACTTGCCTCTTCGAGGGGGCAACCTTCAACAAAGTAGAGCTCTATTACAATAATGTCCCAAAAAAAATTTCTCATACCCTCGACTCTTATTTATACTAAATATATCTATCAAAAGAACCATCTAGAGGAAGATCCTTCTAGAAGCGTAAGATTCGATTAGGTATTCTTACATTGGACTTATTCTTCCTTATTTATAGGCCTTATTAATGTTTACCTTTATTACATGGAAATATATTATTTTACCTACTTGAGGGGTTAGGTCCCTAACATGCCCTCCCCCATAAAAACAACCTTGTCCTCAAGGCTTGAGATGGAGAAATTGCTACAGAATGGAAGTTGGTTCCCAAGTGGCATCTTGTTACACATTATTTTCGTCATCCCTATGATCGTTAATGATGTAAACCTATCTATTGCCTTTAGAGGGGTCACAGTGGCCTGAGTTCCTGAAGAGAGAAGGAAGAAGAACTTTTTCTGAGAAAAGAAGTTGCATTTTCCTATGTAAAAACCTTATAAAGAGAAATTTCCGCAGGTTGCTATATAGGCAGGGTGCGGGAATGACAAAATTCCCGCAGGTTGCTATATAGCCAGGGTGAGAACTTTCCGCAGGTTGCTATATAGCTAGGGTGCGGAAATTCCAGCACGTGGTAAAAACGTACGGTTTCTCGAATTTTCTAGAAGGAGAAGCTTCTTGGGTGAGGTGGCATCCGAACGGTTTGGATCTTACTCGCCTTCATGATTTAGTGGGATCATCCTAACCTCCTCACCTTATCTTCTTCGGCTTATAAAAGGAGAGGAGTTCTTATGGAGAAAGTTAGCTTGAGCTTTTGTTAGCTTTTGTGTAGCTTTTGGTTGGCTTGGAATTATTAGCTTGATTGGAGTGGCTTTGAGATTTGCTTTGTCAAGATAGATTGTGAGTAGCTATCAGATCTATGGTTTCAG